>SJYW01041550.1:583803-615205 GCA_006410735.1 Raphicerus campestris
AGTACGTCAAGGCTGTATACTGTCACCCTGCTTATTTGACTCCTGTGAAGAGTACATCATGTGAAATGCTGGGCTGGATGAGTCACAAGCTGGAACCAAAATGGCCAGGAGAAATATCAACGACCCCAGATATGCAGATGACACCACTTTAATGGCAGAAAGTGAAGAGGAACTTAAGAGCCTCCTGATGAGGGTGAAAGAAGAGAGTGGAAAAGCTGGCTTAAAACTCAGCATTCAAAAAATTAAGATCATGGCATCCAGCACCATACTTCATTGCAAATAGAAGGGGAAACAGTGGAAACAGTAACAGATTTTATTTTACTGGGCTCCAGAACCACTGCTGATGGTAACTATAGCCATGAAATTAAAAAATGCTTTCTCCTTGGAAGAAAAGCTATTACAAATCTGCTGCTGCTGCTGCTGAGTCACTTCAGTCATGTTCGGCTCTGTGTGACCCCATAGACGACAGGCCACCAGGCTCCCACGTCTCTGGGATTCTCCAGGCAAGAACACTAGAGTGGGCTGCCATTTCCTTCTCCAATGCATCAAAGTGAAAAGTGAAAGTGAAATTGCTCAGTCATGTCTGACTCTAGGCAACCCCATGGACTGCAGCCTACCAGGCTCCTCTGTCCATGGGATTTTCCAGACAAGAGTACTGGAGTGGGCTGCCATTGCCTTCTCCGAGCCTAGACAGTGTATTAAAAAGTGAAGACATCCCTTTGCCAACAAAAGTCTATACAGTCAAAGATATGGTTTTGTTTTTCCCAGCAGTTATGTACAAACGTGAGAACTGGATCTTCAAGAAGGCTGAGTGCTGAAAAATTGATGCTGTCAAATTGTGATGCTGGAGAAGACTATTGAGAGTCCCTTGGACGGCAAAGAGATCAAACCAGTCAATTCTAAATGAAATTCACCCTGAATGTTCATTGGTAGGACTGACACTGAAGCTGAAGCTCCAATAGTTTGAACACCTGATGTGAAAAGCCGACTCATTGGAAAAGACCCTGATGCTGGCAGGAGGAGAAGGGGTGACAGAGGCTGAGGTGGTTGGATGGCATCACCAACTCAATTGACATGAATTTGAGCAAACTTCTGGAGATGGTGGAGGACAGGGAAGCCTGGTGTGCTGAAGTCCATGGGGTCGCAGAGAATCAGACACAACTTACTAACTAAACAGCAACACAGAACACTGGGGATATTTTCCAAAGCAGTGCCTTCCCAGCAGCAAAACTGGAGAGGTTTTCAGCTAAGGGCGCATGCATATTTATGAAGGGGTTTTAGGAGAGAAGAATTCACCATAGAATTGTGGCCAAGGTCAACAGAGTCCAAGCCTTAGCTGACTGAAATCTGGAGTTACAGTCAACTTCATAATTCCATCCTCCACCTCGGTGGGGCCTTAGGTCCTGCAGAACTCAGGGACCGTATCAGATTATGCATATCCCTTGAGGAGCAACTAGGATTCTGCTTTATCACTGCACCATTGTTTGACTGCCTTCCCTCTGTTCTATCTTCTTTTGTCCCCTTAAGAACACTGATTCCTGGGACCTGTTCATGGGCAAGCACTGTGGCCAGGCTTAGATCACAAAATGGCTTAAGCCAGAATGAGCTCTCCTATGTCAAGGAAGCCGTGCCTGGTTCTCTTTCTCCAAGGAGCCCCTACCCTATCTGCTTTCATTATTACTTCTGCTCTGTAGAGGAGGAAGTGGTCCTAGGTGCCACGAGCAGTGAATGGCAGGATGGCCATTCATCCCCTCATCCCCTCTTGTAGCCTCAATCATCCTTTCTCTCCCCATCAGCATTTAAGCAAATCTCTCCTGTTAACAAACAAAAAAACCCTCTATTCCATCTTTCCTGGCAGTTCAAACATTTCTATTCACCTTCACAGCCCTTACTTGTTGAGAACTGTCCATCATCTTGCTGTCTCAGCTTTCCTCATGTCGGGCAAGTGTATGCTCCTCGGTTCTGTCTCGTCACAACAAAGATTTGGAGCGACAGACATTAAAGCCCTGGGTGTGTCACAGCTCTCAGGTCTGGGACAAATCGTGTCATAGCTCTTAGACAAATCAGTGTTACAGCTCTATTTTATTTAGATAATAGCAGGAGAATCCATCCTCGAAGCATGAGGGCGTGCCAACCCCAAGAGGTGAAGAGAAGAGAGTGGGGGAGCGTGCCAGCGCGCTGGAGAGAGAGCGAGCCCTTTGGCTCCTCTTTTTATACGTCTTTCCCTCCCCCTGGCCCTGCCCTATGTGAACTGGGCGAGCCAGGAGTGCTGTTTGTTCTACCTGAAGTCCTCACTCCAGTCCTCAGACCGTCCTTTGACCTTCCTTTGTTCTATTTTCACTGGCTTTTCCCTTCCTTGTCTTTTAGCCACCGCCATTTTGGACTCCTGTTTCCTATTCTAACTACCTAGCACTCATCGCCAGCTCCCTCCTCAAACTATTCTCATCTGGCTTCTGTCACTCTCGTCACTGACCCCTCTTGCTGAAATGCAACCATTTGGTTACATAGGGGAGAGAAATATCTACCTTTTATCTTTTATTTCTCTATCTTTCATCTGTCTGTCTACCATCTATCTATCTAATCTTTTGACTATGCCATGAGGCATGCAGTTTCTCATTTTCCAACCAGGGATCAAACCCATGGCCCCTGCACTGGACTGTGGAGTCCAAACCACTGAACCATCAGGGAAGTCCCATTCCTTTAACCTAATTTAGGTTCTGCAATGAGGACCCTGTCAATGAGACTGGCCAAATACAGATTAACAAGAGAAAAACTAGGTAAGTTTATTAACACGTGTATCGTGCATAACCCAGCAACGAGTAGTGCCAGGAGCTCGTTAGAACATGGGTTTCTGTACCATCTTAGGCTAAAACCTAAACCTTAAGCTAAAATAAGGAAGCCTGGTGGACTGCAGTCCATGGGGTCACCAAGAGTTGAACACAACTTAGAAACTGAACCACAACAACAGGTTAAAACAAAAGGAAAGGGGTTTGGGGCTTCTGGGCAGAGGAGAAAACTTATGGGCAGATGACCAGGAGAAGTATGGTAAACAAGGCTCGTTTATTATGCAGATTGAAGTTCTGCCTTCTCCATGGAAATCCTCCTCTTCTTGGGCTGGAAGAGGACCTTTCACAAATGGGAATTTCATTATAAATGGAGGGCTTCCCTGGTGGCTCAGCTGGTAAAGAATCCGCCTGCCATATGGGAGACCTGGGTTAGATCACTGGGTTGGGGAGATCCCCTGGAGAAAGGAACAGCTACCCACTCCAGTTTTCTGGGCTGGAGAATTCCATGGACGGTATAGTCCATGGGGTCACGAAGAGTTAGACACGACTGGAGTGACTTTCACGTTATAAATAGAGATTTGTTTTATAAAAGGAAAAATTGTACCTTGTGTTTAGAGCTTTTCATGCATCTGCTGTTTCTCAATAGCTTTTAGCTTGAAGTAATCCTTATGCTGAAAGGGCAAGTTTTGAGTGGCATATTCTGACACCCCTCATCTGAATCCAGTTGGCACATCAGCCCTCCTGCTAGCTGTCTGCCTGACTTGACTGCCAACACACCCCACTGTCTTGGTGTACCTCCCACCTCTCTCCAGTCTCCTTTATCACTTCTTGTCCTCAGGGCCTGGCCCTCAGCATTCTCTCCCCACCACAGCCCCAGCCACCTGCTCTTAGATGGCACTCTGACCACTCCTGAATTCTCTTATGCACCTAGACTTTTCTCCTACATTTAGACCCCTTGTTCCTGAGGGTCTTCATTCAGATCTAGAACAGGCACACTGGAAAAGACATGTCCTAAACAGGGGTGGCAAACCAGCCCACCAACTGTTTTGGTAAATTAAGTTGTATTGGAACATAACCAACTGCTTTTGTGTATCATCTATGGCTGCTTTTGTCCTGCAGCAGTAAAGTCTTAAAGTGGTTGTGGCAAGAGAAAGAAATTTTAAAAATAAGAGAAAAAAGAAATTTAAAAAAAAGAAAAAGAAATTTAAAAAGAGGAAAGAAAGAAAGAAAAAGAGAAAGCCATAAAAAAAGCTGAGCGCTGAAGAATTGATGCTTTTGAACTGTGGTGTTGGAGAAGACTCTTGAAACTCCCTTGGACTGCAAGGAGATCAAACCAGTCAATCCTAAAGGAAATCTGTCCTGAATATTCATTGGAAGGACTGATGCTGAAGCTGAAGCTCCAATACTTTGGCCACCTGATGTGAAGAACTGACTCATTGGAAAAGACCCTGATGCTGGAAAGATTGAAGGCAGGAGTGGAAGGGGACGACAGAGGGTGAGATGGTTGGATGGCATCACTGACTCAATGGACATGAGTTTGAGTAAACTCCGGCAGTTGGTGATGGATGGGGGCTGCATGCTGCAGTCCACGGAGTCGCAATGAATTGGACACGACTTAGAGACTGAACTGAACTGAATTGTGGTAAAAGACAAAATGGCCTGAAAATCCTAAAACATTTGCTCTCCGGTCGTTTAAGAAAATGTCAACCAACCCCTATCTTAAAGTGCCTCAGCTTCTTCTGTTTTTCCATCTCAGAAAAGGGAACCACCAAATAGCTAAGATTATCCTAGAACTTGTCCTTGGCTCTTCTCTTCCTCCTCACATCCATAGTGGCTAAGTTATTTCTGACTCTTTTGCAACCCCAGGGACTGTAACCCACCCAGGCTCCTCTGTCCATGGGATTCTTCAGGAAAGAATACTGGAGTGGGTTGCTATTTCCTTCTCCAGGGGATTGTCCCAACCAGGGATCGAACCTGGGTCTCCTGCATTGCAGGCAGATTCTTTATTGTCTGAGCCACCAGAGAAGCCCCAAGTCTTTAAATTCAAGCTCCTAAACTTCTCTAGAATCTGTCCACACCCCCATCTTCCCACCACCCAGTGTTGCCCTTTAGCTTGTCTTGGTCAACTGCAGTGGTTTCGTAACTAGCCTCCTTAGCACTGGTCGTTCTCCACACAGTGGCCAGGTGATTTTCTGAATAATGCAAACCTAATTGTCGTTTCCCTCTTTAAAACCATTTCCAAGGCCTTGAGGACAACATCCATGTTCTTTCACATGGTTTCAAAAGCCCAATCAGATCTGGCCCCTTCCCACATCCCTGGCTTCATCCCACCTGCTTGCTGGGGTCCTTTGAACTGGGGCTGCAGAAAGATCCTTTGTTGTTTTTTGATTCTTGCCATGCTCTCTGTTGGCATCTCTCCTGGACCTTCTCACATTCTTCTTGTGCCAAGAACGCCTCAGATCTACCAGCCTTTCTCTGATCTACCTGTGCGCCACTCTCTGAAGTCAAAATGACCTCCTTAAAAAGTAAATCTAACCAGGTGTGCTCTTCCAAGTGTAAAACTCTCCTGCATCTTCCCCTCTGTCCTCACAGTCTCAGGACTTGGACCTGGATTTCAAAGGCTCACTCCATCTAGCCCCTGTGTATCTCTCCCACCTCCCTTTTCATCACTCCTCCAGCTTTAGACCCTTGCTCACACCAACACTTAAAGGAACAAACTGAGTAGGAGCAGCTGGAAACACTATGCAGTGTCAAGGAGGGCACGGGTCACAGCCTCCATCTTGACCCAGAGGACTTTGCAACAAGATGGGATCATGGTGAGCATTTTAGCAAGGTGCTGGTGTGGAAGCCCAATGCATCAAGCAGGGGAGTGCTCCCTTACACTCTTTCCCATCAGATGGAGGGTTCATCACCTGTATTTGGCAGATAGGGAACTGAGGCTCAGAGAGGGCAAGTGACTAGCCCAAAGTCACACAGCNATTGAAGGCAGGAGTGGAAGGGGACGACAGAGGGTGAGATGGTTGGATGGCATCACTGACTCAATGGACATGAGTTTGAGTAAACTCCGGCAGTTGGTGATGGATGGGGGCTGCATGCTGCAGTCCACGGAGTCGCAATGAATTGGACACGACTTAGAGACTGAACTGAACTGAATTGTGGTAAAAGACAAAATGGCCTGAAAATCCTAAAACATTTGCTCTCCGGTCGTTTAAGAAAATGTCAACCAACCCCTATCTTAAAGTGCCTCAGCTTCTTCTGTTTTTCCATCTCAGAAAAGGGAACCACCAAATAGCTAAGATTATCCTAGAACTTGTCCTTGGCTCTTCTCTTCCTCCTCACATCCATAGTGGCTAAGTTATTTCTGACTCTTTTGCAACCCCAGGGACTGTAACCCACCCAGGCTCCTCTGTCCATGGGATTCTTCAGGAAAGAATACTGGAGTGGGTTGCTATTTCCTTCTCCAGGGGATTGTCCCAACCAGGGATCGAACCTGGGTCTCCTGCATTGCAGGCAGATTCTTTATTGTCTGAGCCACCAGAGAAGCCCCAAGTCTTTAAATTCAAGCTCCTAAACTTCTCTAGAATCTGTCCACACCCCCATCTTCCCACCACCCAGTGTTGCCCTTTAGCTTGTCTTGGTCAACTGCAGTGGTTTCGTAACTAGCCTCCTTAGCACTGGTCGTTCTCCACACAGTGGCCAGGTGATTTTCTGAATAATGCAAACCTAATTGTCGTTTCCCTCTTTAAAACCATTTCCAAGGCCTTGAGGACAACATCCATGTTCTTTCACATGGTTTCAAAAGCCCAATCAGATCTGGCCCCTTCCCACATCCCTGGCTTCATCCCACCTGCTTGCTGGGGTCCTTTGAACTGGGGCTGCAGAAAGATCCTTTGTTGTTTTTTGATTCTTGCCATGCTCTCTGTTGGCATCTCTCCTGGACCTTCTCACATTCTTCTTGTGCCAAGAATGCCTCAGATCTACCAGCCTTTCTCTGATCTACCTGTGCGCCACTCTCTGAAGTCAAAATGACCTCCTTAAAAAGTAAATCTAACCAGGTGTGCTCTTCCAAGTGTAAAACTCTCCTGCATCTTCCCCTCTGTCCTCACAGTCTCAGGACTTGGACCTGGATTTCAAAGGCTCACTCCATCTAGCCCCTGTGTATCTCTCCCACCTCCCTTTTCATCACTCCTCCAGCTTTAGACCCTTGCTCACACCAACACTTAAAGGAACAAACTGAGTAGGAGCAGCTGGAAACACTATGCAGTGTCAAGGAGGGCACGGGTCACAGCCTCCATCTTGACCCAGAGGACTTTGCAACAAGATGGGATCATGGTGAGCATTTTAGCAAGGTGCTGGTGTGGAAGCCCAATGCATCAAGCAGGGGAGTGCTCCCTTACACTCTTTCCCATCAGATGGAGGGTTCATCACCTGTATTTGGCAGATAGGGAACTGAGGCTCAGAGAGGGCAAGTGACTAGCCCAAAGTCACACAGCACGTAAGTGTAGAGCCAGGGCTTGAGTCTGAGAGCTGGATGAGACTCAAGCATGGGATGTTTATTTCTCATTTCTAATCCCAGCGTTATCATCACTCTGCTCCCTGTTGAGCTGCACTCAGAGGTGACTCATGGCCACGCCAGCAAGTCGCTGAGCCCCTTACAAACCTTTCCATTCCATGCTGGCTGGACAGCCCTGGGCTGCAGGGGCTCAATGACTGAGCTCATCTGCAGCTTGAGGAGAAGCAGTTAGAACATGTCCAAGGCCACCTGCTGAGACTTGGGACAGCTGAGTAGGCACCAGGGGCTGGGGTGAGACACTCAGGAAAGCTGGTTTGAGGAGCAAATGTCCTGTCACCTTTCTGTTCACGTGTTCGTGAATTCCACCTGTGAATGCAGCCCTTGGCAGGTACCAGGGAACACTGATGAACAGGGGGAGTCCTGTGTTCATGTACCTGACGTTCTAGGGAGGGAGACTGGTGTCTAACAGGAGGGTGGAGGAGATCCCCTATCTGATGTTAAGTCTGAACAAAACCCACTGCCCAGCAGGATTAACCGCAGGGAAGAGAAGCTAGACACTGATGGAGAGCTCCAGCCTGCCAAGTTAAGATCCCCACTCAACACTCCCTATGTGAGCTGGGATGGTTCCTTCACCTCTCTGGGCCTCAGTGTCCAGATATGTGAAATGGAGAGAACCATGGAGGGTTAAACGAGATGGTGCATGGGAAGGGGTTGGAGCAAACCATGCAGTGAAGTGGATGAGTACTGCCCACATCTGCACATAGGAAGCAAGCCCAACCTGGGTCCTGCCCTCATGAAGCTGATGGTGAGCAGAGCTGATGGTGAGCAGAGCTATGGATACACTGCCAAGTGACAAAAGCTGCTGTGACCTAAATGTCCACTGAGCTCGGTTCCACGTGCTTCCCCAGTGTCCACAGGATCCTGGGCGTGTAGTCACACCTGACCGACTGCACCCCCCTCACTCTACACACCCTCACGTCCTCTCTGCACCTGTCCCCTCCCTCTACTTCTGCCAAGTCCACATGGAATCAGCCCCGGAAAGTGAGGCTAAATCAAATCCCAGCGGTTTAAGTAGAAAAGAATGGCCTTATTGCTTTGCCAGGCAAAGGGGGAAACAGTGGGCTTGTGCCTTTCAAAACTGTTCCAACCCAGCAGGAGTCTTATAGCAATAGTTCAAAGGTGGGGTTGCTGACAAGATTTATGTGTGCACAGGTCTCCTCCTTTCAAATTCTGGTGCTGGAGAAGATTCTTGGGAGTCCTTTGGACAGCAATGAGATCTGATCAGTCAATCAAGCCTGAATATTTATTGGAAGGACTGATGGTGAAGCTCCAATATTTTGGCCACCTAACGTGAAGAGCCAACTCATTGGAAAAGACCCTGATGCTGGGAATGATTGAGGGCAGAAGGAGAAGAGGGCAGCAGAGGATGAGATGGTTGGATGGCATCACTGACTCAATAGACATGAGTTTGAGCAAGCTCCAGCAGATAGTGAAGGACAGGGAGGCCTGGTGTGCTGCAATCCATGGGGTCACAAAGAGTCAGACACAACTGAGCGACTGAACAACAACCCTGGGAACAGGGAGAGGTTATAGAGTCAGGCAGAGGTACGTGATAAGAATGAAAGCACTAACAGTCTTGCATTCTTCTTTCTTCTGCAAAGTTTCAAAAGGGGAGGTGTTGCTGACAAGATTGGGCTTCCCTGCTGGCTCAGACATAAAGAATCTGCCTGCAGTGCGGGAGACCTGGGTTCGATCTGAGAGGGTAATAGGCAGGAAGGCCAAGGGTCTCCAAACGGAGGAAATAGCCTGCAAGTGTCAGACATTTTATCTCTCTTAAGCGGCAGGAGGAAACAAACTAGCGATATTTTTTTCCTTCTCTATACAAATTTAAAAGGAGGTTTCTCTTAAAATTCTGTGTTGCCATAATGACACCTGGTTTCACTTGAAGTTAACCATTGCCTTTTCCTTTGTCTTCCTTTGCCTTTTTTTCTTTGCCTCATATTCCCTACCATAATAGACCGTCTGAGCCAGTTGTAACAGAGTATCTAAAGACTGATTTGGTCCATACCCCCATTTTTGTAGCTTATGGCGGGTATCTGGAGCCGACTGAGTGATAAATCTAACTTTTAAGATTACTTTTCCCTTGTTTCTTACAGAACCGGTCTAATTGTAAAACAGTATTATACTTAAGAGACCATCCAACCGGCCACCGTTCGCTGTCCTCCAATGGATACTGTGGCCATGCAGTATCGCATAGGAAGACCAGGTGTGTCTTCTTTAAGCCCTGGGGATCGAACCTATCCCAGTTTTTCAGGATACAGTTCAAAGGAGTGAGGCTGGAATTGTTAGCTCCCTTCTATAAGAGAGAAAAAAGCGACCAGCGCCATTTTTCTACCAGAGGTGTCCCTCCCTGCTCTAGATGGGAGTGTAGACAGACTTTACACCAAAAGCTTTTCCTTCCTGGTCGGACTTAGTCTGTCCCTTACTGACGCAGGCGCCGTCTCGACCCTCTCAGTTCTACCACCGAGACGGGGTGGGGATATACCAGGGGTAGACCTGATAGCATCTCTACCTGACGTCCAGCTCTTCACCTTTAACCTTGCTTGCCTCTGATGCCACCCGGGGTGCAATCAGAGTAACCTTCCGGAATGTCTCCCAAGCTAAGACCGCTGGGGGAAACATTCGTCACCTGAGTGCCTGTGCATGACCCTGAGTATATTCCTGACCACAATAAGACCTATACGAACATAAAGCTGAGATGTTCTTTTCAAGCATCACCACACCAGTATGAGAGCCTCCTCTGGTCCACTAAGAGCCAATGTTACCAAAGGGAAAAAACCCATTGCAGTCCCAATCTGAGTAACCTTTAACCTCCGAGATGGTCTTGGGGCTAAAGCTTCATCTAGTTTCCAAACTTCCGATTCCTAGCAAGGCTAGGTGCTTTCTTGACTCCCAATCCAAGTTTGGGACCTAAGCCACAGTACACAGTAACAGTATAGATCACAAGTCCCTTGAAAGTCTATGATCCGATAGATTAGGTTAGTACTTCTAATTTCCAAGGAGTTATGAAATGGTCAAAGAGACCAAAAAGTTTGACCGAGAAAGGAGAGTTCGGTCCACACGCTTTGCCCATTTTTGGTCGGTTCCCAAAGGAGACCTTGGATGCCTCTTGGCCTTGGCAGGTCGGTAGAAACCCCCGACAGGTTTCTGCCATAAGCCGCATGAGATCACTGTGGAACCGCAGAGCAGGGCTCCTCACTTGCTTCGCGCAGGGCATGTCATTCATTCACACAAGCACACCGTAGAGTTAGTAAAGCACAGCAGAAAACGTGTTCACTAAGAGGACAAAGAACTAGAGCTCCAAGCATCCTTACCTTGTCCTGAAGGATCCCAGACGAGCCCCCAATATGAAAGGTTGTCGTTGAATTACGATGCCGGGATTCTTGGCCCCCGGAGGAGAAGAATTCAATCCGGGGCCAGATACGAGGCTTGATCGCTCAGAGCTTTTGTGTAACAAAGTTTTATTAAAGTATAAAGGAGATAGAGAAAGCTTCTGACATAGGCATCAGAAGGGGGCAGAAAGAGTACCCCCCTGCTAGTCTTTAGCTGGATGTTATACAGTCACCAGCAGTCTATTAATGAAAGAAAGGAATGTCTCAAAACTTAGAATGGCACCAGGCCCCTCACCCATAAGATGTATTTTGGGATAATCTTGGCACCAAATGGTTTATCTTGGGCCATAAAAGGATTAACTTGAATCTTGAAGAAGGGCAAAGCACCATACAAATAGTTTCATTTACATAGATTAGAGGAACAGTATCGGAGTATAACATACTGGTTTATCAAGTAGGTTCTGAGCCCAAAAGGTGGAACCAACTTGAAGACAGAATTTGGGGTAAATGCATAGTAACATTAGCATAGCTTAAGATAAACATTTCCATAAGAAAAAGGCAATGGTTAACTTCAAGTGAAACCAGGTGTCATTATTGCAACACAGAATTTTAAGAGAAATCTCCTTTTAAATTTGTATAGAGAAGGAAAAAAAATGTCGCTAGTTTGTTTCCTCCTGCCACTTAAGAGAGATAAACTGTCTGACACTTGCAGACAGTTTGAAGACCCCTGGCCTTCCTGCCTGTTACCCTCTCAGATCCCTGGGTTCGGAAGATCCCCTGGAGGAGGGCATGGCAACCCACTCCAGCATTCTTGCCTGGAGAATCCCATGGACAGAGGAGCCTGGCGGGCTATAGTCACGGGGCCACAAAGAGTTGGACACGAATGAGCGACTAAAGCACAGCTCAGAGTCTCAGATGGTCAGGTCTTCTAATCTCTGGTCGCTTTAAACCTGCCATAGGTGGTTTCTTGGCTGCTCCTCTCTTGATTAANTATAGTCACGGGGCCACAAAGAGTTGGACACGAATGAGCGACTAAAGCACAGCTCAGAGTCTCAGATGGTCAGGTCTTCTAATCTCTGGTCGCTTTAAACCTGCCATAGGTGGTTTCTTGGCTGCTCCTCTCTTGATTAACAACTGTTTGAATCTGCCCTTTAGAACTCAGGGAAGGTCACAGAGGCTGAATGAAAGCTCTTTCCAATCAAAGAGGACACTAATAGATGGAGAAATACACCATGTTCATGGATCGGAAGAATCAATATAGTGAAAATGAGTACACTACCCAAAGCAATCTATAGATTCAATGCAATCCCTATCAAGCTACCAATGGTATTTTTCACAATATTAGAACAAATAATTTCACAATTTGTATGGAGATNAGAGGTTGTGATAGACCTCTCTAAGTTATCATTATCAAGAGAAGATGAGCCCCTAGCCCTGGCCTTTTCCAGATGTATTATTCTTATTGTGGAAACAGGGTTAGTTTCTTTGAAAGTTCCAGGCATTTTCTGTTTAGCAGAAGCAACATCCGGCTTAAGAAGGAATGGATTAACATTTGCTGAATTTATCTCGCTTACATTCACTAGAATTTTGGCTTCAGAAATAAAGGGCTCATCCTCTACAATAGCTTTATCTTTACTGAAAGATGCATCAGCCTCTGTTCCTGAAGCAGTAGTTTCTTTTTCCACAGTATCAGTTTTACTATTAAGGATCCCATTTTCAGTGGTAAGTATGTCAGTGACAACATTGATAGAATTCTCTGAAAAGGCAGTGGGATTTTCAAGAGGAACAGAGGAGACCATGGAGAGGGGATGAAATTCACTTTGTCCCTTGGTAATCTTCCAGTTCGGGTTCTTGATAAGAGAGTGTTCACCCAATGGCTCTGATAACTCTACTGTCACAGTTTTATTTGAAAAAGAATCATCATTTTTACTAACGGCAACTGCAGTTCTAGGTCTTTTCCAATTGAGGATTAATAGTGAATTTAATTTTACGGATAGAGCACCATCTACCTCAGGCACGATGGAGTCACCATTTTCACTGCTTTCCTTAGAGTCAAAGGTAGAGACACTAGGTGAAATGGTGGTAGCATTTGTTGGCATTTTGGCGACATTAATGTGATTAATAGAAGCTATTGAGCCAGTTTTGATTGTACTCTTACTGATTTCACCACCAGAGATGTTCTCAGCTTGGGAGGCGGTACCTTTAGCCGAGGGATTACTGTGATTCTCTGAAGGCTTTACTTCAGCTAAGTCCATTTTATTTTCATTGATTTTAGAGTTTCCTGATGTGCTTGTGTCTGCCAACTCTGGAGCAGCTGTGCTACTAACATTGGATGAAATGTCTTTCCTGTAGAGATGACTTTGACTTTTTATGGACATGATGACTGCAGCATGATCAATGGGGAGAGAGTCAAATGTTCTCTTCTCTCCCATGGTAACAGTTGTTTCTGTCTGTGGTAGAAAGAAATCTTTGCTTTCTGTATTTCCCAAACCAGAAACTTGAGGGAGAATGATGACATCATTATCTTCAGGCCAAGTGCCCTTTTCTGCAGCTGATCTTTTTAGAAACTCAGGGGAAAAAGTCTTGCCTGCCTCAGTTAGGGAGGGCACCATGGTTTTCAGATGCTGAGTGTTAAAATTTTGGGTGTAATCTTTGAAAGAAGTGGCAACAGAATCAAAGTCAGTATTTCCTTCTTTAAGAAAGGTGGCTTGGTATTTGTCTTCAGCGTCAAACTCAGGGTAAATTATTCTATATAAAAGACTCTTTGAGACCTCACCTTTAGAGGATGGTGTTTGATATACAAATCCATTTGGTCCACGCGTGTATTCACTAGGTTTTGTACTAAGGTGATTTTCTCCCTTCTCTAGTTCAGAGGCATGCTTATTTGAAATATATTCTGAATCACTTTTATCAGATTCAGTGATGATCAAGTCCATAGCATTTAGATCATTTTCCTTTGCCGCAGTAGTCCCATGCCAAAGAATAATGGACTCATCACTTCTCAGTGTGTTTGGATATTCCAGTGATAGAGGAGTTCCTATTCCAGACACTTGATAATAATTCCCCACGTTCATATTTTCAGAGGAGACAGTAGTGGAGAAGGTCATAGGAACAATGCCTGTATGAGCATTGGTTATGTTACCTATAGCAGTTTGGTCTTTTTCTGTTCCTGGATCAGCTTGCTCATCAGTATAGGGTGTAAAATGTTTTCTAGAAGCTCCCTTTCTTAATAATACACTGCCTTCTGGAGCAGGGGCTATATTATCTTTCATTGGAATCCTAAAATTTGGTGTTGTAACTGTAGATCTTCTTTCAGGGAGAAAAGTATATCGTTTTGGGATGTTTTCTTTCATCACTGGGTAAAGAATATCACCACCAAAGAATTCACCATTGTCATCTCCACTATTACTATTTGCTACAACCACTTTTCCTTGAGACTTGGAAGTAAATTCTTCAAGTGGAGGTTTTGAGACTTCAGTCATGTAGGTTGATGCAGCATTCTCAAATTCAAGTTGATCAGCTGTAGTTTGGGTTGTTCCTTTGAATCTGATGGAACTATACACATCAGAATTAGAATAATGTTTATCTGCCAGCTTGTTGTCTGTAGGAACATTATCATCTGAAATAGGTATAACATAAATATGATCCCTCACATTGCCTTCTTTCAGTGTGGTTTCTTCCTCTACTGTAATGCGTATGTCTTTTGGAGGATCTGCTTCATAGTTCAGTGTTATATCTTCCCTGAAAGAGTTTTCAGGTTCATATCTTGAGATATAAAACTTGGTGTCAACACTTCCTTCAGCATCAGTCAAAGCTGCTGAAGTAAAGTTATGAAAAGTCTTAGGTATTATAATATCTGCCAAAGAGATCTTTTTTGAAGGGTTTGTCGCTTGAGGATGATTGAAGTGGGCAACAGACTTTGTAACAGTAGAAGGATCAGCTATTAACAGAATGTCATCATCTCCAGACACGTTGGGATCTATTCTGGAAATGGTTACGTGATCTCCCAGTTTAATAGGCTTATTATTAAGAGCGTTAACTTCACTCATGGTAAGAATGCCTTTCTTTGTTGGTGAGGCGGCAGCTATTGAAGCCAAGTCTGCTATAACTTCAGTGTTTTTATTCACATAGGAAATACCATCAGATATGGTACTAATGCCAAGAGGAATATTAATAGTTTGAGTCTCAGCCATTTTGCCTTTATTGGCAAGTCTCTTGACACTGCTCGAAGTGATGGCAGCAGGGGCTTGATAGCCATCAATGTAATCAACAATGTCTGCATTATCCAATGTGGAGAGTGATAGTTCATGTTTCATGATGCTCTGAACAACATTTGGGTTCTCTTTGGTGATAATAAGTGGATCATCACTGATTGCATCATAGTATGAATTATGGAGTATGGGTTTATCCATTCTTCCAATTTTGGGGATAGAATCGCTGGGTAGAAGGAATTCAGTGCCATCTGCTGCTTCCACGTTCTGTTTCACTACTGCACTTTTATGCAGACCGTTAGCTATTGTTTTGGTGGCCGGTGTCTGAAAATGCATTCTGTCATTTTCAGGTTTTATGACATATAGAACATAATTTTCTCCTCTAGGAGAAGTAAAGTCTCTGTCACTTATTGCTACTTCAGTAATAGGCATACTACTATTTAATGGAGAAAGAGACTTTGTGGTATCAATAGACACAAATCCATTCCTTTCAAAGCCCCTGTCTCCTGATTCAAAGTACTTAGAATTATGTGCAGGTGGAAGATTTTCTATCTGAAAACCAGCATCTTCTTCCACTACAGACTTTACTTCCACATCAGGAGCTGATTCTTCTTCAATAGCTATTTCCTTGTCTATCAAACTTCTAAATCTTTTTCTTGGTGTAAGAACACCAGCTGTCTTTGCGAGCAGGGAGGTCATGGCTACAGTGGACCTTCCTTCTGGTGTGGTGGCCTTATTAATCATCAGTTCAGAGCTGTTAATCATATTTGTGGTTCCTTTACTTGCATGAGCAGTGACATTGTATGCACTGTTTGGAGAACTGAAATCAACTTCCAGTGGAATGTTCAAAGGATCTATTGATAATTTATTGACTTGCCATTTTTGTGTCATGGTATCATTAGTGAGATGAGGATTTTCAACCACAGGATCTGATATCCAAGGACTAGTCAAAAGATCATAAATTAGCAGGGAGTTCTGAGCTTGATTATTTTGGTCATTGGGCATTGGAGTAGATGACTCAGCTGCTGACAAAAGAGTGTATCCTTTGTACATAGGAAAGTCCGTTTTAAGGTTGGGAACTGCAGCACCACCAGCTTGGTTGTTATTAGTAGAGAGATGAATGCTTTCATTCACAGAGTCAGTAGAATGATCTGAAAGAATGATGTTGACCTTTGAATCTGAGGTCATGTCAGCTACACTGTTTTCAGTAAAAAGAGCAGACCCAACAGTGCCAGGATGAGTGATAGAGGCCACAGGACGAATATTGCTCTGGAAATTGGCTGTTTTAAACACAGCAGATCTTTCAGTATCTGTCTTGGCTTTGTTGTCATTTGCAGTAATTGTGATGGGAGTTCTTGGGTTACCTCTGTTGATGAGGTTTGTGCTGTCCTCTGTAAAAAGCTTTATTTTATGTTTGACTAGGGGGTTGAACATATCAGTGATACCAGAAGGGAGGATGATTTTGTTTCCTGCTGTTTGGGCATAATCTACAGCAAGGTTGAAAGACAAACCTTTTCTTCTAATATCTGTTGTGAAAGTGTCTGGATGAAAGAAGATGACTTCTTTTACACCTCCATCATCTTGGTCCAGATTTTCAATTCCTTGAAGCATAATAATAACATTCTCAATTCCATCAGTGCTCACAGACTTAAAATTGTTTCTATCAGTTTGGAGATTTACATCAGCAAGAATATTAGAATGATACTTAATTCTTGAATTGTCTACATTAGATTCAATTGTTTTAGCAATATTATTATCAATAGGTGTTGTGATGTTTTCCATCTGAACAGGGTGGATGCCTTCTGTCATACCTTCCTTTAAAGGCCAAGTTATTTTAAAGTTCATGTTGGTGTTGGTCTTTGGTTCCACTGGGATATCGTTAGCATAATGCTTTGTAGAAGTGATACCATTTGTGTTGGAGGCAATTAAGTCCCTCTCAAAATGCATGGTAGTTTTAGCTTCATCTAACATTGTTTTGGTATCATTCGAATTACTAATATCATTATTGATTTTCTTATATGTTCTATAATTAAGAAAAGAATTTTTAATGTTAATGGGATTGATATTGGAAATGGTTTCTTCAATGTCTGTGTCAATTGTAATGGATTTGGTGTCAGCATTGTCATACTTACTCAGAATTGGAATAGATTCAAAGTCATTGCCATCATTTGCAGACAAAATGCTAGGTGTTTGAGCATTAACTGTAGATGTACCCTGATTCTTTATGTCTGTGGCATCAATTACAATAGAATCGTCTTTCTGTGGAATTTTAGGATAGTTGCTCATAGTTTTGTCATATCTTTCCAGGTAGCTAGCATCAGTTATAATTATGTCATTGTCCTTCATGTCAGCAACATCAAGCAAAGGTATGTAATCTTCAAAAATGTCCATGGCATAAATATTTGCTGTATTGCCTTCTTTCATAAGGGTTGTGGTACCAACAAAGTATATACTGTCTGGTCTTGCTTCTTCCATGTGGAAGTTGTTCGCATTTGACACAACAGTGGTACTCTCATCTGCAGAGGCACTGAACTCATTCTTAGCATTTTGGACGTAGGCAGCAGGATTAGGGGCAAAGAACAGTTTAGACATTCCGGTGGTTGGGAAGAAAGGCTCAAGGTTCTGAGTTGCTTTGGCATGAAAGTAGGGAGCAACTGTGGAATTGGACTTATACGGGGGAGTGGTCGTGGATACAGATACTGAGATGCTATTTTCTTCNAATAAGACCTATACGAACATAAAGCTGAGATGTTCTTTTCAAGCATCACCACACCAGTATGAGAGCCTCCTCTGGTCCACTAAGAGCCAATGTTACCAAAGGGAAAAAACCCATTGCAGTCCCAATCTGAGTAACCTTTAACCTCCGAGATGGTCTTGGGGCTAAAGCTTCATCTAGTTTCCAAACTTCCGATTCCTAGCAAGGCTAGGTGCTTTCTTGACTCCCAATCCAAGTTTGGGACCTAAGCCACAGTACACAGTAACAGTATAGATCACAAGTCCCTTGAAAGTCTATGATCCGATAGATTAGGTTAGTACTTCTAATTTCCAAGGAGTTATGAAATGGTCAAAGAGACCAAAAAGTTTGACCGAGAAAGGAGAGTTCGGTCCACACGCTTTGCCCATTTTTGGTCGGTTCCCAAAGGAGACCTTGGATGCCTCTTGGCCTTGGCAGGTCGGTAGAAACCCCCGACAGGTTTCTGCCATAAGCCGCATGAGATCACTGTGGAACCGCAGAGCAGGGCTCCTCACTTGCTTCGCGCAGGGCATGTCATTCATTCACACAAGCACACCGTAGAGTTAGTAAAGCACAGCAGAAAACGTGTTCACTAAGAGGACAAAGAACTAGAGCTCCAAGCATCCTTACCTTGTCCTGAAGGATCCCAGACGAGCCCCCAATATGAAAGGTTGTCGTTGAATTACGATGCCGGGATTCTTGGCCCCCGGAGGAGAAGAATTCAATCCGGGGCCAGATACGAGGCTTGATCGCTCAGAGCTTTTGTGTAACAAAGTTTTATTAAAGTATAAAGGAGATAGAGAAAGCTTCTGACATAGGCATCAGAAGGGGGCAGAAAGAGTACCCCCCTGCTAGTCTTTAGCTGGATGTTATACAGTCACCAGCAGTCTATTAATGAAAGAAAGGAATGTCTCAAAACTTAGAATGGCACCAGGCCCCTCACCCATAAGATGTATTTTGGGATAATCTTGGCACCAAATGGTTTATCTTGGGCCATAAAAGGATTAACTTGAATCTTGAAGAAGGGCAAAGCACCATACAAATAGTTTCATTTACATAGATTAGAGGAACAGTATCGGAGTATAACATACTGGTTTATCAAGTAGGTTCTGAGCCCAAAAGGTGGAACCAACTTGAAGACAGAATTTGGGGTAAATGCATAGTAACATTAGCATAGCTTAAGATAAACATTTCCATAAGAAAAAGGCAATGGTTAACTTCAAGTGAAACCAGGTGTCATTATTGCAACACAGAATTTTAAGAGAAATCTCCTTTTAAATTTGTATAGAGAAGGAAAAAAAATGTCGCTAGTTTGTTTCCTCCTGCCACTTAAGAGAGATAAACTGTCTGACACTTGCAGACAGTTTGAAGACCCCTGGCCTTCCTGCCTGTTACCCTCTCAGATCCCTGGGTTCGGAAGATCCCCTGGAGGAGGGCATGGCAACCCACTCCAGCATTCTTGCCTGGAGAATCCCATGGACAGAGGAGCCTGGCGGGCTATAGTCACGGGGCCACAAAGAGTTGGACACGAATGAGCGACTAAAGCACAGCTCAGAGTCTCAGATGGTCAGGTCTTCTAATCTCTGGTCGCTTTAAACCTGCCATAGGTGGTTTCTTGGCTGCTCCTCTCTTGATTAACAACTGTTTGAATCTGCCCTTTAGAACTCAGGGAAGGTCACAGAGGCTGAATGAAAGCTCTTTCCAATCAAAGAGGACACTAATAGATGGAGAAATACACCATGTTCATGGATCGGAAGAATCAATATAGTGAAAATGAGTACACTACCCAAAGCAATCTATAGATTCAATGCAATCCCTATCAAGCTACCAATGGTATTTTTCACAATATTAGAACAAATAATTTCACAATTTGTATGGAGATACAAAAAACCTCAAATAGCCAAAGCAATCTTGAGAAAGAATAATGGAAGTGGAGGAATCAACCTGCCTGACTTCAGGATCTACTACAAAGCCACAGTCATCAAGACAGTATGGTACCGGCACAAAGACAGAAATATAGATCAATGGAACAAAATAGAAAGCCCAGAAATAATTCATGCACCTATGGACACCTTCTCTTTGACAAAGGAGGCAAGAATATACAATGGAGAAAAGACAATCTCTTTAACAAGTGGTGCTGGGAAAACTGGTCAACTTTCTAACACCTTACACAAAAATAAACTCAAAATGGATTAAAGATCTAAACGTAAGACCAGAAATTATAAAACTCTTAGAGGAGAACATAGGCAAAACACTCTCTGACATAAATCACAGCAGGATCCTCTATGACCCACCTCCCAGAAAATTGAAAATAAAAGCAAAAATAAACAAACAGGACCTAATTAAAATTAAAAGCTTCTGCACAACAAAGGAAACTATAAGCAAGGTGAAAAGACAGCCTTCAGAATGGGAGAAAATAATAGCAAATGAAGCAACCAACAAAGAACTAACCTCAAAATATATAAGCAACTCCTGCAGCTCAATTCCTGAAAAATAAATGATCCAATCAAAAAATGGGCCAAAGAACTAAACAGACATTTAGATGGCTAACAAACACATGAAAAGATGCTCAACATTACTCATTATCAGAGAAATGCAAGTCAAAACCACAATGAAGTACAATTCCATGCCAGTCAGAATGGCTGCTATCCAAAAGTCTACAAGAAATAAATGCTGGAGAGGGTGTGGAGAAAAAGGAACCCTCTTATACTGTTGGTGGGAATGCAAACTAGTAGAGCCACTATGGAGAACAGTGTGGAGATTCCTTAAAAACCTGGAAAATAGAACTGCCTTATGACCCAGCAATCCCACTGCTGGGCATACACACCGAGGAAACCAGAACTGAAAGAGACACGTGTACCCCAATGTTCATCACAGCACTGTTTATAATAGCCAGGACATGGAAGCAACCTAGATGTCCATCAGCAGATGAATGGATAAGAAAGCTGTGGTACATATATACAATAGACTATTACTCAACCATTAAAAAGAATGCATTTGATTCAGTTCTAATGAGGTGGATGAAACTGGAGCCTATTATACAGAGTGAAGTAAGCCAGAAAGAAAAACACCAATACAGTATACTAACGCATATATATGGAATTTAGAAAGATGGTAATGATAACCCTGTATGTAAGACAGCAAAAGAGACATAGATGTATAGAACAGTATTTTGGACTCTGTGGGAGAGGGAGAGGGTGGGATGATTTCAGAGAATGGCACTGAAACATGTATAATATCATATAAGAAATAAATCGCCAGAGCAGGTTTGATGCAGGATACAGGATGCTTGGGGCTGGTGCACTGGGATGACCCAGAGGGATGGTACAGGGAGGGAGGTGGGAGGGGGGTTCAGGATGGGGAACACGTGTACACCTATGGCAGATTCATGTTGATGCATGGCAAAACTAATACAATATTGTAAAGTAATTAGCCTCCATTTAAAATAAATAAATTTAAATTAAAAAAAAAAAAAAANGGAGGGGGGTTCAGGATGGGGAACACGTGTACACCTATGGCAGATTCATGTTGATGCATGGCAAAACTAATACAATATTGTAAAGTAATTAGCCTCCATTTAAAATAAATAAATTTAAATTAAAAAAAAAAAAAAAAGAAATGGGGGACACAGGCTTTGTGCCCAGGAGCCCCACAGGGCCCTTCTTGGCATCAAGGTGACAATTCCTGATCAACCAGTTTTTTATTTCAAGACTTGTTTTGATGACATTGGGCTTGGCGTAAGTATTCCATTTAGGGCCTGTTGTCTTGTTTTTTGTTTTTAATTTATATTTTGGCTACACTGGGTCTTTGCTGCTGTATGCATGCTTTCTTTAGTTGCAGCGAGGGGAGTCTACTCTTGAGTTGTGCTCAGGCTTCTCTTGTTGCAGAGCACCGGTTCTAGGCGCATGAGCTTCAGTAGTTGCGGCTCAGGGCCTTTAGAGTGTGGGCTCAGTTGTTGAGGCCCTCAGGCTTAGTTGCTCCAAGGCATGTGGGATCTTCCTGGGTCAGGACTTGAACCGGAGTTCCCTGCATTGGCAGTCAGATTCCTGTCCACTGCACCAACAGGGAAGTCCCTGTTGTCATATTTTTAACAGTTCTTTTTGGTTGTAGAAGACCAAAATTGGAGCCAAGCTTGCAAAACATAAGGGTGCTTCCTGGCTCCTGGGACATCCTGAGATGTCCCCAAATCTAAGGTACCAGCAGGTCCAGGGATTCAAAGAATATCACCTGGACCTGTTTTCCGTGTTTTGCTACCTCTCTATGCTGGCTTTGTCCAGTTATAAAGCTCCCAGCTTCCATTCCCTGAGCCTCCTGGAGGAAAAATCAGTGATTTCAACAAGAATGCCAGCCTAGAGTCTGGGTCACATGCCCAGTCCCAAATCAGTTGCTGGAGTAGAGGGTGCTGATCACTCTCAGCCAAGCTGGGGTCCAAAGGCTGATCTGGAGAGGGGGTGGTGATGTCATCCCAGTTGTGCCAGGAGAGAAGAGATGCTGGGAAGTTAGAAACACATATCTGCAGCATTTCAGAGAATAAGAAACAAGACCTCCCTGGCAGTCCAGTGGTTAAGACTCTTAGCTTCCACTGCATGGGGTACAGGTTCAATCCCTGGTTGGGGAACAAAGATCCTGTATCCCACACACCACACAACAAGCGCCACCACCCACCTGCCCCCACACCCCACCAAAAAAATAAGAACACCACCAAAAAAATAAAAAACAGGCTTTCAGAGTAGGGCAGAGATTTGTTAAGGTCATTAGAGAGCTCACTGAAGCCTGGACAGAACTCAGAGCCCTTGGTCTGACTCAGTGCCCCTACTTGGCTCTTGACTTGACTTACCCACAAGCTGTTTGTTTGTTCAGGTTTGAAAAGCAACTGTCTACCTATGGAAACCACAGTCTATGGATTTGGAGGGAAGAAACCCCTAAGAAAGCATTTCTGTGGCTTCAGGCTCCAAGCACAGCATGGCCCTGGGCCAGTCAGCTCTGAGTTAACTGCCCCACTTGGAGACCTCAGCCCCGAGAAAGGCTCCAGAGCTTGTTTAGCCATGTTAGGATGAATTTTTTTATTTTGAAATCTTTTCTTCTTTTGTGGCTCTATCTTGTAGCCAACAAAGGTTCGTCTAGTCAAAGCTATGGTTTTTCCAGTAGTCATGTATGGATGTGAGAGTTGGACTATAAAGAAAGCTGAGTGCCAAAGAATTGATGCTTTTCAACTGTGGTGTTGGAGAAGGCTCTTGAGAGTCCCTTGGACTGCAAGGAGATCCAACCAGTACATCCTAAAGGAAATCAGTCCTGAATATTCATTGTAAGGACTAATGCTGAAGCTGAAGCTCTTATACTTTGTCTAAAGCCCCTGATACAGGGAAAGGTTGAAGGCAGGAGGAGAAAGCAGAAGGATGAGATGGCTGGATGGCATCACTGACTCAATGGACATGGGTTTGAGTAAACTCCAGGAGTTAGTGATGGACCGGGAGGCCTGGCCTGCTGCAGTCCATGGGGTCGCAAAGAGTTAAGACACAACTGAGCAACTGAACTGAACTGAACTTGCAGCTTGTGGCATCTCAGTTCCCCAACCAGGGATTGAACATAGGACCCAGCAGTGAAAACCTGGAATCCTAACCACTGAGCCACGAAGTGGTGATTTAGTCACTAAGTTGTATCTGACTCTTGTGACCCTATGGGCTGTAGCCCACCAGGCTCCTCTGTCCATGGGATTTCCCAGGCAAGAATACTGGAGTGGGCTGCCCTTGCCTTCTCCAGAGGATCTTCCCAACCCAGGGATCAGACCCGGGTCTCCTGCAATGCAGGCAGATTCTTTACTGACTGAACCACTAGGGAAGCCCTTGGGCCACCAGAGAAGTCCTCGGTTTTGAAATAATTTTGAAGTTACAGAAGCTGTCTTTAGAACAGTGCAAAGAACCCCTGTACACTGTATGACGCAGTCACTAGTTGCTAGCATTTTGCTACATTCTCTTTATCACTTTATTTCCAAGAATGACTTTAGTTGCAGACATGATGTTGCTTCACACTCAAATTCTTCAGCTTGTATTAAAAAACAAGAGTGCTCTTTCCTATTATAGCACAATTCTCAAAATCCAGAGGCATAAGACTATTATCTAGTATATACATTTTATCGATGGTCCCAGTCATTCTCACTATGGCAGTTCTCCTCCACTCTATGGGATCTGGTCCAGGAACAAACTTGCTTTTTGTTGCCCTCTTTAACCTCCTTCAGTCTTTTCGTCTCTCATGACCCTGAGAGTTTTGCAGCAACTAGGCCACTGGTTTTATGACTAAAATGGTCCGTTGGACACTTTAGAAATTGATGAGAGTCCAGATGAGGAATTCAGGGAAGGGTTAATGGGGACTTCTACGGCAGCAGCGGGGAGGGGAACAAGAAACAGGTGCCTAAAAGTTGGGGGGCTAGTTCCTTAAATACAGTGAAGGTGGGGGCAAATCTGCAGATGGAGCTGGAGAGGTGTCTTAGGTGGTCTGCCCACCCCTTTGGTGGTGCTGTATGCAGGAATCACGTGCTTTTGCTCCCAGCACCTCAGAAGTGACAGTTTGTGGCCTTGAAGATGTGCTGTGTGCTCATTCGTGTCTGACTCTCTGTGACCCCATGGACTCCACCCAGAGGACCGCACCAGGCTCCTCTCCCCATGGGGCTTTCCAGGCAAGAATACTGGAGTGGGTTGTCATTTCCTCCTCCAGAGGATCTTCCCGACCCAAGGATGGAACCCACATTCTTGCATCTCCTTCACTGATAAGCAGGTTCTTTACCACTAGTGCCACCTGGAAAGTACCAATAATGAGTGAGTGGCTCAGTCATATCCGACTCTTTTCGACCCCATGGACTGTAGCCTGCCAGTCTCCTTTTCCCATGGAATTCTCTAGGCAAGAATACTGGAATGGGAAGCTGTTCCTTTCTCCAGGGGACCTTCCCAACCCAGGGATCGAACCCAGGTCTCTCACACTGCAGGCAGATTCTTTACCATCTGAGCCACCAGGGAAGCCCATGTGGCCGTTCTACACCTTATTGTTCATAATTACCCTGACTGCGCTTCATCCCTTATTGTTGCTTGTTGTTTAGTCACTATGCCAGGCTTCCCTGTCCTTCACCATTTCCGGGAGCTTACTTACTCATGTCCATCAAGCTGGTGATGCCATCCAACCATCCGATCCTCTGTTGCCCCCTTCTCCTCCTGCTCTCAATCTTTTCCAGCATCAGGGTCTTTTCCAATGAGTCAACTCTTCCCATCAGGTGGCCAAAGTATTAGTCCCTTACAGTTCCTTTTATTCTGTTGCTCAAGGAGACAGTTTTCCAGGGGCACTTGCAAGCACTCTGGTGGGGGTCGGGGTGGTCTCAGGTCCCGACCTGTCTCAGTTTTAGCCGACAACACACATTTTAAACATGTTTCTCTGGTGATTCTAATGCCCTCTCTGTTCTGAGAACCACCACCCAGAAAGGTCTTCCTGTTTGAGCCCAGAGTCCTGCTGCTGTCAAGGAGGCAGGAAAATAGGACTGGGCCTACCTCTTACTCACCAGGGTCCCCACATCTGGCTCAGTGCCTGGGACCCATAGGGCTCAGTAAAGATGGGATCTGGGAGGTGTGCAGACCAACGGCTCCAGCCCAGCTATGCCATGGAGTGGCTGGGGCAATGGCCCACCCTTTCCAGCCTCACTCTCCTCATTTGTAACCTCAGCGTGGGGGTGGAGGCTTGCAGCTTCAAAGCTTGTTTGTTGACCCTTGGAAGGCTGAGCCAGGGCACCCCTTTCCTCCTGCATTGGAAGCTGGACCTCCAATGTCAGTCAGTCACTCAAATTCATCAAACATAAACAAATTGTTTATGTAGGTTCATTGACGGGAACTATGACTTGCTTCTGACTGATGGAATTTGGCAAAGATGATGGGAAGTCATTTCCTTGATTAGGTTACATCATACAAGGCTCCCTCTTAGAGGACTGGAAATTCTTGCTGGCTTGAACTGAGCTGCCATTCTGGGGAGGCCCATGCGGCCAGCCTCTGGGGTCTGCAGATGGCTTCCAGCTGACAGCCCACAGAATCTGGGGCCCTCAGTTGGGGCAGGAGGGCAAGGAGGAGGATCAGCAGGCACCAGGCCCCAGAATCCGTGTGCAAAATAGCATTGGTGTCCCCACATACAGACGTGAAACAGGTTCTATCTTAGAACACAGATATATTTTCTGAAACGTCTTTTTTGATTCCATGTCTGGCCCAGACACACCAGACTCAGCCAACACAGGGTGGGGCCTCTGCAGCCTGTGGATGGGTCTGTCTGCACTCACTGTGACTAAGAAGGTCTGCAGGGAGAAAGGGGGGACGGGGCCAGTTCTCTCACCCAGGCCCTGCGTCAGGAAGACTGTCAGCAGAGGTGGAAGGGCCACCCCGACCTCTGCAGCGCCCCCAGCTGGTTCACCAGCATGGGATGTGGGGCCCAGTGGCTGGGTCCTTAGCCTCATCTACGGATGTTTCTTCCCCTTTCCTCCTCTAGACCCCAAACTCCCCATTTCCAAATCTTTCCTTTCCAGGACCTGTGGATCATTCTCATCTCGCTGAGGGAAGGTCGGGCCCTCAATCTCTGATCTTGTCCCACAGGCCTGAAAATTGAGGGGCTTGCTTTCCCACCAGTTCTGTAATTTGCCGGCTGCATCCCAAAGGCAGCCAAAGTGTGAGGTGCTGATTGCTGTTATGTCTGAGTCTTGAGACCCCATGGACTGTAGCCCACCAGGCACCTCTGTCCATGGGATTCTCCACGCAAGCAAACTGGAGGGGGTAGCCATTCCATCTCCGGGTGAACTTCCCAATCCAGGGATTGAACTCAGTTCTCCTGCATTGCAGGCAGATTCTTCACTGTCTGAGCCACCCCAAAGGCAACCAGGTCTCCTCATATTTCCACCTAAGCTTTGGTGCCTACCTCCAGGGAGGGACTAGAACTCTGCTGGGAAAGAGCCGCCACACTCGGGCCTTTCAAGCGCTAATCCAAACAAGCACACTGGATCTGTCTTCACTGCATCTCTCCCCCAAGAGTGAGACCAGGCTGATGTACCAACACATGCAGCTGGGAGACTGGCCAGCGACTGTAGGAGCCAAAGTTCAGCCACACAGGAGGGTGTGAGGTCAAATAGGAGGGTGTGAGTTCAAATAACACAGTGATGGAGAGCCCGCCAACTGCTGGTGTACAGGGCAGAGTCAGGTTCCTGCTTCTCCCGAGTCCTAGAGCCACTATGTGACCTGTCCCCAGTGCAGAAGGGAGCTGTGGCAGGTCACTGCTGTGGTGGGGCGGGGGTGGGGGCTGGGACGCTTCTGATGGTCTGATGATTCAGACCCTGCCTGAGCAGCTAGAAACCAGAGAAGCGAAGTCTCAGAGTACAAGGCTCCTCACAGAAAAGGCAACCCACAGGTCCACTGCACATCGCAGTCGGTCCTGGAAGGTCACGGCCTCTCCCGTGTGGACAGGTCTGCTTCCACTGACCGTGTCTGCTCAGCTGCCGTCTCTAGGTGGGAAACACAACCAAGATGAACGCGACGCCCTGTTTCAACCACCAATCGAGACATTCCACATTCCCTTGCCGCGACTAAAGGGGCACAGTGGCCTCTCAAGTTTTCTGGCAAAAACTGGCTACAGTGAAAGGTGTTTTAAAAGGACTGCCAATGTTTTAAAGAGACTGTTAGTGCTGAACTTTAAAAAGTTGCCCTTCATCAAGAATCAATTTACCTAGAAGTTCACGTCTCTTCTGCGGCCTTTTCAAAATCCTGAGGAGGGGGTGGTGGAGGGAGGGTGGGGAGTAACAGCGGTCTCAGGAAAAGGGCTTCGCAGTGGTGAAAGAAATTTTTTCTAAATAGGCTTATTCAAAAAGCAAGCCTGGCAGTGACCAAAACAACTACCATTTGCAAAATGGATTTCTTTCCCAGGGAGAAGGTTCCCAAGTTTTAGAGGGTATTTTGTGATTACTGTATCTTCCTCACATGATTATAAGCTGGAGCAAGGCTGGAAACCCTGGAGGGTCCTGACCACAAAGTGCCAATAGTCCAGTCACCTGTTGGGGCCAGATGGCAAATTCAAAGGGGCTCCACGACGCCAGACCCATCTACTTCCCACCCAACAGAGTCCCAGGAGGGATGAGAAGCCGACAGCCCTGGAGGACAATCCCTCCCCACCCAAATGAACAGAATACTCACTTGGGGAACTCAAGTGTGATGCTTGCTTTTAAAGTTTATTGACAACTGTTTGGTCCCAACACACAAAACAGCACTTGAACCACAAAAGAAGTGTTCAAACAAAGTAGACAGTTGAGAAAAACATCTCTTCCCCCAAAATCAATTCAAAACAAACAGTGCAAGATGGGAAAGGGGGTCTTGGTGATAACTTGTCTTTTTTTTTTTAACAGATAAATCTGATATATTCTTTCCACCCAGAAATAAAGTATTTCATTGTCTTAATTCTCATACGTCATTTTGTCACATCAATTAAGTCTCTAGATAAAAAAATAGATAGCAACTGGACTGGCCGTTGCAGAGTACATTACAGACACCATGAGCTTTGCACATCTTCAAACGGTGACTGTTAAGAGTCATGCACACGTCCCAGGCTCCTGGCGACTTCAGTGAACGGTTCGACCACACCCACACGACAGCGCACAACTCGAGTCTCTTCTTTGTCTGGTGCCCAAAGAAGCTGCTCTTTGAGGCCGTTCCAAGTGACTTGTAATGGTGCCTTGGGCATTTTTTAAAGTCCACTTTCTCTACCTTCAAGCAAAACTAAAGTCCACATGTGCAAATTCAGCCTTACGAAATCTTAGAATAAGGCCACTGATGCTCTCAACACCATCTTTATCACTATGTTTAAAAGCTTTCTAAAAAAAAGTGCACCTCTGCATTTTACTGACTGTCAGACTATGTCTGTAGAGGACATGCCTTCGGGAAGACTGAGTGCCACGATGCCTGCAAGGCTTTCCCGGGGCTGCTCCATCTTGGTCAGGGCTGTGAGCTGAGAACTGGGAATCGTTGGCTTCATTGAAAAGATTTGGGGAACAAAAAATCTTACTTGTAAAAAATCTCTCAATAGCCCTTATTTTGTGGCATTTTATCAAAATGCTGGCTATGAAATCAGAGCCCATTTTCTGGCTTTCTAGAAGTTACAAAATAGAATCATTTCCCCAAAAGAAACCATCTAACTAGTGGAAGACCTTATGCCCACAGGTTTTCTCCTGCTCTATGAATGAATCCGCCTTTTTGCCCAACAAATACAACCCATTGTAAATGTCAGGTTTCTCCAGGAGGCGTAAGAGGCCGCCAGTCACCGGATGCCTCAGCCACCTCTAGGCGAAGGTCATTCCACAGGGCAGTGCTCCCTCAAAGGCTGGCTTTCCATAAATGCCAACATCAGACACCAAAAAAACCCCCAAACAAACCCAAACATGCTTCCAACAGCGAGAAGTAACAGTAAAAGCAGATGCTATTAAAAGACACCGAGTTAACAGACACAAATACATAGACTCGCGCATACAAAGCTTCCCAGCTATCAAAACCAGCTTTAAAATTACGAATACAAGGTTAAGTTGATCAACCTTGGCCTTCCTATGTATAGATAGAATTTCTGCCTCTTCCTAGTGGAAAGAGTATCGATACCATTCCTGTCAAAAGCACCTCCCTCCTCACCTCTGATTTGTAATTTATGCATCTGATGCATATTCTAGAAAATCAGACTCTCTTCCCAACGCTGCCTTTCGACACACAATAATGTGTGTTGGAATTCAAATGCTGACTTTAAATTCATGACACCAAGACCATCTTCTTTTCCTTAACCTAATCCATGTCAAACTGGAACTTAACATAAAAGGGAAGCTTAAAACATCTTTGACTTTCTAGAAAGCTCAATGGAACCCCAAAGTGGAAACATTTTTAAAAATTTGAGATGAAGCCACATTTGTCAACTACAGACATAGTTAAATAAAAAAAACAAGGCACGCTTACAAGTCACATGGAAGCCAGGAGCCTTCACATCCAACCAGGACATACACTCCTCCTGCCTTGCCCACCCTTCTTCAGTAAGTGATCACACAGGATCACTGAACAGACTTTTGCTTCATCATCATCTCATGCACTTGATTAATACTGTCTGAACACATCAGTAAACACAGGCTTAGAGACTACGTTATGCTACATTTAAGATTTTACCACTGGCGTGGCTTGATGCAAGTAACACCACTTCCTGCGAGCTGAGTTCTCCCTGCTGTCTTCTTACGGAACACCATTCATTATACTTCATAATAATTAAGAAAAATGTGTTAAAATATATTAAGGATTCTTTAACAAATGCCAGGATTTTTTTTTTTCCCAAACAAGTGGGGGAGAAAAAGAAAAGAAAAACTTCAGCTTGAAGCTGCATTCAATGTAGAAGAAACAAAACATATGGAACATGTCTAAAGATGAAATAACTGGCTTCCAGGGGGAAAACAGAAAAGGTTGTGTTTTCTTCAACCTGCTTTTGTGTGCAGAATCAGACAGTGTTTTCCCATCCTAATTCTATGTTCAAACGAGACTCAAAGCTTGGTTATAGGTGCAAAGGAAAAGTTGGCTGCCAATTTTACTCTATTTTTGGGTTGCTTTTTGGCTGGGCTTTCCATGGGGTCCTTGCTGAGCAGCGACTCTGGGGTTTCTGAGGAGGGGCTGGGAGGCGCTGGGACAGCTGCCGAGACACCAGGTGAGCTGGGATCAGGGGGCAGGTTTTCTTTCTTTATTGGTACTGGAATTTCAATTTTCTCTTCTTGGTTTAAAATCATAATTTCTATAAACACAGGAAAGCAAAACATATTCAGTTTTAGGACCTGCCAGCAGTGTTGGTTTCCAGTTCCTCTCATTTCTCAAAAAATTAATCGCCGATCGTCACACACATGGTCTAATTTACATGTCAGCTCTGCGGCCAATATACCAGGTATCACATAAGTCAGGTATTTAAAAATTGTGTCTCTGCTCTTCCTTGAATTACAAAACTTCAGAGACCATCATTTTGGGCTACAAATCAATGGGCCGTCTGTGGTTTAAAAACCATTTTTTTCTGCTTTCTCTGCCCATTCATTCTCTGTCAGGTAGTGAAGGATCCAGAAAGCCACATGTGACCTAAAGACTTTCAGACCAGAAGGGCCCTGGTACAAGGGAGCCCTGGCTCATTCCCCTGCTCCAAAGGGATCTAAGGTTGGGGAGGCAGGCACACCACGAGAACCCACTCCCCAAGGGACGCAGTGTCTCCCACCTGAAGGTTCCTGAGGGTGCTCCTCAAACCAGATGAGATCGGCAGCCTGGAGAACGACAGGATCTGGCCTCAGCTGCGGGGACGGCAGGCAGGAAGGGACGGGTGCGCACAGGAGGTCCACCGGGGAGTCGTCGGTCAGGCGCAGCAGCTCCTGCTCCACAGGATGGGGCCCTGGGGGAGGCGGGCGGGGGCGGGAGGAGGTCTGCTCAGGACCAGGCGGCCGTGGTACACGACCAAGGCGCGCCTTCTCCCTGACTCCCTGAGTTCAGGATGTACTCAAGAACGCCAGGTTTAAAAAAAAAACAACAACAACCCTGCTGCAGCCAGGATCGCCTAATTTGTGTGCTCATGAACAGCAAAGGACAATTAAAAAGCCCATAGCAAGTCCTCGGAAGGAGCAAATGTTCAGGATCAGAGGACTTGGGCCCCAGTTCTGTCGCGGCCTCGCTGCGTGCTCTCAAGTAAGCTGTTGCTTCTGGAATTTCAGTCCTTGG
>SJYW01041550.1:615235-671434 GCA_006410735.1 Raphicerus campestris
TTTTTTTTTTTTAACAGATAAATCTGATATATTCTTTCCACCCAGAAATAAAGTATTTCATTGTCTTAATTCTCATACGTCATTTTGTCACATCAATTAAGTCTCTAGATAAAAAAATAGATAGCAACTGGACTGGCCGTTGCAGAGTACATTACAGACACCATGAGCTTTGCACATCTTCAAACGGTGACTGTCCCAGGCTCCTGGCGACTTCAGTGAACGGTTCGACCACACCCACACGACAGCGCACAACTCGAGTCTCTTCTTTGTCTGGTGCCCAAAGAAGCTGCTCTTTGAGGCCGTTCCAAGTGACTTGTAATGGTGCCTTGGGCATTTTTTAAAGTCCACTTTCTCTACCTTCAAGCAAAACTAAAGTCCACATGTGCAAATTCAGCCTTACGAAATCTTAGAATAAGGCCACTGATGCTCTCAACACCATCTTTATCACTATGTTTAAAAGCTTTCTAAAAAAAAGTGCACCTCTGCATTTTACTGACTGTCAGACTATGTCTGTAGAGGACATGCCTTCGGGAAGACTGAGTGCCACGATGCCTGCAAGGCTTTCCCGGGGCTGCTCCATCTTGGTCAGGGCTGTGAGCTGAGAACTGGGAATCGTTGGCTTCATTGAAAAGATTTGGGGAACAAAAAATCTTACTTGTAAAAAATCTCTCAATAGCCCTTATTTTGTGGCATTTTATCAAAATGCTGGCTATGAAATCAGAGCCCATTTTCTGGCTTTCTAGAAGTTACAAAATAGAATCATTTCCCCAAAAGAAACCATCTAACTAGTGGAAGACCTTATGCCCACAGGTTTTCTCCTGCTCTATGAATGAATCCGCCTTTTTGCCCAACAAATACAACCCATTGTAAATGTCAGGTTTCTCCAGGAGGCGTAAGAGGCCGCCAGTCACCGGATGCCTCAGCCACCTCTAGGCGAAGGTCATTCCACAGGGCAGTGCTCCCTCAAAGGCTGGCTTTCCATAAATGCCAACATCAGACACCAAAAAAACCCCCAAACAAACCCAAACATGCTTCCAACAGCGAGAAGTAACAGTAAAAGCAGATGCTATTAAAAGACACCGAGTTAACAGACACAAATACATAGACTCGCGCATACAAAGCTTCCCAGCTATCAAAACCAGCTTTAAAATTACGAATACAAGGTTAAGTTGATCAACCTTGGCCTTCCTATGTATAGATAGAATTTCTGCCTCTTCCTAGTGGAAAGAGTATCGATACCATTCCTGTCAAAAGCACCTCCCTCCTCACCTCTGATTTGTAATTTATGCATCTGATGCATATTCTAGAAAATCAGACTCTCTTCCCAACGCTGCCTTTCGACACACAATAATGTGTGTTGGAATTCAAATGCTGACTTTAAATTCATGACACCAAGACCATCTTCTTTTCCTTAACCTAATCCATGTCAAACTGGAACTTAACATAAAAGGGAAGCTTAAAACATCTTTGACTTTCTAGAAAGCTCAATGGAACCCCAAAGTGGAAACATTTTTAAAAATTTGAGATGAAGCCACATTTGTCAACTACAGACATAGTTAAATAAAAAAAACAAGGCACGCTTACAAGTCACATGGAAGCCAGGAGCCTTCACATCCAACCAGGACATACACTCCTCCTGCCTTGCCCACCCTTCTTCAGTAAGTGATCACACAGGATCACTGAACAGACTTTTGCTTCATCATCATCTCATGCACTTGATTAATACTGTCTGAACACATCAGTAAACACAGGCTTAGAGACTACGTTATGCTACATTTAAGATTTTACCACTGGCGTGGCTTGATGGAAGTAACACCACTTCCTGCGAGCTGAGTTCTCCCTGCTGTCTTCTTACGGAACACCATTCATTATACTTCATAATAATTAAGAAAAATGTGTTAAAATATATTAAGGATTCTTTAACAAATGCCAGGATTTTTTTTTTTCCCAAACAAGTGGGGGAGAAAAAGAAAAGAAAAACTTCAGCTTGAAGCTGCATTCAATGTAGAAGAAACAAAACATATGGAACATGTCTAAAGATGAAATAACTGGCTTCCAGGGGGAAAACAGAAAAGGTTGTGTTTTCTTCAACCTGCTTTTGTGTGCAGAATCAGACAGTGTTTTCCCATCCTAATTCTATGTTCAAACGAGACTCAAAGCTTGGTTATAGGTGCAAAGGAAAAGTTGGCTGCCAATTTTACTCTATTTTTGGGTTGCTTTTTGGCTGGGCTTTCCATGGGGTCCTTGCTGAGCAGCGACTCTGGGGTTTCTGAGGAGGGGCTGGGAGGCGCTGGGACAGCTGCCGAGACACCAGGTGAGCTGGGATCAGGGGGCAGGTTTTCTTTCTTTATTGGTACTGGAATTTCAATTTTCTCTTCTTGGTTTAAAATCATAATTTCTATAAACACAGGAAAGCAAAACATATTCAGTTTTAGGACCTGCCAGCAGTGTTGGTTTCCAGTTCCTCTCATTTCTCAAAAAATTAATCGCCGATCGTCACACACATGGTCTAATTTACATGTCAGCTCTGCGGCCAATATACCAGGTATCACATAAGTCAGGTATTTAAAAATTGTGTCTCTGCTCTTCCTTGAATTACAAAACTTCAGAGACCATCATTTTGGGCTACAAATCAATGGGCCGTCTGTGGTTTAAAAACCATTTTTTTCTGCTTTCTCTGCCCATTCATTCTCTGTCAGGTAGTGAAGGATCCAGAAAGCCACATGTGACCTAAAGACTTTCAGACCAGAAGGGCCCTGGTACAAGGGAGCCCTGGCTCATTCCCCTGCTCCAAAGGGATCTAAGGTTGGGGAGGCAGGCACACCACGAGAACCCACTCCCCAAGGGACGCAGTGTCTCCCACCTGAAGGTTCCTGAGGGTGCTCCTCAAACCAGATGAGATCGGCAGCCTGGAGAACGACAGGATCTGGCCTCAGCTGCGGGGACGGCAGGCAGGAAGGGACGGGTGCGCACAGGAGGTCCACCGGGGAGTCGTCGGTCAGGCGCAGCAGCTCCTGCTCCACAGGATGGGGCCCTGGGGGAGGCGGGCGGGGGCGGGAGGAGGTCTGCTCAGGACCAGGCGGCCGTGGTACACGACCAAGGCGCGCCTTCTCCCTGACTCCCTGAGTTCAGGATGTACTCAAGAACGCCAGGTTTAAAAAAAAAACAACAACAACCCTGCTGCAGCCAGGATCGCCTAATTTGTGTGCTCATGAACAGCAAAGGACAATTAAAAAGCCCATAGCAAGTCCTCGGAAGGAGCAAATGTTCAGGATCAGAGGACTTGGGCCCCAGTTCTGTCGCGGCCTCGCTGCGTGCTCTCAAGTAAGCTGTTGCTTCTGGAATTTCAGTCCTTGGATGAAAGGATGGAGGTGGCTGCCGAAGGCTGTGCTGACAGCCTGAGGGGACGAGCTACATCCAGGTGCTTTGTAGACCTGTGAGATGCTGCAGAGCCAACCACCCGGTCAGCACAGAGCACAGCAGCGCTTGTGACTGCTTAAAACGACTTGCAGAGCCCTAAGGTAAAATGGCAATGGGCGCAGAAGTCAAGTGAGCTGATCCCTCCCTTGTACACAGACAGGGCCACATAGTCGGGGCGCCTCGATGACGCGCTTCTAACACTAGTGCATTCATGTCAACTCTTTGCCAGGGAAGTCCTGCGATCAAGACTCCCTGATACAACTTCAGTCAGGGGTCGGGCTCTGCAGCCCCCTTCCCCGCCAGCCCTTGACCGTAGCTTTCTGTGTCCTTGTCCTGGCCACTCTTGGCAAGAATCTTGGGAAGTCAGTTTAGAGGAATTCCCTCACCCCTGATATCTCATCAAGCTCCTCATCCCACCCCACCCCCAACCTCTGAGGTCTAAGAACCCTCTCAGGTCAGGTGAATCCTCCGAGCTGGACATCTTCTCTTGAGAGTTTCCCAGTCATCGCCGCCCTGGCTCTGCTCCTTGACTATAAGCCTCACTTGTCCTGGCCTGCAGAGCTAAGCTCCATCTCCCTTTCTGAGGGCAGCAGAGTTGATCCTACTGCAACTGTCTTCAAGTATTTTAACACATGTCACAATCACTTTTCTTTAACATCTGAACAGGGCTGCCATACTGTTGAAACAGGGGTTACCAACAGCCTTCAAGAACCTTAACTGGTCAACCATCAAACACAGGCCAGTTTTTTCTGTTATTAACCAAACACCAGACTCCTCTGGAAAATGTAACACCACTTCCCTTTAAAGAATAAAGATGACCCTGCTGTTGTCCTTTCCCCTGACCCACTCTGACTCCACCCCAAGCCATGTCCTGGAGACGTCACCAGTTTTCCCTCTCTCACCGTTGCCACCCACTCCGAGTCTCAGTTCCGAGGCCGGGGGAGACTCGGGCACCTCCAGGATGCGCTCGGGAGCTGAGGGCTGGGTCTCATGACTGGCAGGGGAAAGGCCGAGTGAACTCACGCGACCTGGAGGACAGAAAACACCCGTCAGAGGGGGAGCAGGTGACAGACCCGGGGCTTGTGAAGGGGGGCAAGGATGATATGTACTTACTTTTCATGTCATTTTTTAATACTACAATTCTCTTATGACCATGTCCTTTTATCCAGACCACCTGCACACAAGACATACTACTGGTTATGAAGTGGAAAAGGAGGGGAAATAAACCCTAAAATTATATGTCTGGTAACATACTTAAACATACTAGGATTTAAAAAGTAAATTAATGTCACAAAAAACTTTTCGACACTTTGTTTTAAAGCAACAGAGGCTGGAGACACACGCCCCTTATAAAAAGCTGTGTAGTCTTAGAAATCATGAGACTTGGTTTTACTCCTTATGGCTCTTAAAGACATCACCTCCCAAATACCAGCTCTGGTACATAAATGAAGTTGGTTCTCATGCAGGGGCTCTTACCAGCTTTTCCAAATACTATGTTCACCTTAAAAATAATGAACGGCTCCCTCATGCCTCTCAAGCTAAAGCTCACTAAACTTAAAAATGCTTCTGTCACCAAGGCCCTCACCTCGCTCTCCAGCTGTCCCCGCTTCGCGTCCTTTCCCACTTCAAACGCCAGGCTCCTCCTCCCCTCCTGGTTCTCTCTGCTCCTCCACAGACAGCACCCCTAGGCTCCTCTGCTCTCCCCACGGAGTCCCTGCCCCCGTAACCGAGCTCTTAGTCCGCGGCGAGGCACCCACCGGCCCTCCCACTTCTCCCTGCCCTGTGCCTGCTCACAATGCCCGCCCCTCCCCTCTTCATCACGTGGTTTTATCAGCTTCTGCACATCGTGAGGACTCTGCTCTGGGATCCCCATGCCTGGTCTTCCTCTAATGAATTTAACAAAGGTTTGCAGAATGAAGAAGAGACACTAAAAGCATTTTTTGGGGGGCCAACAGTATCTATGTTTTGAAAGGACTGGTTCAAAACACCTGCCTTTTCATTCTATCCAACAGAGGACACCCTTCAAGAAACTCAAAAAACGCCCACCTGTGGGATGGCTCCCAGCAGCTCCTCCACACTACTGAAGCCGTACGTCTTGGGCTGCAGCGTTTCTCCCACATACTTGCTATAGGCCATGGAAAACTCATGAAGGAAAAGCTGCTGGTAGTGGTAAGTATGAAGCAAAGACCGAACGTTCTTGGCAAACAAATACAGACTTGTGAGCTTCACACACTCCTCTGTCTTGTCATTAATAAAAACCTGGTCCAGGAGAAAATAGCAGTATGAGAAACTTGAAGAGTGACAGGTCCTGACTCCTGGGAAAGAGGGTCTCTGAGAGTGAAGAGAGACGCCAAGTCAAACTTGAAAATGGGTCATAAGCCAGGGAGGAGGGGTGCCTGAATCAAGGATCTCCTCCAAGAGAGGACTACAGCCTTGAGTAACTCTAATTCTGTCTGCAGGTCTCCGGCAGCAGACGTCTGAAGAAATGGTGTGTCAGAAAGCAAGGAAACTGGTAAGCTCAGTGAAAAGAGGCAGTGAACAGGGAGAGCTGACCCGCAGGTGGAGAGAGTGGCAGCAGACAGTGGGGACTGAGGCCACCGACCCTCATCTCCCCAGGACACTGGGATGTGGGCGACGACTTCAGTGTCCTCTCAACAACAAAAGCTCAAAACTTTTCTGTCCTCAAGAAACTTACAGAAGACTTTGGTTTCTTACAGAAGACTTTCAGTCTTTAACACGCCCTCCCTGGAGATCTCTGAGAGAAGGGATCTTTCCCAGCCTTAGCAATAGAGGCTGTAGATACACGCCCCTTATAAAAAGCTGTGTAGTCTTAGAAATCATGAGACTTGGTTTTACTCCTTATGGCTCTTAAAGACATCACCTCCCAAATACCAGCTCTGGTATATAAATGCAGTTGGTTCTCATGCAGGGGCTCTTACCAGCTTTTCCAGATACTATGTTCACCTTAAAAATAATGAATGGCTTTCCTGGCCATGGGAAGCCTTTTGTCCTGAAATGTCATACAACTAGCGGTCATATATTAGTTCATACTTGTTCTGATGTGTGTGCTAGTGTCCAACTCTTTTGTGACCCCTTGGACTGTAGCCCGCCAGGCTCCTCTGTCCACAGAATTCTGCAGGCAAGAGCAGGTTGCCACTTCCTACTCTCGGGGATCTTCCTGACCCAGGAATTGAACCCACCTCTCTTGCCCTTTCTGAACAAGCAGGCTGATTCTTTACCACAAACGCCACCTGGGAAGCCCTAGGTGTCCTTTCCAGATAGGAAATTCACAAGAGTGTGGATTTATAGCCATGGGGGCTGAGGAGACAGACACCCAGAGCACGGGGAATTCTTGTTAAACTAATCTAACAGAAATCTTGCAGACACCAGGTTAGGATGATCAAATAACAATGACAGGGAAGTTCTCTCCAAACTGGGCAAGGGGGACCATCAAGGAAGAATACCAAGGACAAGGTATGGTCTAGAAGGTGGTCAAGGGAGCTTGATTAACGTTTGCCCAAGGGAGAGAGCTTTTAAATTATTTAATTATCAATTGCATGGCTATATGGTAACAATCATTTTCTTACATTGCTGATTTAGTTAACATCCTAGCTAGAATCAATTTCTCTGAGGAAACTGTATTAGGTTTCTGGTATTAAAGTTACTTTAGGTTCATAAAAGAAGTGGTATGCTTCCTATTTTTTTTTTCCAGGTGACCTAGGAGAGGTTTTTAAAAAGTGGGAGTTATTTGTTCTTTAGGTGAGCTGAAACTCAGTTCTTAACCCATCTAGTTCTGGTGCCTTTGGGGTTTCGGGGGTTTTTTTTTGGCCATACGGTGGTGCATGCAAGGATCATACTTTTCCTGGCCACGCCCCCTGCAGTGGAAGATCAGAGCCCTAACTACTGGACTGCCGGGCAAGTCCTCCTGGTGCCTTTTGTCAGTAGTGAAACTTCAGTGATCTTCAGTCTCAAATTNTATAAATGCAGTTGGTTCTCATGCAGGGGCTCTTACCAGCTTTTCCAGATACTATGTTCACCTTAAAAATAATGAATGGCTTTCCTGGCCATGGGAAGCCTTTTGTCCTGAAATGTCATACAACTAGCGGTCATATATTAGTTCATACTTGTTCTGATGTGTGTGCTAGTGTCCAACTCTTTTGTGACCCCTTGGACTGTAGCCCGCCAGGCTCCTCTGTCCACAGAATTCTGCAGGCAAGAGCAGGTTGCCACTTCCTACTCTCGGGGATCTTCCTGACCCAGGAATTGAACCCACCTCTCTTGCCCTTTCTGAACAAGCAGGCTGATTCTTTACCACAAACGCCACCTGGGAAGCCCTAGGTGTCCTTTCCAGATAGGAAATTCACAAGAGTGTGGATTTATAGCCATGGGGGCTGAGGAGACAGACACCCAGAGCAGGGGGAATTCTTGTTAAACTAATCTAACAGAAATCTTGCAGACACCAGGTTAGGATGATCAAATAACAATGACAGGGAAGTTCTCTCCAAACTGGGCAAGGGGGACCATCAAGGAAGAATACCAAGGACAAGGTATGGTCTAGAAGGTGGTCAAGGGAGCTTGATTAACGTTTGCCCAAGGGAGAGAGCTTTTAAATTATTTAATTATCAATTGCATGGCTATATGGTAACAATCATTTTCTTACATTGCTGATTTAGTTAACATCCTAGCTAGAATCAATTTCTCTGAGGAAACTGTATTAGGTTTCTGGTATTAAAGTTACTTTAGGTTCATAAAAGAAGTGGTATGCTTCCTATTTTTTTTTTCCAGGTGACCTAGGAGAGGTTTTTAAAAAGTGGGAGTTATTTGTTCTTTAGGTGAGCTGAAACTCAGTTCTTAACCCATCTAGTTCTGGTGCCTTTGGGGTTTCGGGGGTTTTTTTTTGGCCATACGGTGGTGCATGCAAGGATCATACTTTTCCTGGCCACGCCCCCTGCAGTGGAAGATCAGAGCCCTAACTACTGGACTGCCGGGCAAGTCCTCCTGGTGCCTTTTGTCAGTAGTGAAACTTCAGTGATCTTCAGTCTCAAATTTGTGTTAATTGGTCTAAGTTTTAACTTCTTAAAAATCTGCAGTCATATTTCATCTTTTTACTGGGATCTCATTTCTCCTAGGAAGTGACCACCTGGTGACCATCCAGTCAACCTTCCTTTCTGACCTGCATCTGACTGGTAAGTGACTTGAAGCCATCATGTAAGCCACCTAATTCAGAAAGCGGCGGCAGCAGCAGCATCCAGCCCAGCACAGGAAAAGGCACCTCAATCCAAAGGGCCAGAGGCCGGGGCTCTCATCCCTGCTTGTCACTTGCTTGGGCAGGATGCCTCCCCCTGCCAAGGCCTCTGCTCATCTGTAAAACGACCAATCAACCTAATCTGGACCATTCCGTATTCGAGAGATACCCGATAGAGTGATTTTCATTATGGTAGTTCCAGAATTATTACCATTCATACCTCAACTAGGTAAGGCAGACTCTTCAGTAGTTCGGTCAAGGTCATGAACCCATATTCACAGGGGTTGAGAGGAGTGCTGTGGGTGCTTTCATAGTGACTCTTGAGCTCATCGACAGAAAGGTGGGTGGCTCCCTCCCAAGACATCAACAACACCAGCAGCTGGGCAGTGAGAGCACGCAGAGACTTGCGGTTGATCAGCTGAATCTGTTTGCCAGATTCCATATCAGCAACCTGGGGGTAACAAGAATGCACCCTCTTTAGGACTCGAGAGATGGCCTGAGTCACACCCTGTTCATCTAGTTTCAGACTAGCAAGTGAGAACATCAGAGGAAGATCCGTTTTTCTGTAAAACTGAAGTACAGTGAATGGGTTTGGTGCAAGTTCTTGGGGACTCCAGACCAACACTATGGACCAACTGCAGAACTTGTTCTCTCCTGCCCTGCTAGTCCACCCATGGACTCCACCACTCCTCCAAGAAGAGACCGGCCCGCTGACAGCCACTGACACAAGCTTATGGATTAAGCGCTGGTGTTCTCAGGGAGCAGAGGGTGGTGAGACTGCAGTGGCCCTCCCCAGAGCTGCTCTGCACTTCACTCGCCCCCAAGGGTGTGTCGCAGGGACCGGACACAGGAGGCGACAGAAGGCCTTCTCTGCCCAAAGGCAAGCAGCAGTCACCTAGTCCATCAGGAATGGAAAGACAGCTGGTGCATTCATGTCTGACTGTATGTCTACTTCACAATTTTTCTATCAGATTCTCAAGGAGATAAAGGGTTTAACTGATTCACTGCACAGGGAGGGAAACCTTGTGAAAGAGACACAGGTTATCATTTGGGGACCAAACAGCATGTGAAGAAACAAGCATTTGGTGACTGAGACCTGCAGACCTTGGTCAGGGGCGAGTCTATGACGTGAGTCACGCCTAGAGTGAAAACAGGCAGAGCTCCAGGACGCACACTGCTCAGGCACAGGCAGGCGAGCTGCTGCCCACCACGCTGGCTGTTTCCCCCCTCAGCGGATTTCCAGCCAGCACCATGGTCAAGATCAGAGGCACTGGTCCCTCAGAGGCAGAGCACGGGGCAGCAATGAGGCGCCAGTCCAATAGCAGTGCGTCTCTGGTGCCAACACCCACCTGGAGATGGGACAGGAGGCTGGTGGGTGGACTCTGACTTCACTACTGTGGTTACAGATTCAGATTCAGAACTGCAGATTACCTCCACAGACCTGGGGTTTAATCAATCAACAGATCCGAGTCTAGGGGACTCTGAGGCATCTTCTTAGATTATCTGGCCAGATCATTACTGAGGATTCCTGACATAGGCTACACCCTGGAATCACCTAGTGAGCTTATAAAAAATGCCAAGGCTCAAAACATACCTGGCCTTATTCTCTAAGAATCATAGAGGGCTCGGCATTTCTCAGAAGCCCCCAGGACACCGCTGAGCGTAGCCGGGGCGCACGAGCTGCTGCTGTCTTTCCCGGCTTCGCCACTCCACCCCAAAGCCCCAGCTGCTGGCCCTCCTTCATCATGGTTGGTGGTCATGGCTTAGGGTCTTCGGTCCACTGAAGACCACCACTGCCATCATCCTGAGCAAACGAACACTTGGGGGCCTGTCTCACACCAAGGCTTTCAGTTTCTTCATGTTCTCATCTCCAAAGACATACTCTTCTACTCTGTTCCACTCCAGAACCCAACCCAGGCCATACTGGAGACCTTATCACTGCCCCCTTCCAGAATCACTCATTCAACCACCCCCACCCATCCCACACACACGCATCCTGCATCCAAGGGCAGAGAGGCTAGAGCCGACACCGGGGTGGGAGACAGGAAGGCAATGTGAATGCTGAACTCGGACGTTTCTTCAGCTCTGTCAGCACAGATTCCTATTTCGTCCTGGTTCAGGAGCCCTCACCCTGCATCACTTTGCGCTTTTATCCATCTTGACACTGATGGGCCATTACCTCATTAATGTTCTTGTCAGTACTCTACACCCCTCTGTCCCTAGGCCTTTTCATTGCACACCTCTGGCAAGATCCCACCTTGAACCTTCTCTCCCTCTCTAAGTGGCTGCGCTCACCTTGCACGTAACAGAGAACAGCTCTCAGAAGGGAACTCCTTCCTTGGCCTGGTGACACACACCAAACTCGCCCACATCAGCAGCTGCCCCACCCGTCTTCCTGTCTGTCAAAATACTAACCTCAGAGCTATGCCTCCCTCCATGGAAACCCAACGCCCACAATTCCGGCCTCCTTGGGACCCTCACCCTGTCACCCCTTCTCTCCTAAGTCAGTCTCCCTGGGGCAGCTCCTCTGTGGCAGCTCTCAATCATGCCAACCCTTCCAGACTGGAAAGAAGACCAGCCCCTGAGTTTTCACAGGCTTGCTCAGTACCGCAGTCTCACGTTCTTCTCCATCACAGGCAAACACGCCAAAAAGCTGTCAGGTACCTGCTCGCGGGAGTCCTGCCGCACCCGCCCTCTCTCGGGAGCACGTGGAGGTGCTGCCGGCCGTCCCTCCTCCTTGGCCTCGGCCATGCCCCCCTCCAGAGCCCTTTCTGTTCTCGGCTGCTGCCTCCCTGCCTCCTGTGAAGGGTCTTCCCCCTCTAACTGCCTGGCACAGAAACAGACTCCTCGCACGGCTGACTGGGGCGGCCGCCACGCTACACACTTCCCTTCCGTTTCTTCCTCCCGGCAGTGAGTTTTCTTGGCTCTGTGACAGGGGCAGCCTGCAAACCGTCCTGTTGCTCTGTCCAGAGTGGAAGGGTTGACACAGCGCAGGCTGGGGAGAAAGAGGCAGCCAACCTCTCCAGGTCAGCCTCACCAGCACCCAGGCAACTCTGAGCCCCAGACTGCTCCTAAAGCTACTGTGTAAGTTCAGAAGGAAGTGCTATAGAACAGAAAGTAACACACATTGGAAAGCAAAACTATACTCCCAATTAAAAAAAAAAAAAAAAAAAAAAGCCTATCAGGGAGATGGATCTTAAAAAAAAAAAACACCTGGAAAGGAGAAGAGAGCTGTGATTTCAGTCTCCCCAAAACTTTGTAGACAAAGATCTGTGTAGAAGGATCCAACTTCAGGTCAGCATGACCAAGACATCTGAGAATAAACACCCTGGGATATGTGGGCAACTGCATCGGTTCACAGATGTTACTTCGGGGAGGCTGCTAATAGACCCACCAAGGCAATCCCAAAAATCTAACCCACCAAACCCAAGTTATGACCCCATAAGGTATCAACAACACAGAATGTGTTGCACAACAGTAGTAAGCAGCGCAAGGTGTAAATACTGAAACACTAAATCACATGCAACCATCCCAATGAGGATTATACCACCACCAATCTCACTCTGTGAAAGAAAGTAATTCCATTACCTTTACGACATGGCAGAGTTTCTGTGTTAAAGCTGAAACTGAACTGACATCATAGTCTTGGAGACGAAATGTGTAACCAAAAGTCTTAGCATATTCCTTAAGCAGATCTGTCATCATAAGGCAGTTATCTTTTTGGGACCGAAGGAGCTTAACGAACTGGGCAGCTAGCGCTTTGAATCGTTCAACCTCTGTCAAAGTGAGGATCTTCTCTTCTCCACATTCCAATACCTTGGAAAACACAGGAGGAGGAAAGGGAGAATGTTCATGGGATAAACTGGCAAGAAAATATATACAAGCAAGAACTAAGAAGCACTTCTGTCCAGTTTCAGTTTTGCAAGGTTAGGAAGTTCTAGAAATTGGTTGCACAACATGAGGATATTAACACTGCTGAACTGTACACTTAAAATCAGGCAGACAAGTAATGTGTATTTTATCACACACAAAAATTTTTTAAGCACAGTGTGGGTCAAAAATGGTTGATAGCAGGGACTTCCTCAGTGGTCCAGAGGTTAAGACACCACACTTTCCAAGCAGGGAATGCGAGTGTGATCCTTGGCTGGGGAACTAAGATCCCACATGCTGCACATCACAGCCAAAACAAGTAAGTGTGCGTGCTCAACTGTGCAAATTTTCATCCTATTTTATAACTCCCACTTCCAAGGCAAAAAGGCCTGGATTTTCCTTTATTCTCCCCATATTGTTCTGAAAGATAGAATTTCTTCACTTACTTGTAAAATATCAGGTATGGCTTCAAAGAGTTCAAGTAGTTTGGTAAAACCATAGTATGCAAGTTTGCACTGCCGGCCAAAGTGGTGATGGTAAGAGGGGATAAACTTATTAAAGGGCATCCGGAAATGGGGTTGGTGCCGCAGCAAATCCACAACATCTTTGGAGAACTGTTTCGTCCTTTCTATTTCATCCTGAGTACGTTCTTAAAAAACAAAACAAAAAACCCATAAACCACAATTATCTTCGACACATTTGTATTCTCATTATTAGTGTAGTTAGTCCTATGCGCTAGACTATCAGAGATACCATCTTTCCCTTCCAAACACAACCTACAACACTCTTCTCTCTTTCCAGGTGGTTTTCAAGTTTAATCTAGGGCAGAACACCAGGAAGCCACAATACACACACGCTCACATACACACCTATGTGACTTCATCTCACAAGCTGGAAGTAATTTCTCCAGCCCTCTGCCTCCCCACACCCACTCCATATACACGAACATGACATACATACATCTCTCTGTGCTTCTGTAATCTAGAAATTATTTTATTAAATCACACTTCCAAGTATTCACGTGCTTTGTTTATTCACCTGCTCTTCAGTTAAAATTGCTAGCAGAAACAGATACCAAAAATTTGATAAAAATACAGGGGAGAAATGTTTAGATGTATGTTTCTATTAAATTTTAAATGAGGACTCTAGAAACACTGACCACAGTCGTTTTAGCTTTGGAACACTAGGACCTCGTGGACTACAGTGTCCTGCAAGGGCACAGTTTAAGAATGTCCCACAGATCAACATGTGTGGAAGAACATGACTGTACATAGATTTAATTTTTCTTAGTTCCCATCTCAGACCTCAGCTGGAACTAGTAAACTGTGAAAGATGAAACATTTGTGTCTTTTTTCCTTCTCAGGTATGCAGAGGAAAACAGCTTAAGAGTGAAAAATCAGACAAGCAACAGCCAGGTAGCTGACTCAGGTGGGTAATTACAGAAGCAGCAGCCACAAACAGGCTAAAGGAGACATTTTTTTAAAGTGCTGGTTATGCTCTCCTTTTCCCTTCGAGTGAATTCTGAAAAAACAGCCTGCTTTTCTTTTCAACAAGTGCCTTCCCCTACTCTGAAGAAGCTAGGATCCACTGGCTGGCAGTGCAGAGTTCACGCTGCACCTTCCATGGAATCTCCAGGAACCACAAGGAGCGGGTGAGAGCATCCCTGTGTGATTCCCTGTCACAGCCACCACTGAGACAGACAACCTCCTCCCAGCAAATGCAAGGCACGTACCTCTTCTGGGGATACAAATCATTGCTTCGCTATCTTGTTGGGACAAACAGATGGTGGTATCTGGGATCTCTGATATGATATCAATCAACTCACAAACACCATATTCAGTGACATCCCAGTCCTTTGAGAAACACCTAGGGTTTAATCATGGAGATGGGTGAAGAATGAGAGCAGTACTTGCCAAAATCACTTTTTAAGTTTTTCCCAAAGAATGCTGAATGAAAAACTTAGATCATTATTCTTAAATTCAGAAGAACAAGTGCCTTAAAATATCTGCTTCTATTTTTTTCTTTTCCCAACTCACCAATGATAAGCCTGTGCGAATTCTTTCACAATGACTTGTTTGCTGGCTTGGGATTTAAGAAGTTTGAGTAGATCCTGAGTAAAGCGCTTCACCTGGGCCCTGTGGGTAAGGGTCAGCAGACGTTTGGAGCCCATTCCAAGAATCTGCAAACCAGATGCTTGGGTTATTTACACTCCTAAGACCTTGGCAGAGCCTGACTCTCTTTTTGATGGCTCACGCTCTCTCTCCTGTTACTGCCCTCAAGGTACAAATCCTTCTGTACGATATCTGCACTTTGAAACACAGGTAGATAAATGAAGTGTGGGTGTCAGAATGAACAACTGCTCACATGCCTGGGATCCCTTTTCTTCCTTGCACACTCTTCCCTAAACAGTCACATGTTATCAGCCTGGGCAACTGATTTTGTCTCTAAAAGACAGCTCAAATTTTGCAGGCCTTGTTTACAAGTGGGAAGCTATTATCACACTGTAGGTTAATAGGCAAAGACTCCTTAGGAAGCACTGGCAGGCTCCAGTCCAATAACTGGTCTTGAACTCCTTCATGAGGAAAGTAAGCCCGTGTTTCAGCAGTTCCTATAGAAGTTAGAGAGGACTGTGCTAGGAGGAAGGAAGGAAGTCTATAGAGGTGAGAAGCAAAGTACTCCTCAGTGCACTTAAGGGTTCCTTTTAGTTGGAAACTCACAGCTTCCTAAACAACTAAGACACACGTGTATAAAAAAAGTTTTTATGGGATGCTCTGCTCTGAGCTGACATCTTAGGAGTTAAGTTACCAGCTAACCTGTTTCTTTGGCAGAGAGAGTCAAAGCCATAGAGGGACATTTCCACTGTTAAACAAACGAACTCTCAGTACTCCTTACCTGCAACACGTGAGGCACTGCTTCTAACAACTCGATCAGCTTGGAATATCCATAGTCCGATACCCGGCACTGCTTTGCAAAATGATGATGGTAAGATGGGATGAAGTTACTAATCGGTATGACACAGGATGGTTGGTTCTTCAATAGATCGATCACTTCTCTACTGAACTGGATCAGCTGGGGGTTACCCACAGGACTTTTAGAACGCAGAAGCCAAGGGTCTAATACATATTTGGGAGAAAACAGGAACATGCAAAAGACATGAAGCATGACTGCAGCAGCAGAAAGAGCAATAACTGACCTTGCGTTCCCTGTGTGAACTCAATAATGACAGTGCATAAGACCAAAGAGCCATGTCACTTCCCCGCTGCTGAACTCAGGTCCTATATAACCAACAGGATAGCCCAGCTTCTTTACAGACTGGCAAATGCTTTCCCACTGCTTCTGGAAGTCAAGTCGCCAAAGTGAAGCGTACTTCAACGCAGTGAGAACTTAAAAGAGAGAAGAGTAGTATGGCAAAGGCCCACACAACACTGTGAAGCAATTTTCCTTCAACTAAAAATAAATTTAGTTTCGGAAAAAAAATTGGGATTCCACATAAATTAATTTCAGTTTAAAAAAAAGGGAAGAGTAGATACAGAGGAAGTTTTCAGCTTAAATGGTTGTAAGTCAAAGAACCATTTGTGACGTCGTCACTAACATACTTTCCCATAGAAACAAAGTTATAAATGGTCATTAAGCAGGTAGCCCAGAAGGGCCTAATTAACCCAGAGAGGGGCTGCAAATGTTGCCCAGATAACCCTGGAAAGCAATGATGCAGAACTAGCATGAGATAAAACTAAGAAACAGGTTTTCGAATTTATCTTGAATGTTCATATAATTAAGACACTGATTATTTTATTTACAAAAGTATAAATAATCAGATGGAAGCACTTATAAGGGACTAGTGGGCTAATGACACAGGAGAACGGAGGAAGGAAACAGTACAACACGGGGACCCGGAGGGTGTACACCTGAGGGGAAAGGCTGGGAAAGGCTTGGGTACAAATAGCTCCCTCGTCAACCTGACCTTTCTTCCTACAGGGAAGGGGCAGGGGAAGGTGGGAACTGACGAGGAGGCAGTTTTGCGGGCCGAGGTAACAGTGCTCTGCTCAGGTAACAGGATCAGACACCTGCAGCTCAGGGGTTGCTGAAGCCCAGAATCTCATGCATCTCCCAGATCAAAGGTCCTGGTCCCTGAACTTAATTAAGAGTTAAATCTATTTTTGCATTGATCAAAGTCAAAAACGTCAATCAGAATAAATTGCTGGAGTAAATATTCAGAGATAATTCCTTCAAAGATCTGAAACGATTTTTAAAAGGCAAGCCAAACAAGCTTTACAAAATTAGATAACTAGAGAAGATTGGTAACTATGGAATCTGGGTTTAAGAAAATGTTTTTAAAAAAATAATTTACGCTGGTACTTTCCAAAGTCTAGTTCTGACAAACCGTCAGCACTTTGGAGTTTTTAAAAGATCAAAGGAGACAACCATGCTGCTTTATGATGGGCAAATAGTGCTACTATTTGAGAGAAAGGCCAGCAGCCTGTACTGCAGTAGACCATGGCTTCAAAGGACCAAATACCTGAAACCTACCTGTGTTTGGAGGTGGGGGCTTGTTGTGAATCCACTTAACTACTTTGACGCCATTCTGTGCGGTGGCGATGTTCACACCTGGCACGCAGGTGATGAGGTGTTCCAAGGGGACGCCCCCGCCTCGGTTTTCCTGCACTATTTCCAGTTCACCAAACTCTGCGGCATAACAATCTGGAAAACTGAAGTGGGGCAGGGGAAAAGGTTAATTAAAATAATGAAAAAACAGAGCACCTGGCAAACAGACTGCTGCTTTTAACACATCCATTTGTAAGTAATTTCTGCTAAGATGCCCATGGTCTGGCTTTGAAAGTTCAAATGAAGTCTTAGAGAAGTAATCACTGTCTCTCTTTGATGCATTCTGATGGTACCAAAAATTCCATGCAGTTTTCTAGCAGAGGGGGTTAAAAGTAAGGTAACTAGGTTCCAAGTTCAAGCTCCTCTAAACATATTGGTTCAGTGGCTTTACAGCAACTTGCTGCCACGTTGGCCCTTCTCTTCAGCCTACCATGTGGCCCATGATATAGTTAAACAGACTAGTGAAGAATACTTTTCTCCCTTAAATGTTGAAATCTACAACTATTTTGAGACTGTGCACTCTCACAGTACTTGTGCATAGCACTTCCAACCATCTCTTATCTGTGGAGAATCTGCCCCACGCATGCTGATGTTTCTAAAATTCAGCACAAACATGAAATGTTCTTGTTGAAATATCAAGCGAATGAATCCCATGTTGGATACACTTTGACTACAAGTGGTAGCTAAAAACACTAGGCTGAAGCTGGTACAGTGCATGCTCTGGGAGAGGCACAGGCAGAGGGTAGACCTTCTAGAAAGAGGAGAAGGAAGGCATCACAATGGCTTTGACAGTCACCTTAATAAAGGCACGGTGCCCTCATGTGTCTGCAGAAGACTATGGACCTGGGGCGCAAACGTCTTCAGGGAGAGAATCACAAAAGGAATCTTGTAAGAGTCTGGATCGAATTCATGTTCACTGCGGAAAAGAGAACAGAAACAGAGAGCTGACATTTCTCAGTGGCCTAAGATGTTCCCAAGATAACTCTAACAGAGGCTCCATGACCTTTTCCAGGNAAACAAAGTTATAAATGGTCATTAAGCAGGTAGCCCAGAAGGGCCTAATTAACCCAGAGAGGGGCTGCAAATGTTGCCCAGATAACCCTGGAAAGCAATGATGCAGAACTAGCATGAGATAAAACTAAGAAACAGGTTTTCGAATTTATCTTGAATGTTCATATAATTAAGACACTGATTATTTTATTTACAAAAGTATAAATAATCAGATGGAAGCACTTATAAGGGACTAGTGGGCTAATGACACAGGAGAACGGAGGAAGGAAACAGTACAACACGGGGACCCGGAGGGTGTACACCTGAGGGGAAAGGCTGGGAAAGGCTTGGGTACAAATAGCTCCCTCGTCAACCTGACCTTTCTTCCTACAGGGAAGGGGCAGGGGAAGGTGGGAACTGACGAGGAGGCAGTTTTGCGGGCCGAGGTAACAGTGCTCTGCTCAGGTAACAGGATCAGACACCTGCAGCTCAGGGGTTGCTGAAGCCCAGAATCTCATGCATCTCCCAGATCAAAGGTCCTGGTCCCTGAACTTAATTAAGAGTTAAATCTATTTTTGCATTGATCAAAGTCAAAAACGTCAATCAGAATAAATTGCTGGAGTAAATATTCAGAGATAATTCCTTCAAAGATCTGAAACGATTTTTAAAAGGCAAGCCAAACAAGCTTTACAAAATTAGATAACTAGAGAAGATTGGTAACTATGGAATCTGGGTTTAAGAAAATGTTTTTAAAAAAATAATTTACGCTGGTACTTTCCAAAGTCTAGTTCTGACAAACCGTCAGCACTTTGGAGTTTTTAAAAGATCAAAGGAGACAACCATGCTGCTTTATGATGGGCAAATAGTGCTACTATTTGAGAGAAAGGCCAGCAGCCTGTACTGCAGTAGACCATGGCTTCAAAGGACCAAATACCTGAAACCTACCTGTGTTTGGAGGTGGGGGCTTGTTGTGAATCCACTTAACTACTTTGACGCCATTCTGTGCGGTGGCGATGTTCACACCTGGCACGCAGGTGATGAGGTGTTCCAAGGGGACACCCCCGCCTCGGTTTTCCTGCACTATTTCCAGTTCACCAAACTCTGCGGCATAACAATCTGGAAAACTGAAGTGGGGCAGGGGAAAAGGTTAATTAAAATAATGAAAAAACAGAGCACCTGGCAAACAGACTGCTGCTTTTAACACATCCATTTGTAAGTAATTTCTGCTAAGATGCCCATGGTCTGGCTTTGAAAGTTCAAATGAAGTCTTAGAGAAGTAATCACTGTCTCTCTTTGATGCATTCTGATGGTACCAAAAATTCCATGCAGTTTTCTAGCAGAGGGGGTTAAAAGTAAGGTAACTAGGTTCCAAGTTCAAGCTCCTCTAAACATATTGGTTCAGTGGCTTTACAGCAACTTGCTGCCACGTTGGCCCTTCTCTTCAGCCTACCATGTGGCCCATGATATAGTTAAACAGACTAGTGAAGAATACTTTTCTCCCTTAAATGTTGAAATCTACAACTATTTTGAGACTGTGCACTCTCACAGTACTTGTGCATAGCACTTCCAACCATCTCTTATCTGTGGAGAATCTGCCCCACGCATGCTGATGTTTCTAAAATTCAGCACAAACATGAAATGTTCTTGTTGAAATATCAAGCGAATGAATCCCATGTTGGATACACTTTGACTACAAGTGGTAGCTAAAAACACTAGGCTGAAGCTGGTACAGTGCATGCTCTGGGAGAGGCACAGGCAGAGGGTAGACCTTCTAGAAAGAGGAGAAGGAAGGCATCACAATGGCTTTGACAGTCACCTTAATAAAGGCACGGTGCCCTCGTGTGTCTGCAGAAGACTATGGACCTGGGGCGCAAACGTCTTCAGGGAGAGAATCACAAAAGGAATCTTGTAAGAGTCTGGATCGAATTCATGTTCACTGCGGAAAAGAGAACAGAAACAGAGAGCTGACATTTCTCAGTGGCCTAAGATGTTCCCAAGATAACTCTAACAGAGGCTCCATGACCTTTTCCAGGATGATTGTTTCTCAAAGGAAATGGGTAACATACCTGAAATCCTTGTTGGGACAGTGCTGCCTGCAGACAGGCTCGTGATATTCTAACTCTTCAAATATAATTGGGCTGCAGTTTGTTGAGGAGCCGTCGTGAGACTGGGAAGACCCCAAGGGGCTCTGGCGGGCCTGACTGCTGGGTAAGAGACACACCAGCCTGCCATTTCCTTGTTCACGGATTGCAACCGTGTCTGTTAGTTTATACAGATCTGACACATTCAACCTGTGTCCAAACCTAGAAACAAGGAAAAAGAGAGAGAGAGATGCTGACTTAAAGAGAATATTTTTCTTCCAATTGTAGAGAAATGCCTGACCTGTTTAGATAAAGCTCTGTAACCAAGAATGGATCCCTGTCTCTTTGAAAAGTAAAACTGGGATAATTCTACTATAAATTCATTCACCATCAAACCAGTAACACTCAGCACTCCTTGCAATCATCCTGGGCCCACTGCCCATTAGTGATTATATGTATTATTTGGTACATACTCTCCGACCCTAGTCTCTGTAAATGCCTCACTGAAATTTCTGAGAAGGAAAACTATCTGCTATAACCCCTGTCAACTTGGCCTCCACTTCAGTTCCAATTACCTCTCACCATCTCTGCTCCCCTCCCTCAGACGTATTTCCCTTTCCAGCTACTGCTCACATCCACAACGCTTCAGTCTCCTGATCTACACTAGACTCGACCCCCAGTCACTACTCTGACTTGTGCCTTTCATACCTGCAACACAAAGGCACGGGATCTGAAGGCAGACAGATGTGAGTTCAAATCCTGATTCTACCTGTAAGAACTTAGTCAAGTTATACAACCAATCTATACCTCAGTTTTCCCAGCTGTAAAACGGGGTGACAATCCCTAGACATCATGAAGTTGATATGGGGATGACACATGGTATATATGCAGAGAGCTTAGCACACAGTTAAGTGCTTGTTCAATGTTATCTGCTCTAATGGTCTCCTCCCAGTGCCCTGTCTACATGCTCAGGTCTCCCTGCAAATGTCAGTCTCAAGTCTGGTCCCCACCCCCAACACTGCCCTGCTCCACAGAAGCCCAGTCTCCTCGGTGCTCTCAGTCTGCAGCACTTGCATCTCCTTTGAAATGGAAACAGCTGGTCTCTCGAGAGCCGCCTCTGCTGTTTCACCATCCAGTCTGCCACCCTGTTCCCTCCAGGATTTTCTCCACAGGACTCTCTGGTGTCAGCTTCCCAGTCACCACAGGCTGCCTCCTGTTCAGCTTCAAACCTCGCAACACTTTCTCCAGCTGTCCCCACTCCCGTGAGAGCACTCTGGCCTCTGGGTTCCCGCTGGCTTCCTGGCCCTAGAGGCATTCCACCCAGTTCTGCCCTCTCCCCTCTCCCTGGCTCTCCTCCATTCCTCTGAACTGATCTGTTCCCAGGTCTTCCAAGATCATCTTTAGGCAGACAACTGCCATATCATCAGAGCTGACTTCTTTCTTGAAGTAGACTCTACATGTGTAGAAGACCCCTCAACTCTCTTCCCAGACATTCCAACTGCTCCCTAAAACTCGGATACCCAAAGCCAAGATTAAAAACTTACTATACCTCCTAAACAAGCTTTATTTCTTTTCTATTCCAGCTTAACCATATAACCTTTCCCTCAGTCATCTGGGGCAAAAAACTCAGAATCAAACTGACCTCTACTTTTTACCTTGACTGCTACGTAAAACTAGTTACTAAGCCCTATTTCACCGGCACCTGAAACTTCTGTGGTGTCTACTTCCTCTCTTCTGACAGTGCCTGCTTAGAGCCGGGACTGGTCCCCACGTTCCATGTTCCCCTCTCCCCCAGTTCCGTCCACTCCAGCTCAGACACCATCCCTGCCTGAAGCCTTCCCACCACACCTCCCCTCCCCCTCCCTTCTCTGACATTTCAGTGGCTCCCACTACCTATGCGATCCATCATGGCCAAGCGCCTGATTCCTTGCACCCTCTGTAACCTCAAGGCATTTTCTCCTTTGTAAGGACAGTTTTCTTTGTTCTATACAATAAATGGTGACTGTCTTTTTCCCTTCCAGACACATATCTCCCCACCCCCAAAAATGGGCTGTCTTTCCAGCTCTGCACCCTCCAGAGCCTTTCGTTCCACTGGGATTTGCTGCGTGTCTGCTGAGCACTGAGCATGGAAGACTCAGTATTATGTCTGATCCAATGCCTGCTGTCCCAGAGCTTACAGTCTAGAAGGTGCCTGAAAATGTTCACTCAATGAATAATAGAACGAATCAGCCAAGTGGAAAAGATACAAGTACAGCTTCAGGGACCGAGGTCTAAATTTACTAAAAATAAAAGACGTTTTTAAAATGTGTGTTTTTAAAACTGGACTTTCAATCTGAACACCACTGTCTTGGTCTTACTTCCTCCCCTGGCTCCCTAAGAGTTGCTACCAGTGTATATTGCCCATCAGCACTGGCTGGATCAATGAAAACAACAACCCTCACTTACTTTTTTTCATAGATATCTGTAAATTTAAAAAGAGGCAGACAACAGGCAGGAGCATCCTGAAGAATGGACATTGTTTCTGCGCTGCAAGAAAAACGGTTAGCCCATTAGAAAACAGATGTCTTCCTCTCTGTTCCCAATTGTTTTTAAAACCAAGAGTTCATTAACACAATGCATACACAAAATAAATATACCCATTTATTCTCAGAGTTTGAGCTTCCAGAAAAACTTAAAAGAATGGACTTTAGGAATACGGCAATTAAAGAATATTTAATCATACACTGGGACTTTTATCAGACTCAAGCAGAGCTTTCTACACCTGTGTACCAGAAAGCAAAGGGCAGATAAGCTTGTCTCCTGCCACAGTGCAGTTCTCTCAGAGAGACGGGAGAGGACCCCCCACAGCTGAAGATATACAACTGAGTACACGTAAGAGCGACTGGCTCGGAGCCACAGGATTATGGATGATTCTGTCCCCAGCTTCTTTTATGTTCCTAAAATTTCCAAATTTTCTTCAATGAGGATTATTTTTATTCGACAAAATAAAAAAAAAAACTTAAAATAATGGTGATATTTTGACCTGTATATGTTGTGAAATGATTACCACAATCAGTTAAGTGAACATCCATCATCTCATCCAGATGCAAAATAAAAGAAAAAGAATGTTCCCCCTTGTGATGAGAACTCTTTTGATATACTCTAACAACTTTCATGCATGACAGCAGTGTTAGCGGTATTAATCATGTTGTACGTTACATTCCTAGTACTTGGGATATCTTATAACTGGAAGTTTGTACCTTTTGATCACCTTCATGCAACTACTCCCCACCCCCCACCTCTAGTAACTACAAAGCTAATCACTTTTATCTGTGAGTTTGCTTGTTTTTTTGAAGTATAATTGACTGACAATGGTATATTAGTTACTGGTGCACAAATCATTATGTTGTACACCTAAAACATAAACAGAGCTCTACATCAAAAGCATATCATGAATAAAACCATCACCAGACTCCTAAGATTAATCTAATTATAATGTAGATGTATGGGGCTGGGTGTCTATTTGACATTGAAGATGTACCTGCAAGTTGAGAGCATAGAACTTTGTAGATTTACCCCTTATAGATAAATCTACCTTCTACTAAAATTGCAAGGTAGTATTCCAGACTTTCTAGGCTTATAAACTTTTGCTGTAGAGGTCCACTATTTTTAGAACCTGTTCTGGATATGTGGCATATTATTTTACTCTTAAATGCCGGCCAAGATTACGTTGAGATTCATCTTTGATTAATGACTTGAACAAGAATAAATTATTCTAGTTAGCTTATTACTTAACTTCTACCTTATTTCTAACTCTATCAAAACGGGGGGCGGGAAGCATTACTGCATATGTGAGCATCACAAGAGGGTTGGGGATGGGATAAAATCTATTTTTATTATTTCTAAAATTGTTTCTGGGTCAAAAATAACATTTTTGAAACAAATGGCTTATTCTTTACCTCAGTAAAGAGAGTGATTTATTAGCAGCTCCTGTGGCAAGTGAGACCAGGATTTTCTTGCTGCCAATTTTGTATCTGTGGAGGCTATTCACCGCACCAATAGCTTCTTGTAAGTTCTCCATCTGAACCACAGCTTTGAGCTGATAATCTGTGTGGGGGCTGAGCTCAACACTCTTCACCTGCAGTAGTAAAAAGAAAACAGAATGCCAATCTGCCAGAACCGTGTCCTCGTGAAACTGAAGGTCAATCACTAAGGAATTCGCTTGTGAACTTCAGTGCTGCCGTGAGGGAACCTGCCTGAACACTGCACTTCCGCTGACCATAACGGAAGCAAGCTAGGATGGGTGACCTTCAGGGATGTGACACCAGCCTGGCCGGCCTGTGCTCTGGCACACAGAGCTCTCCAAGGCAGGCTCAGGGGCCAAGACACACTGGGTCTTCTCCAGATCCTGCCAAAACTGAGGCAGGGCCAGTTTAAGAGCCAGCAAAAGGTGCATTTTTTAGCAACCTGCAACTAAAACCTGAATCAGACACTGTAAGATGAACAAACAAAAGCAGCCAACATCATTTTAGAATCCTGTTTCTGTATTTTAGCAGCTGGAGCTAACTAAAATCCATCAGTGTTTTACTTCCCAAAGAGCCACTAAATCCCTGCCAGGGACCACAAGTTCGTCTCTGCCAGGCGTCTCGCTCCCTGGGGCTGCGTCCTAAAAACTGAACATACAGCACCAGCATGAGGAGACCCGAGTCAAAAAAGAAGGTGTTCCAACTCGTGAAGCAGCACTATAGCCTGCCTGTGGTTATGTGTGCTGCCTCAGGCGTGCTCATCTTGAAATGCAGCAAGGGGTGGAACAGAGGTGAGAGAGAGTGAAAAGGTTACCTTGCCGTGCCTAGAAAATGCTTCCTGCATGAGCTGCTGCAGCTCCTTCCGGGACAACCTGTAGTCCAGGTTGCTGATCTGGACGTCAACACCATGAGCGAATGGGTCTGGGCAGTCGGCACCAACGCTCGAATGTGCAGCAGTGAAAGCAAGCGGGGATGCTCTGTTTAAGAGGTTTGGAGACAGACTCCTGCTTAAAACGTATCTAGTGAGGCTTAACAACTGTTTAGAAATGTTTTAAAACTGTTATTCTATTTAGATGTCTATTTATGTCATTTAGATTTTGCTTGAAACTACATTAAAAACTGTTTTCCAAAATACAGTTTGGTTCTCAAATGTGCTTTTTCTTAAAACATCACACTGATTGGACTCATTGTCAGAAGTNTCATGTTGTACGTTACATTCCTAGTACTTGGGATATCTTATAACTGGAAGTTTGTACCTTTTGATCACCTTCATGCAACTACTCCCCACCCCCCACCTCTAGTAACTACAAAGCTAATCACTTTTATCTGTGAGTTTGCTTGTTTTTTTGAAGTATAATTGACTGACAATGGTATATTAGTTACTGGTGCACAAATCATTATGTTGTACACCTAAAACATAAACAGAGCTCTACATCAAAAGCATATCATGAATAAAACCATCACCAGACTCCTAAGATTAATCTAATTATAATGTAGATGTATGGGGCTGGGTGTCTATTTGACATTGAAGATGTACCTGCAAGTTGAGAGCATAGAACTTTGTAGATTTACCCCTTATAGATAAATCTACCTTCTACTAAAATTGCAAGGTAGTATTCCAGACTTTCTAGGCTTATAAACTTTTGCTGTAGAGGTCCACTATTTTTAGAACCTGTTCTGGATATGTGGCATATTATTTTACTCTTAAATGCCGGCCAAGATTACGTTGAGATTCATCTTTGATTAATGACTTGAACAAGAATAAATTATTCTAGTTAGCTTATTACTTAACTTCTACCTTATTTCTAACTCTATCAAAACGGGGGGCGGGAAGCATTACTGCATATGTGAGCATCACAAGAGGGTTGGGGATGGGATAAAATCTATTTTTATTATTTCTAAAATTGTTTCTGGGTCAAAAATAACATTTTTGAAACAAATGGCTTATTCTTTACCTCAGTAAAGAGAGTGATTTATTAGCAGCTCCTGTGGCAAGTGAGACAAGGATTTTCTTGCTGCCAATTTTGTATCTGTGGAGGCTATTCACCGCACCAATAGCTTCTTGTAAGTTCTCCATCTGAACCACAGCTTTGAGCTGATAATCTGTGTGGGGGCTGAGCTCAACACTCTTCACCTGCAGTAGTAAAAAGAAAACAGAATGCCAATCTGCCAGAACCGTGTCCTCGTGAAACTGAAGGTCAATCACTAAGGAATTCGCTTGTGAACTTCAGTGCTGCCGTGAGGGAACCTGCCTGAACACTGCACTTCCGCTGACCATAACGGAAGCAAGCTAGGATGGGTGACCTTCAGGGATGTGACACCAGCCTGGCCGGCCTGTGCTCTGGCACACAGAGCTCTCCAAGGCAGGCTCAGGGGCCAAGACACACTGGGTCTTCTCCAGATCCTGCCAAAACTGAGGCAGGGCCAGTTTAAGAGCCAGCAAAAGGTGCATTTTTTAGCAACCTGCAACTAAAACCTGAATCAGACACTGTAAGATGAACAAACAAAAGCAGCCAACATCATTTTAGAATCCTGTTTCTGTATTTTAGCAGCTGGAGCTAACTAAAATCCATCAGTGTTTTACTTCCCAAAGAGCCACTAAATCCCTGCCAGGGACCACAAGTTCGTCTCTGCCAGGCGTCTCGCTCCCTGGGGCTGCGTCCTAAAAACTGAACATACAGCACCAGCATGAGGAGACCCGAGTCAAAAAAGAAGGTGTTCCAACTCGTGAAGCAGCACTATAGCCTGCCTGTGGTTATGTGTGCTGCCTCAGGCGTGCTCATCTTGAAATGCAGCAAGGGGTGGAACAGAGGTGAGAGAGAGTGAAAAGGTTACCTTGCCGTGCCTAGAAAATGCTTCCTGCATGAGCTGCTGCAGCTCCTTCCGGGACAACCTGTAGTCCAGGTTGCTGATCTGGACGTCAACACCATGAGCGAATGGGTCTGGGCAGTCGGCACCAACGCTCGAATGTGCAGCAGTGAAAGCAAGCGGGGATGCTCTGTTTAAGAGGTTTGGAGACAGACTCCTGCTTAAAACGTATCTAGTGAGGCTTAACAACTGTTTAGAAATGTTTTAAAACTGTTATTCTATTTAGATGTCTATTTATGTCATTTAGATTTTGCTTGAAACTACATTAAAAACTGTTTTCCAAAATACAGTTTGGTTCTCAAATGTGCTTTTTCTTAAAACATCACACTGATTGGACTCATTGTCAGAAGTACTATCTCTTGACACCCTGATTAACAACAACAACAAAAATTTTACTTATCATCAAACATTCTTTTGTTGGATTATTTAAAGCTAAAGGCAGAAATTACAGGTGAGGTTGAGGAATCCATTTTCCACTTTGGGTATTTATTCTTAGGAAAATCAGCCTGTGATACTAATCTCAGCCATTTACCCTCTCCCCAGCTCTGAAAAAGCCAGATATTCTTGCTCATATGTTGTAGCTTTTCTCCCTAGGAGGAAAACTTTTACATGAATTTGTAGACGCCATTTTACAGGTTCAAAGTCACTTTCAACAGTGAGTTTTCACCAACCCAGTAGAATATATACAATGCTAGTAAGAGCTCATGAGACCTAACATGGCCTTACGGCTCCTTCTGTTTTCTGAGCTTCCAGAATTACTCAGAGTAAATTCAGAAAGCTTAAATAAGGAGTTACACAGATGGTTACAGTGGTTTACAGAGAGCTTCATTTCCCAAACAGCTTTCAAAAACTACCCTATGAATAAAAAGAACGAATGCATGTCAGTTTGGGCCTCCTTCTCACTCCAATGAAGTGATAAGGGCATAGTAAAGACATCTTAATGTGCCCCCATCACTGACCAAGGACGCCAGGACAGGCTTCTCTGACCTCGGCTTAGCAAGACTCCCACGTGGAGGATGGATAAAGGCAAGAAGAAATGCCCCCAAATGTTATCTGAAGAAAAGGAAACTGGTAGAAGAGCGGTGGAAGCTTTCTCTTTTATTACTATTCACAGTTCAAATATTTTCAATTTTTAAAATTTTTACTATAAATTTTTACTTGAGAAGTAAGGTTGCTTTCCAATGTCGTGTTACGTTTCTACTGTACAGCAAGGTCAGCTATCCCTTATTTTGGATTCCTTCCTATTTGGGTCACCAAGAGCATCAAGTAGAGTTCCTTGTGCTGTACAGAAGGTTCTCATTAGTTACCTATTTTATACGTAGTACTAAGGTTTCTCTTTTAATTACGCACTTCTGTATTGCTTGAATTCTGTTGAATAAACAGATTACTTCATAAGCCCTTCTACTGCATACAACCACTCCACGGATCAAGACCCACTCACCGAGAAGACCAAGGCTGAGCCGCGAGCAGGGGACTCCCTTGCCTGGATGCGATCAACTTGCTAAAAGCAGACGGGTAGCTCACTTGGAACAGAGTCCCCTCTTTCTCTTTTTTCTCCACTGGAGAACTGGTGACACTGCGGGTGCTGAGGCTCTCTTTCCTGGTGGAGGGAGACATTGCAGCAGGAGGTCACGTGTTTCCCTTCCCAGCAAAACAAGCAGCTACAAGGGAGAGGAACGGGACCTACTTGGGATTGGTTTTGTGAACAGATTCTGCCAACCCTGGGGCTTTAGGTGCAGGCGCTGTGGCACCTGAGCTTCTGTGAGGAGATACCCCTGGCCGCAGGTGGCCTTGCTGGGGCTCACTGCTTCGAGTGCCAGTCTTCGACTCCAGGCGGCACAGCTCCTTAAAAGAGACAAGAGAAAGGGAGTTAAATAGTTGAAGTCTCCAAGATGTGTCAGACCTTGTACAGGAAATACCNTCCCACGTGGAGGATGGATAAAGGCAAGAAGAAATGCCCCCAAATGTTATCTGAAGAAAAGGAAACTGGTAGAAGAGCGGTGGAAGCTTTCTCTTTTATTACTATTCACAGTTCAAATATTTTCAATTTTTAAAATTTTTACTATAAATTTTTACTTGAGAAGTAAGGTTGCTTTCCAATGTCGTGTTACGTTTCTACTGTACAGCAAGGTCAGCTATCCCTTATTTTGGATTCCTTCCTATTTGGGTCACCAAGAGCATCAAGTAGAGTTCCTTGTGCTGTACAGAAGGTTCTCATTAGTTACCTATTTTATACGTAGTACTAAGGTTTCTCTTTTAATTACGCACTTCTGTATTGCTTGAATTCTGTTGAATAAACAGATTACTTCATAAGCCCTTCTACTGCATACAACCACTCCACGGATCAAGACCCACTCACCGAGAAGACCAAGGCTGAGCCGCGAGCAGGGGACTCCCTTGCCTGGATGCGATCAACTTGCTAAAAGCAGACGGGTAGCTCACTTGGAACAGAGTCCCCTCTTTCTCTTTTTTCTCCACTGGAGAACTGGTGACACTGCGGGTGCTGAGGCTCTCTTTCCTGGTGGAGGGAGACATTGCAGCAGGAGGTCACGTGTTTCCCTTCCCAGCAAAACAAGCAGCTACAAGGGAGAGGAACGGGACCTACTTGGGATTGGTTTTGTGAACAGATTCTGCCAACCCTGGGGCTTTAGGTGTAGGCGCTGTGGCACCTGAGCTTCTGTGAGGAGATACCCCTGGCCGCAGGTGGCCTTGCTGGGGCTCACTGCTTCGAGTGCCAGTCTTCGACTCCAGGCGGCACAGCTCCTTAAAAGAGACAAGAGAAAGGGAGTTAAATAGTTGAAGTCTCCAAGATGTGTCAGACCTTGTACAGGAAATACCTAAACAGCCTTGAAAATATAGGATAACAAAAAAAGTACAGACACACCAAAAGCAGGTGAGCATGTCAAACAGAGAGCCCACAAAAGCAAACCTAGCATAAACTTAAGAAAGCAAGAGGTGTCACAGTTACCTGTAAACTTTTCACATTGGTGTTTTTGGTAGCAGATCCAGAATTTGCCTGCAACCCTTTTCCAGGTGCGGCTTTGGCACTGGAAGGTGACTCACTTATATCTTTGATGAGGCACAGTTTTGGATTCTTAAGTTTCTTGGGAGACTTCACTTTATCAGCTGTTGCATTTGAACTCTTGGTTTCACAGAGTTCACCGCTTTTTGGAGTAAATGACACGATGATCCTGTTACCAAAGACATCTTCATTTTCCATTCGCTTCAGAGCCCGTTCCGCGCTATCTCGGTTTATGAAGCGGAGGATGGCACTGCAGCCTGTGATGTTCAGCACTTTCCCGCCACAGTTATCAGACAGGCGTCTGAGCCTGTTGCTGATGCTCTTGCCATCTTTGTTGGCTGGTAGGTTATAAACGTAGAGCAGAGTGTGGCACTGTGGACACAGACAAAGTGTTAAAACAGGTAGACTCAGGGGCCCATGCTCAATTACAAAGAACAATGATCTCCAAACTACAGTGACCTCAGGGGAGGAAGAACAGAGATTTCCATGGGAAAGGATACACGTACTTGGACGGAAAAACACGGGGAAAAAAGAAGAAATGTATCTAATTATTATTCTGGAGAAATGTATCTAATTATTATTCTGGTGAATTACAAAATATGTGGCAAGATTTAATGTTCTGAATAATCAGGTTTCTTTTTTTTTAATCATAAGGAATAATGATCTCTACAATAGGTAACCTCTCACCTAAGATACTACGTTTGACTTAAAGGCCTTCCAGATTAAAACAGGAGTGCCAAACAGAAGCAGAGGGAGGAAATGTACCAACAGCCAGAAGACATAAGGAATAACAACAAATGTGAATTAGGGGTGCAGCTCCAAAGCTTGAAACGGGTATTGCCAACTGCAGACCACCCTAAGCATGTGTTTCATCTCGGGCCAGGCTCTGATCTCACTGGGTATCAGGGGGTGCAGAGGGACCAGCACTGCCAGCGCCTGAATCTGGAGGCAATCACGGTGGGACCTCCAGTGGCTTGAATTTTTTTCGAATTCCTCCTCACTAAAATGAGGAGGTTAGGTGAGATCATTCCTAAAGTGCTTCCGTAACTCTCAAGTTATTAAAGTATGTTAAAACTGCATTTCATGAATGGGATTGCCTACCCTTCTGAACCATCCATGCTACAGCTCCTTTCTATTATTATTAATGTGTGTTAGTCACTCAGTCGTGACCAACTATGACCCCAGGGACTGCAGCCCACCAGGCTGCTCTGTCCATGAGATTTTCCAGGCGAGAGTACTGGAGTGGTTTGCCATTTCCTTCTCCAGGGGCTCTTCCTGACCTGGGGATGGAACTCAAGTCTCCCACAATGCAGGCGGATTCTTTACCATCTAATCCACCAGGGAAGCCACATATATTCTCCAAACGGCTTAAACACAAGTTCAGGGTCCCAGTAAACATCTTATCCTAAATCAAGACTGTGAGAAATGCTCAACCTGCTGGAAATACGTGCACATTCCATTAAGTGGCTTATCAGGGTGACAGGTGTAGTGCCCACTACTCCTGACTGTGCTCGTCCACGGCAGAGTCTGCAACCAGAGAAGACAGGCTCAGAGAACAGCTGGAGCTTCAGGATTAAGTGCCGCAACTGTACAATCATTCTGCCTATTTGACTCCAACCACACCAAGATATGCAAACCATCATCATATTCTTTACCCTTAAAACTTGGGCAAAAATAGTAGTAACTCTCATTCCATTACTGCCATACACCTCACACAAAACACTGCTAACTGGCAAGTGGTTGTCAGTAAGGTGAATCTAAAAGTCAGTTTCCTATATTTTGAGAAATATAAAAGCAAAATTCACACTGGGTTTCCCTGGTGGTACAATGGATAGGTATCTGCCTGCCAATGTAGGGGATATGAGTTTAAGGCCTTGTCCAGGAAGATTTCACATTCCATGGAGCAACTAAGCCTGTGTGCTGCAACTACTGAGCCTGAGTGCTGCAACTACTGAAAACTGAGTGCCTAGAGCCTGTGCTCCACAAGAGAAGCCACCACAGTGAGAAGCCCGTGCACTGCAACAGAGAGTAGCCCCCGCTCACTGCAACCAGAAAAAGCCCATGAGCAGCAACAAAGACTCAGCACACACACAAAAATTAACACAAAAAAACTCACACATATCAGTTCTCTGTACATTTATAAGAGAATGGAAAATTTCTAGGCCTATTTCAAGATCTAGCCAGCCTACTACAAAGAACACCCTCACCTGGGCTTGGACACCCATAATGGAGGACTGTCTTGAGTCTCCACAATCTTTACTAGACTACAGCAGAACACAAACCCACTTACTGGCATTTTTAGTGGTAACCTGGGAGGCAGGTCAGAAATGAATTCTTCAAATCTGATCAGCTCGTTGGCGTGATGCAGCAGTGCTTCTGAGGCCTGGTTTTTATGGACCAAAATTATATGGAAACCATGCCTATGTCTCAGGTCACTAAGTTCCAATGCGAAATTGACATCAGCTGAAAGACAGGGTAAAGCCCACCCCCATCTCCACAGATTAGAAACACTTGACAGACAGGCACCTCTAATAACACCCACTGAGAAGAATAGCAGGATTGTGTTCAAAGTGGCCCCTCAACCACTTTTTAGAATAAGAACAAATTTCATATCAGAAGAATTAACATGGTAAGACAATTTTACCATAGACTCATGCTGAACTCCCAAGACACATTACTTTTAGTAGTAAAAAGGAACAAATATTAATGTTCTGGGGAGCCCCAACTTCATCTTGGATTTTTCTTTTAAATAAGCAAAATGGAGCCCAGGACTAAAACAAATTAAAAAAATTACATTTTCTTTAATATTTAAAATTACATTTTCTTGGCCCTGCAAGAGTCCCTACTCAAATTCCCCGGAGGAAAATACAGAAATCCATGTAGTTCCCTTTTTTTTTAAAACAGTTTTCAAAGGTAAGCATAAATGTGTCCCATGTATTTCACCATCTTTGGGGGCACATTCTAACATATTCTGGCTTCTATGATAGTTCACACAGAGAGTTTAGCTGAAATTAGCAGATGTTTCTACACTTACTTGATACAAGAACCACAGTGGCGGGAGCAGTGTGAGTATTTGCAAACCTTCGGAGGCTCTGGCGGAGCTTGTCGTCAGCAGCGTTCTTTGCAGTAGCATTGATGTGGGCAACGGTTACCTGCATTAATTTATAATAAGGACAAATGAGAAAGAGCTGAGGTTAGAAAATCACTACACAGTCTGCCCACATCTTAACAGACAGTTCTTGAGGAACCTTTGATTTCTATTGCCACTGAGGGATGGAAAAAAAAAATTACAATCAAATCTCCATAATTTCACATTCAGTTCTCCAGACAAATTAACTGTATTCATTATTATCCCTACTTTCATCTCTAATCTTCTGCTTTTGCACTTCATTCATCCCCCTTTCAGAATAGAAAGTGAAATTTGTAGTTAAATTAGCTTTCTCCAGCATCTTTTGCCAATAACGTGTGGGTGGCAGAGACTTAATATATGATTAAGGTAAGACTCGGGGCTGTGTTTGATGTTATTAGCTTCCAGCTTAAGAGAACAGAGTTTGGGGTCAATATGGAGTTAAATCCAAGTTCATCCACTTACTGGCCGTGTGATCTTAAAAAATTTGCTTAACCACTTGGGCCTTTTCATTTGTAAATTCCAAATAATAAGTCCTATGAGCATCCACAGAACAGTTATGAAAATCAAAGGGAATGATGCATATGGAATCACTATACTAGGAAAGCACTAGTCACAGGTAAGCAGACTTGCTAGGAAATCAGGCATGATTAAATGATTTCAGGTACTTAAAGTATCTTTTCCTAATTTCTTTTATTTACAAACTTAGCACAAACATGTATTAATAACAAATTTTCAACTGGAGTTCTTAAAAAAAAAAAAAACATGTGTTAGTCTTCTACTAAGATAAAATAAAAAAGAATTTTCATCTACCTGGCAATTATTCAGCTCTTGAATAACTTCTTTATTTTCTTTACTGATGTCACATACACAAATGAATTCTGCTTCTCTGTGGCCTTTAAAAAACTTCTCCCGGATTCTCTGTACAACTGCAGTAGCTGAGCGGCCAGAAGGGACTGAGCAGTTTTCAATATCCCAGAAAACCCCAATGGGGGGTAAGTTCTCTAGCATCTGTCCGGCTAGTGCAACTTCTGGTGACCCTTGAGAAATGGAAACATGTTTGATTACATACAGCAAAAAACAGGGTAAGATATTAAAGGTAACAGGTAGCTACCTGTCCTTCCCAAGGGCAGGAAAATGAAATTATAGACTGATGTTAAATTTAAGGATGCCAACCTCACTGGATGGCCCAGTAGACAACCCCAAGTTGCCAAAGTATCTAAGCGTTAATTCCTTTTTCAGGAGAGAACAAATCCAGAGGTCAATTTACTTTAGGCCCACAACCAACCCATCATAAAGCATGAGCTATCCTCATGCTGACTGGGTATACTCCTCAATACTAACACACAGGTGACTGGACACTGCCCTCTGGGGCCTGTCGTCTTGCTGGGCCCACACCTCATTCCGTGTGGGAGAACAACGAAAAAAAATGGTGAAGGTGTTATAGCCCTTGACTTTTAATGACTTTTAACACTGCAGTAACATCTGATCCAACTTTTGAAAAAATGTTTTTAAAAGATAAAATATCATAACAGCTACTTTTGGGGGAAATGATCTTAGGTTTTCAAATACTGTTTTTTTGTCAGCCATTTTCTAAATACTAATTATGTCTGGGCAACATACAACAAACAAGTGTGATTACAAACCTAAGTTGACACCAAGTCCCTTCCAGCACTCATTTCTCCTCATATACTTCCCGTTTCTCTATACACAGCTTCTGATCTCAAACAGCCCCAGCTTAACATAAATGGCAACTGACCTACTGGTCTATAAGGGTAAGAAGATTTTTACCAACAGATGGAAATGGAGACACATACACAACGAGTTTTAGAACCACAAGGAATCTTTTAAAGGCAGTTAAATGCAGTGTTAGTATCAGATATTGATATCTTTAAATATGCATTTTATACAATACTGTCATTTACCAAATTTTGAAGCAGCTTTGCCTAGACTGGTCGCCAATAACAACGCGGTCTCCTTTCCTGTTCCTTTGGTTCCACAGCCATTACACAGAGGAACAGTAACAGGTGCAGTCTGAGTATTTGGAGGTGGTATATTTGGCCAGACTTTAGCAGCATCAATTATACTATTTCTTGCCGGCTGTTTTAAAATTTTTTTAAAAAAGGAGGAATTTTCAGATACATTATTTCAGAACTTAAAGAGTTACACATAACAACTGAAAATATTCTAAATGTTTCTCCTTTCCACCTGCTAACCTCTGATAAAATGTATTTTCAAATCACCTTTCCCAGAACTACCAAAGCATAAACTCACTTCAAAGTGACCTGAAATGATCAGGGAAGATATTCACACAATTAGACCTTTACATTCTGGGGCACATGTTCATTACAGTAAAAACCCTCAGACATACTTCACAAAAAAAGGAAGTTAAAAGTCTTTATTTGAGCCCCAGGTGTGATAGAGGCCAAATTTCAAGTTCCCCCCATTACTACAAAAGGACAACATGCAGCCATCTATATTACATGAATAAGTCCACATATCAGGTGAGCAATAGTTTTAAGAAATTCCAGTTGTGCTCCAGCCTTTAAAAACAAGAGAGCACAAGTCTTTGCCAAGCTGGACTTCCATTTAGGAAACAGATTTATTACAGGAGACTCTTAAAACATGAACTGAATAATTACACTACATTTTTCTGAACAGTCCCTTCCACTGTACCCTTTGCTTTCTTTCTAAATCACAAGAAGTTATGCTGATGGGGAAAAAGCCACATCATGAAAGAGTCTTCAACCCCACACACAAAACCAAAATTGTTTTTCTTTTAAAGATAAAAGTCACTTTATTTTTTAAAAGTCATTCCTCAAACCTTAGCTGCACCCAACATAACAAATAAAAAGATACAAACCTTGTTGAGACAGTCTTCGCAGTAAAGTGAGCCCTTTAAACAAACTGGAGGTACCACATTTAGGTGCAAAGAGTTGGTGCATAAGTGAGGCGTGAGCTCCGACTGTGAAACGTGTTCTTCCAAGTGCCCGGGAGCCCCACTTGTGAAATCAGAACAGGGGAAATAGCCCGCAGAGGAAGAACAGCCCTGGAGAGCCGGGAACTGATGCAGCTTGTGCACGTTACCATGACACGACTGGAAATGGAGCTTCCCGCAACAGGGCAAGTGCTTGCAGGAAGAGAGGTTACTTTCTAGACACATGCTGGGAAAGTCGCTTGCCACGCCGGCCAAGGTGTTCCTAGCTGAGGCATTCTGGAGTGCAGGTGCAGACTGGAAAGCAAGCCCTGACCCTACCTGACACGTGATTGTCCTGGTGCTCTGCGAGTCTAACAGGGCGCCCGGGGGAACCAAGCTACCAGCCCCTCCGCCACTGCCACCACCAAAACGCACTGGCGAAGTGGGAGGGTCATTAGTGCAATGGGCACAGCAGCTTACTTTGGGGACAGTTGAAAGCTGTACTTTAGGTTGCTGAAGAGAGTGGATATCTGGAAGTGGGACTGCTGGGAAAAGTTTAGAGCCAGCATGAAGGGGAGATGGTACATCCTTTAGTTCCACAGCAACTTTCTTGTTCTCCATGTAATCTTTCTGAGGAAAGAAAACCAGAACACAAGTTAATTTTATGAGGCCAGTGACTTGGGGTTACTCACAACTGACTGCATTAGAAACGAACACTGTTCAAACCTTATTTACATCACTCGATCATAACCACACAAACAGAATGGCAGCTAAAACCAGGAGCATTCTTCAGTGGGAGGTGAACGCTGAAACAGACAACTAAAATTAAGACTGTGTCCTTCCTGAATTTTAAGAGACTGGGGGAGGAGGTCTGTTCACATATTTAACAAGCCTGGTTAACCATCCATGTCTCACTGGCTTCCCTTTGATAACTTCCCCGTGCCTCTCAGTGTCTTCTGCAGACAAAACAGGTGGTATAAAACACAGTCACAACAGTATTCACTAAAGACAGCTTACGAGCAAAGTGCTTTAAGGAAAATACTACATAGTTCTTGCAGTCAGACCATAGGTGGTTTTATTAAAGTCCTCCAGGGGAGAAGATATCAAACACTGTGGATGAGATCGGCCATCTGCCGAAGTGGCCCATCCATAAATAGATTTTAAACATGTTACTAATGACATTTAGCAAACCATGGGACATCATGACCTAAAGCCATAACGCCAACAACTATTTTGTAGCCAGTGGAAAGAATTCGAGTAATAAGGAAACCACCTGGGCAACAGACATAGGAGAAATAGTTTATCATATGTCTCCAACATAGACACTTGAAGCTGGTCCATTTATTAAGATTATAGCATAGCCCTGGTGTCAGGCACCCGGGTTTGAATGTGATACTAAATAGTTTTATGACCTTGGGTAAGTGACTTAACCTAATCTCTCCATGCTTCAATCCTGTCATCCTTCACCTGGGAACAGAATATACCTACTACATTTGTGAGAAGGATAAAATGAAATAGTGCACCTCAAGTGCTCAGCAGAGTACTTGGCCACTGAAAGGTGGTGCAGCGGGATTGGGGGGGGGGGGTGTCCAATCAATCAACAGCTTTTATTGGCTGAGTGCAGACACAAACAGGACGCCCTGATACAGTGACTGAGACATACTCATCCCTTAGTGCACAGAAGGGTCCATCTGGCTGCTAAGATTTCACTCCTTCTGCTGATTTTACACTCACCTGGGAGGGTATATTCATATGGGAGAAATTTGGACTTTTAAGATTTTTCCTAAAAGGGAGGTAACAGCGATGGTCTGACCAGTCAAAAAGTAGTGTGTTCTACCCTTGTGGTAATTACAATTCAGGCTGGAAATGAACTCATTGGCATTCTGATGGATTTAGATCTGGCTCTCGTGGGCAAGGTTACTCTGAGTCAGTCTTCCTGAATGTATTCAATTCTGGGTGCCACTGACAAAATCGAGACTCTGCATCTGGAAAGGTGACTGCACTTCTGTGTCAAGTGACTCCTTTAGGCCCCAGATCTGCCACCCTGGACCCCTGCCTGAAGCTGCCAGCCCTCAGTGCAGACTGTCCCTGAACTAAAATACTTCTGAAATAACTCCAGTTACTGATGCCATGCAACAAAAGCAGCTATGTAATGAAAATGTGGAGATGACAGGGAATTGATTTTTTTTTTAAGTCTGTTATCAATACTCTCATATAAATTCATAGTAAAGTCTCATTTAATTCCCAACTACAAGAGAAATAAAAAGGTGATAACATGATACAGCAAATGAAGTCAGATAAAGTCAACATCATTATGAAAAGAAAAAAAATGAAGTCCCAGATATATTTAAATATTCAAGAGAAATCTTGAACAGAAAAAGATCAACAAGGAAGGTCATACAACCTTTCCGTGATTTTAAGACACAAAATTCAGAAGGCTACAGTAAAATAAAATGTATTTCATGTTTTCCTCCCATTTTATCCTAAAATGTAGTTTGTCGTCTTTGGAATCTGTGACTTTAATGAGAAACAAATCTTTCCCAAATTTCAACATCAAACCTTTAAAGCATCTAATGTTACTCATTACTACAGGATTTAAAAAACTGTACCCTCACTGAGTCAGGAATTACAGTAATATGCTACAAGAAGTAATACAAGCAGGACACAAGAGAAAACTCAGCACAGACTCCAGGGCAAGAGACTGCCCCAGACCAAACGGACCGCTCATCTATTTGCATAAGGAATTTGCTGTCCTTAGTCTTGCACATAGTTACCGTTTGGGGACTAAGTGGCAACGTTTGCTCAGGACGAGAAAAGCAGTTAGAGAATTTCCAAAGCCATGGCTTAGCATCATTATCTTGTTGAAGCCATCCAACTGTTCTACTGCAGGGGTTCTCAGCTCCGCTTCCTTCCATCATACAGCCATGCGGAGTGGTTCAACATTCTTTCATCTTTCTTTTCTTTCATTCTTCCACCCTGTTAAGAATGAGGTCTCAACGTTATTCATTTGTGTAAGCACAGGTTTTATTACTGAAATGTAAGACAATAACTATATTTACGGTGCACTGTCTTTGTTTAGTCACTAAGCTGTGTCCGACTTTTGCGAACCCACAGACTGTAGCCCACAAGGCTCCTCTGTTCCTGGGATTTCCTAGGTAAGAATACTGGAGTGGGTTGCCTTTTCCTTCTCCAGGGTATCCTTCTGACCCAGGAATTGCACCTGTGTCTCCTGCATTGCAGGTGGATTCTTTACTTCTGGGCCACAAGGGAAGCACATTTATGGTGCACAGGTCATTTCAAACAGGGCTGATGCAACCAAATCTGGGTGCTTTCAACACTGGGACCAAAGACCAAGTCTTCCATAGGATGTAACAGCCATTCAGTAATGCTACACTTTCCTGATGGAGATGCAAGATTTAGCCACTCATATCCATGATTAGGGAGAAGGCAATGGCACCCAACTCCAGTACTCTTGCCTGGACAATCCCATGGACGGAGGAGCCTGGAAGGCTGCAGTCCATGGGGTCGCTGAGGGTCAGACACGACTGAGCGACTTCACTTTCACTTTTCGCTATCATGCATTGGAGAAGGAAATGGCAACCCACTCCAGTGTTCTTGCCTGGAGAATCCCAGGGACGGAGGAGCCTGGTGGGCTGCCGTCTATGGGGTCGCACAGAGTCGGACACGACCAAAGCAACTTAGCAGCAGCAGCAGCAGCAGCAGCAGCATCCATGATTAGCGATGTGGGAAAGTAAAAATTAATATAACTGTCTTCCAAGTTAAAAAAAAATTATGGTGCAATGGCTCCCAACAAGTCAAATCTTAAGGAACAAAAAGTAGGACGGCTATCAAAGGATACTGTAAAAGTGAAAGTGTCAGTCCCTCAGTCCAGCTGGCTCTTTGCCAACCCCATGGACGTAACCTGCCATGGGGTTGGTAACCTGCCAGACTCCTCAGTCCATGGGATTTTTCCAGGCAAGAATACCGGAGTGGGTTGCCATATCCTCCTCCAGGGGATCTTCCCGACACAGGGATCAAATCAGGGTCTCCTACATTGGCAGGCAAATGCTTTACTGTCTGAGCCACCAGGAAACCTGGCATCAACGCATATTACAGCTTACTAAAACTGGTAAACTTGGTTGACTATTTATACTTGAATTCTAACTATATCAATTTCACTTCTTTTAAAAAACTTTATCATCTTCCATTCCTTATGTTTCATAGCTCTTCAAACAAAAATGAACTCTAGATGAGCCCTGTTTCCGGCCATGTTTGAGAGAGGTCACCGCATCTTGGACACCTGCATACTCCCTCCTCTTCACTGAGATGGAGCCAAGGTCCTCCAGCACTGAGTAGATGTTTTTTATATAGTACTTCTTATTTCTTCTTGACTATCCCCCCCTAAAGACTCTACTTGGGAGAGTAAAAATGTTAACAGGAGAGAGCACATAATTTGAGTAAAAGAACCACTACATGTCCTCATTTTCAATTATGTAAGATTGTGAAACTGATTTCAGAGCAACTTATCTCAGTGTGTCTTTGATATTTAGTATGGAAGGTCCAAATTAAGCGACCTCTGTGGACTCTGAATTTGATTCGGCTACAGAACAAATCAAACCAACCTCTCAGCTTGCTTATTATGAAAGTAGAATCTGCTGCGCCACCAAAAATCTAACAGACACATCTCAAGTCCCAGATGTGCTCTATCTACTCCAGAGCAACACTCTACAAGTCTTTAAACAGTACAATAAAAGCAGATGCAATCAATAGCAGCCACTGGGCGTGGAGGCAGCCTGCCAGTGATACGACTGAACCTCATTTCCAAGCTCTCGTCACCAAACCCCAACCACCACCTCCTGTTACCGACAATGGCCATTTTGAGGTCATTAATCTTTCTTTCAGAAATTTCTGGGCATATAGAAAAGAATTTCCTTTAGCTCTTTCTCTGATAAGATTTTCTTATCAAGAGATTTAAACATCTACATAGTAGGGTGAGGGAAGAGAAGTCACTTCTATAGTCACTATAAGCACTATGTCTGTATAAGCGCTATGTCTAAGCTATAGGAAAACCGATCACATAAAATGGTGGGGAGGCAAACTACGGCCTAAAATTATAGCCCAAATCAGTCCACTGCTTGTATTTAAAAATGGCCTGGGAACTAAGAATATAGTTCACATTTTTTAATCCTTGGGGAAAAATCAAGAGAATAATTATATTTTGTGACAAAGTTATATGAAATTCAGATTTCAGCATCTATGAATAGTTTTGAGACATAGCCATGTTTATTTAAGTTCTATGGCTGTGTTTGCACTACAACTGCGGAGTTGATTCTCTGCAATAGAGACTACACAGCCCACAGAGCCAAAAATATTTACAACTTGGCCCTTATGTGGAAACTACAAAACTTCTTCAGTTTTATTTTCTTCCTTTGTCCAATTTGCCATAATTTCTCCCCTGTCCACCTCACAGCATTACTGTGGAATAAAGAAAACCAGATAAAGGACCCCACCATCTGTTTGTCTTCATTACCATATGGCCTGTGCCAAGCACAGCCTTCTAAATAGTATATACCAAGTAAATATTTATTGAATGAGGCAATGAATAAAGCAGATATTCATCTACAAAACCCAGAGCTAATCTGGAGACAGAGATGAAGTTACTGCAACAATGGTAATAAACTAAGGTACTTGTCCTTTTTATCAAATACAGACCTCATATCCCCTAACAATCTTCTCTCTATATCTTAAGAATTTGGGATATTCATGATACACACAACTTCGACATGCTCTCTCAAGTTTCTTCAAGGTGAATTCTGAAAAGAAGCTAACTAAAGCATTTTTCTTAAGATCATTTATTTCCTCATTCAGCAAACATTTACTTAGTATCTGCTATGTAGTAGGCTTGTGCTTGGCACAAGGGATACAATGATGGAAACAACCAGAAAATGCAATCCATTTATGTCATCTTTTTTTCCCACAGTAAACGTGTGTGAAAGCCAAGGGAGAAATCGGCCACATTTTTAACGAGGAGGAAAAATAGGCTTGCTTTCCTGGTGGCTCAGCAGTAAAGAATCTGCATGCCAAAGTAGGAGACCTGGGTCAGGAAAATCCCCTGAAGAAGGAAACGGCAACCCACTGTTGTGTTCTTGCCTGGGAAATACTATGGAGAGAGAAGCCTGGCTATAGTCCATGGGGTCACAAAAGAGTCTGACACAACCTACTGTCTGAACGACAACAAACAGAGGCTTAATGAAGTTTTGGAATTTGCCCCAAATCACACAGTTATTAATAGAAAACGGAGAGAACCAGGCTTATCCACTTCTTCCAACCAAGGTACCTTTGGTATCATCCAACGCAAGCAAAAGAAAGTAAAATATATTAGTACAAATGTGCACCCAGAAATTTTCCTAAATGCTCCTAGGAATGATAAAGTAATTTGGTCACAGCAACTTGGGGGTCAAAGCAACTTCTGTTTCGTCATTTGAGTGAGCGTCTCACTCCCGCCATTATCTCTTAGTCTTCAAGGAATTCAGATAGTACTTGAGAGCAAACTGTGACATCAGGCTGTCCTCGTATTAATCCTCAATTCTATTGCTTCCCATCTGTGCAGATCTGGACAACACACAACAAGTTCTCTGAACCTCAGATCCCAGGTGTAAAATAGGCCTGATAATAGCAGAACCTTCATAGGATTAAACGACCAACGAAGCAGAAAACTTAGCAATGGCCTTCTCTCCACATCTAGTCTAGGTCTCAACACCCAGTATTACCCATCCCATCCCTGAGTTTTCCTGTTGCTTTTCTCAGCTCTTCTTTCTAAAATTATCTTATTTGCTTGCTTTTATTATGTCTCCCTCACTTAAATATAAACTCCAGGAAAGTATTTACTTATGGATCATGGGGTTTTTTTTTAAAATTCATTATTGTATCTCCTGCACCTAGGACACTGTCTGGCACACATCAGTAATTCTTGAATGAAGAGTTTAATAAACGTCTAGGACGACAATTTAGGTTTCAACTTCCCTGTATGCAAAACAGAATATTTATACTCAGAGATGTTGGAAAGTGCAAACGATGTAACTGGACAGCTCTAGGTAGTATCAGAAAGGTGCCACGGAAACTAGAAAGTGTGTCACAGTGCCACAATACAATCTGCGGGAGTGACTCAACCCTAAGACAACTCAGTGCTCTAGGGCAAACCAAAGGCTGCACTCTAGGGAGGGTTGATAGACCGAGGAGGGTGCAAAACGCTAGAGCTGGCTGCAAAAACACTAGCCCTGCTCTTCCTCTCTTAAACTTCCAACAGTACACACTCCTCTAGAAAGGCTGCTCTCCACACCTGGAAGGGCCCTCAAGGGAGAAATGAGACAAGTGTAGTCAGGGAGCCAAACACCCTCAAAGGCAGCAGCAACGCTACAATGACAGTTGTGAACTGACCAGAAAGGGAGGCAACTCGAACCTCTGGCGGGGGCCTGACGGGTGGGTCCCATGGCTTCTCCTCAGTCTAGCCAACCTCCCCCACCCCCGCTGGCAGTGGGCAGGAGGGGACACACTCCCGCGTTCCAGCCTGGTGCCCAGAGCATGAAGTGGGTCGGGGACAGGTTCCCAGGGTTGCCAGCAAACTCACCTCNCAAAACTTCTTCAGTTTTATTTTCTTCCTTTGTCCAATTTGCCATAATTTCTCCCCTGTCCACCTCACAGCATTACTGTGGAATAAAGAAAACCAGATAAAGGACCCCACCATCTGTTTGTCTTCATTACCATATGGCCTGTGCCAAGCACAGCCTTCTAAATAGTATATACCAAGTAAATATTTATTGAATGAGGCAATGAATAAAGCAGATATTCATCTACAAAACCCAGAGCTAATCTGGAGACAGAGATGAAGTTACTGCAACAATGGTAATAAACTAAGGTACTTGTCCTTTTTATCAAATACAGACCTCATATCCCCTAACAATCTTCTCTCTATATCTTAAGAATTTGGGATATTCATGATACACACAACTTCGACATGCTCTCTCAAGTTTCTTCAAGGTGAATTCTGAAAAGAAGCTAACTAAAGCATTTTTCTTAAGATCATTTATTTCCTCATTCAGCAAACATTTACTTAGTATCTGCTATGTAGTAGGCTTGTGCTTGGCACAAGGGATACAATGATGGAAACAACCAGAAAATGCAATCCATTTATGTCATCTTTTTTTCCCACAGTAAACGTGTGTGAAAGCCAAGGGAGAAATCGGCCACATTTTTAACGAGGAGGAAAAATAGGCTTGCTTTCCTGGTGGCTCAGCAGTAAAGAATCTGCATGCCAAAGTAGGAGACCTGGGTCAGGAAAATCCCCTGAAGAAGGAAACGGCAACCCACTGTTGTGTTCTTGCCTGGGAAATACTATGGAGAGAGAAGCCTGGCTATAGTCCATGGGGTCACAAAAGAGTCTGACACAACCTACTGTCTGAACGACAACAAACAGAGGCTTAATGAAGTTTTGGAATTTGCCCCAAATCACACAGTTATTAATAGAAAACGGAGAGAACCAGGCTTATCCACTTCTTCCAACCAAGGTACCTTTGGTATCATCCAACGCAAGCAAAAGAAAGTAAAATATATTAGTACAAATGTGCACCCAGAAATTTTCCTAAATGCTCCTAGGAATGATAAAGTAATTTGGTCACAGCAACTTGGGGGTCAAAGCAACTTCTGTTTCGTCATTTGAGTGAGCGTCTCACTCCCGCCATTATCTCTTAGTCTTCAAGGAATTCAGATAGTACTTGAGAGCAAACTGTGACATCAGGCTGTCCTCGTATTAATCCTCAATTCTATTGCTTCCCATCTGTGCAGATCTGGACAACACACAACAAGTTCTCTGAACCTCAGATCCCAGGTGTAAAATAGGCCTGATAATAGCAGAACCTTCATAGGATTAAACGACCAACGAAGCAGAAAACTTAGCAATGGCCTTCTCTCCACATCTAGTCTAGGTCTCAACACCCAGTATTACCCATCCCATCCCTGAGTTTTCCTGTTGCTTTTCTCAGCTCTTCTTTCTAAAATTATCTTATTTGCTTGCTTTTATTATGTCTCCCTCACTTAAATATAAACTCCAGGAAAGTATTTACTTATGGATCATGGGGTTTTTTTTTAAAATTCATTATTGTATCTCCTGCACCTAGGACACTGTCTGGCACACATCAGTAATTCTTGAATGAAGAGTTTAATAAACGTCTAGGACGACAATTTAGGTTTCAACTTCCCTGTATGCAAAACAGAATATTTATACTCAGAGATGTTGGAAAGTGCAAACGATGTAACTGGACAGCTCTAGGTAGTATCAGAAAGGTGCCACGGAAACTAGAAAGTGTGTCACAGTGCCACAATACAATCTGCGGGAGTGACTCAACCCTAAGACAACTCAGTGCTCTAGGGCAAACCAAAGGCTGCACTCTAGGGAGGGTTGATAGACCGAGGAGGGTGCAAAACGCTAGAGCTGGCTGCAAAAACACTAGCCCTGCTCTTCCTCTCTTAAACTTCCAACAGTACACACTCCTCTAGAAAGGCTGCTCTCCACACCTGGAAGGGCCCTCAAGGGAGAAATGAGACAAGTGTAGTCAGGGAGCCAAACACCCTCAAAGGCAGCAGCAACGCTACAATGACAGTTGTGAACTGACCAGAAAGGGAGGCAACTCGAACCTCTGGCGGGGGCCTGACGGGTGGGTCCCATGGCTTCTCCTCAGTCTAGCCAACCTCCCCCACCCCCGCTGGCAGTGGGCAGGAGGGGACACACTCCCGCGTTCCAGCCTGGTGCCCAGAGCATGAAGTGGGTCGGGGACAGGTTCCCAGGGTTGCCAGCAAACTCACCTCAGCCGCCGGCCCCACCTCCGCTCACATTCCGGCCCCACCGCCTTCCCCCCGCCCCCCCAGGCCCTTTGTTTTGATTCCCGACTCCGCAGCTCCCGCCGCCGCCGCCAAGCGCACCCTCCACTTCCGCTTCCGCACCGCGCCTCCTCTGTCGCAAAACCGACGCCCTTCTCTCCTCATGGCTCCGCCCCTTCCTCCGCCCCTCCCCCGCCGCCGCGTCCTCCCCGCGCGGGGCGTGCTGGGAACCGCGGGGGGGGCGGGGCCTCGCGGCCCTGCAGCCTCGTCAGGCTCAGTCCCCTCCCGATAAACCTCTAAATAGGGACCTTCCCGGGGGGCTAACTCGGCTTTTTTGGCGAAAACCCCCAGTTTATGGAGGCCTTGATCCTGGCTTACCGTTGTGGCGTGGAACGGAACCTCAAAGAGGAAAATTAGGGTGCTTGTGAGGCGGAACCCGGGGAAAAAAAGCTGCCAACCGGGATTTGATACCTTTGAGCCCTTTCGGTCTTTTGAGGGAAGGCGATTTAAGAGGGATTTCGAAGAAAAACCCTATCGTTTGGCATTTTTTTCTCTTACTCGCTCTTGTCACGTGATGGTCCTATTAAAAAAAAAGAAAAACTAAACTAAATGACGCCTGTTTGTTATAGCATCCTTCATCTAGTGCAACCTAGTGGCGAGCGGAAAAAAAATAAAATAACTGCCAACTGGGCTTCCCTCGAGGTCCTTCAGGCCGCCAGGGCTCCTCGGGAAATTGTGATCCGGCTGGCAAAAATAAAGCCTGTACGAAGACTAGGCTGGATTGTGTCACCAACAATTAAGAGGTCCTCGTGACTTAAGTAAAAAAAAAAAAAATGATTTTTTTAAAGTCCTGGTCCAAAGCTCGTTACAAATGAATACTTTTCCAGGGATCGGTTGGGCGAGCAAAAGGAGATTTATAATTGCAAAATCCTTGTGAAGCCAGAAGAGCTTATGTTTTAGTGGCTAGATATGCTATGTTTGGGGTTTTTTTTTGGGGGGGGCGGTGTTTTGGGTTTTTTGGCTGCACATTCTTTACTTTTATTTGAAATTATAATTTTTTTTTTTTACGTAGGCAAAACAGACTTTTGCAACTGTCAGCTGTTCACTATTTCCTGTTGCAAATTAGGAGAAAAACAAAGCACATATTTAAATCTAGACATAGTTTAGGATGCAGTAGTCGAATGCAGTGTAAAAGTTTATTTCTGAAGTTTGCTAAGAAACAGGTTAACCTTGCAAAGGGATCAGTAGGTAAAAATGGCCAAAAGAGAACTTTTTTCTCTTTTTAGTATGTACTGTGAGGCAACCTCATTAGGCAATCCACATTAAGTGGGGGAGATTTCAGGGGAAGCTAATACATCCTTGTAGACTTTTTTGCGTAGACAGGCATTGTGGAGGGCAAGATCAAACACGTAGCTGAAGAACCCTTTGTACTGGTAGTCCATTTTCCAGAAGGCTGATGACAAGTTCACACATCATCTGCCTGCTCAGGTATTTATTACTGCTGAGTAAATCTTCATTGTGTCTGTGTGTGGGGATCATTCTCCAAGTGGGAATTAGGACAGATGAAAAACAACCCAGTTTCTAGCGTTTTTCTCAGAGTACCAAAAATTCGATTCTCAAAGAGATATTTTTCCCTCCTTTTCATTCTTTCTAGTATCTCCGAATACAGATAGTATTAACTAAAAATATAAAAGGAAGCAAAATAATTGTGAAATTTTAAATTGCTTTAAAAAAAAAGGTTTAGCCGTAAAATAAAGAGCAGACACATGTCTGACATTGCCAGAGTTGTGCCTGCTGTTAACAGGTAAATAAAATACAGTAAATAAAAACAAACCAATCATACTAAATGGAAGGCTAATGAAAAGGTTGAATTACAAATAGTTTTTAAATATATGATTCTTTATTATTTCCTGTAGAAAACTAGCCTAAACTACACTCGCCCTTGGAAACACAATTATGCATCAACATGTAATCTGATGCTTGTGAAAGGGTGTGTGGTTGTTTTTTTTTAACATTTTTCTTAAGATATGTTTTCTCGAACATAGCCTCTGTGAATCTATTTCTTTGCTGGGCAAATTCTTAAGAGTAACTCTCAGTTACCTGCCCTGTCCATATTATGATCTTTATGAAACCAAGACTAAGATTTATTTTTGTGCAACTTAAATGGCTGTTACATTCAATCCAGCTCCTAAATTAATCTAGCTGCCACAAAAGGCGTTTCTCCTCCAGCTACTTCTACGTTATGGTTAGTGTTTTGAAATGCTAAATTATGATGGAAGGATTTAAGCAAGAGAAACCCAGCTTTCTGCTCATTAATATCTGAATGCTCCAAGGAAAACAAATTGTACAAAGAGAACAAAGTTTTTAAGTACACCAAAATTTCCCTTTCATTTTTTTCAAGGTTTTACCCAATAGCAAACCCGTTTATCTAAACATATTCCTGAGAAGTTCAGTGATAATCATTTCAATGTCTTCTTCCTTTTATTTTTAATGGAAAAATGAAGAAAATTTAAATGATAATGTCATTTAGTCGGTACTGATAAGGTCATCAACGTGTATTTCAGTTTATGTTAACTGGTGGGGTTGGGGGGGTGTCAGTGGTGGTGATTATTCTCTCCCAGAATTCTTGCCTGGAGAATCCCATGGACAGAGGAGCCTGGTGGGCTACAACCCATCNCGTAAAATAAAGAGCAGACACATGTCTGACATTGCCAGAGTTGTGCCTGCTGTTAACAGGTAAATAAAATACAGTAAATAAAAACAAACCAATCATACTAAATGGAAGGCTAATGAAAAGGTTGAATTACAAATAGTTTTTAAATATATGATTCTTTATTATTTCCTGTAGAAAACTAGCCTAAACTACACTCGCCCTTGGAAACACAATTATGCATCAACATGTAATCTGATGCTTGTGAAAGGGTGTGTGGTTTTTTTTTTTTAACATTTTTCTTAAGATATGTTTTCTCGAACATAGCCTCTGTGAATCTATTTCTTTGCTGGGCAAATTCTTAAGAGTAACTCTCAGTTACCTGCCCTGTCCATATTATGATCTTTATGAAACCAAGACTAAGATTTATTTTTGTGCAACTTAAATGGCTGTTACATTCAATCCAGCTCCTAAATTAATCTAGCTGCCACAAAAGGCGTTTCTCCTCCAGCTACTTCTACGTTATGGTTAGTGTTTTGAAATGCTAAATTATGATGGAAGGATTTAAGCAAGAGAAACCCAGCTTTCTGCTCATTAATATCTGAATGCTCCAAGGAAAACAAATTGTACAAAGAGAACAAAGTTTTTAAGTACACCAAAATTTCCCTTTCATTTTTTTCAAGGTTTTACCCAATAGCAAACCCGTTTATCTAAACATATTCCTGAGAAGTTCAGTGATAATCATTTCAATGTCTTCTTCCTTTTATTTTTAATGGAAAAATGAAGAAAATTTAAATGATAATGTCATTTAGTCGGTACTGATAAGGTCATCAACGTGTATTTCAGTTTATGTTAACTGGTGGGGTTGGGGGGGTGTCAGTGGTGGTGATTATTCTCTCCCAGAATTCTTGCCTGGAGAATCCCATGGACAGAGGAGCCTGGTGGGCTACAACCCATGGGGTTGCTAAAGAGGGGGAAGTGACTGACTAAACAACAACGAAGAGGAATTCAAGGCCGTTTTTAACCATGGCGGGGCTACAGGAGAGATTCCATGTCTGGTCGGAGGCCTCAAAATAGCTAAGATCTCTCTGCCTCCAGTATCCTGACAAAGAACACTGGTGAGGAGTCAAACATACCCAGCTTTACAGCCTGATTTGTTTACTAATTGTGAGACCTTGGGCATTTAAACTTCCTACACTCTTGCTTTCTCATCTTTAAAATGAAGACAACAAAAGTTCTTTCCTGTGGTTCTCATCATCTGGGTCTCAGCTCCATTGTAACTTGGTATAGTGGCCTTCCCTGACATTCTATCTGAAGGGACCTCTCCCAGCCCCTTTCTATTACGTGACCTTGCTTTATTCATAGCACTAATTAGCATCTGAAATTATTTCACATTTTCTGTTTGCTGATTTCGTGTCCTTTCTTACTACTACAAGCCTTTTGAAGACAGGTGTCTTGTCTGCATTTATTGTGCTATAAGTGAGTGCTCAGTAAAAATTTATAAACCTACTTGGTGAACAAGTAGGACTGCTGTGAAACCCACATAAAGAAATTGGTATTATGCCTGACACAGACAGTGGTGGTTTAGTCACAAAGTGGTGTATGTCGCTTGCCGCCCATGGACTGTAGCCCATCAGGCTTCTCTGCCCATTGGATTTCCCAGGCAAGAGTACTGGAGCAGGTTGCCATTTCCTTCTCCAAGGGATCTTCCCCACCCAGGAATCAAACCTGGGTCTCCTGCATTGCAGACAGATTCTTTACTGAGCTACCAGGGACCAGTAAAAAAAAAGAATCATGATTACTACCTACATTTTTTGTTGTTCAGTTGCTCAGTTGTGTCTGACTCTTTGCCACCCCGTGGACTGCAGAATGCCAGACCTTCCTGTCCTTCACTGTCTCCCAGAGTTTGCTCAACCTCATGTCCATTGAGTCGATAGTGCTCTCCAACCATCTCATCCTCTGTTGCCCCCTTCTACTCCTGCATAGATTGTACTTAACTGTGTGCTGAGGCACTGTCCTAAACGTTTTACAAATGCTAAGTGAACTCATTTCATCTCTGCATAATCCTAGAGGTAAATCCTATCACAAATCACATTTTATAGATGAGGAAAGTAAATCACAGAGCGTTAACCTGCCTTAACCAAATCAGTCAATCCTAAAGGAAATCAGTCCTGAATGTTCACTGGAAGGACTGATGCTGAAGCTGAAGCTTCAATACTTTGGCCACCTGATGTGAAGAACTGATTCATTGAAAAAGACCCTGATGCTGGAAAAGACTGAAGGCAAGAGGAGAAGGGGACGACAAGAGGATGAGATGGTTGGATGGCATCACCGACTCAATGGACATGAGTTTGAGTAAACTCCAGGAGTTGGTGGACAGGAGGCCTGGCGTGCTGCAGTCCATGGGGTCGCATCACGACTGAGCGACTGAACTTGCTCAAGATCATACAGCTTCTAAGGGGCAGACCTAGGATTCAAGGCCAGGCTCCAAAACAAATTCCTATAAAAGAGCTTTGCTGCCTTTGCAGAAGATAATGATGTCGAAGTTTTTATACTGTAAAGTTCTGGGAAGGATCTGGGACATTGCTTACTCTAAGCGGACGTAGATCTTTGTTCTTCTATCTGCCTCGGAGAAAATCCAAGAACAGGAAAACGCAATCGGTGTCAAGGGTAGGGAGTCATATTTTCTTGAGGGGGCCCGCAAGTCCAAGCCCATTCCCCCCGTGTCTAGGGAGCAGCCCGCAGCCTCCGGCTCGGCCAGAACCCTACTCAGCAGCGGGAGCCTCACGGAACCCCTCCCGCCAGCCCGCCTAGGGGCGCCGCGTGGCCACGCCGCGCCCGGGACCTGGGGAAAAAAGTTTCCAAAAGGCGCTGCTCGGCGCTGATTGGCCGCAGGGGACGCGGTCCCGGGGCGCGGCAGCCAATGGACTACGCCTGCCGCGGGCGCCGGGGCGGGGGCGGCGGCCGGAGGCCCCGGGCTGCACCGCCCCCAGCCGCAGCCGTCGCCGCCACCGCTGCTGGTCCGCAGAGCCGGAGCCGGTAAGTGCGGAGCTGCGGCCCCCGGGATAGGGGTTGCTCGGAGGCTGCCATCGCCGCCGTCCTCATCATCGCCACGGCCGCGGGGAAACTCTTCTGCCCGCCTGGCGCCAGCCGCGCTCTCGGGACCCCCGGCCGGCGCGGTGCAGGGAACTTGGCGCGCCCCTCACTTGGGCGTCGCTTCCCGGGCGCTGGGCTCGAAAAATGTCCCTTCTCCGGAGCTTCCCTTCCTAACTTTGTGCCTTCTCGCCCTTGTGTCCTGCGCGCCCGGCTCCTCACCCTTTCGCCAACTTTATTTCTCTTTCTGCCCTCGCCTCTCTCCGACCCCGCTGCCCTCCCCTCCCTGCTTGACTTCCTTGCCCCTTCTGCCCTTGCTCGTCCCGGGTCCCCGGAGCCTGGTTGCTCTGCCCTGTTCCCTTCCACCCCCCGCCACCCGACATCCTTCCTAGAGTCCCCTGGTCTCCCTTCTCGCTCAGTTTTCTGCCCCGCAGCCCTCGCCCTTTCCTCCTCCTGCCACCACCTCCCTCTCCGTCCTCGTACCTCCCGCCGTCCCCATGCTCGCCCACGTCCCCACCCCGCTGCCACCCTCGGCGGAGGCCTCTTTCCAAAAACCTACCCCCTCCTTGGCACTCCCTCCCTTTGGGAACGTGTTTGGAACGGTGTTGTTCCCTCCGCCTTTCTCAGATCTCTGCTGCAGGACGGTTCAGATTTCCCCTGACAGCACTTTGGGGAAGGGTTGGATAAAGGATGAAAACGCTTCTTCTAGAGCTTGAATGCGGTGACTGGGCTTACCTGCCTCTCTGAGGTCATAGGAGAACCCTCTGGGCACTGCTTTTTGGGGGGAACCTAAGGTTATCTTCTCCAGTCCTCTCAAGTTCATTGTCTCCTGAGGGCTTGACCTTCCCTGATTTCTTGGTCCAGAGTTTGTACCTGGCTGTGACTCTCTCTACTCGTAGGTCCCTTTAAATTCCTTTCTAAAGAAATGGCCTGAGCAGCCTGTGCTGAACAGAAATTTCAGATTTTCTCTGTGAGTTTTGTTGATGTATTCTAGGAAAGGGTGGCATTGTAGGGGGTGTGTGTGTGTGTGTGTGTGTGTGTGTGTGTGTGTGTGAGTGTAAAGGATGGCATTGTAGGGTGTGTGTGTGTGTGTGTGAGTGAGTCGCTTGTGTATGCTGTGTGCTGAGGTCGCTTCGGTTGTGTCCACATCTCTGCGACCTGATGGACTATAGCCCACCAGGCTCCTCTGTCCATGGGATTCTCCATGCAAGAATACTGGAAAGGGTTCCCATTTCCTTCTCCAGGGGATTTTCCCAACCCAAGAACCACCCCGGCCGGGTCTCCCACATTGCAGGCGGATTCTTTACCATCTGAGCCACTGGGGAAGCACAGGATGTGGGTAGGGTCCTTTGAACTTCTCTTGTGGCTCAGACGGTAAAGCATCTGTCTGTCTACAATGCGGGAGACCTGGGTTCAATCCCTGGGTCGTAGTCCTGGGACTCTCAGAGCCACTTATTATCTAATCTCTGACCGGTCCTGACCTCCCCGCCTCCACCGGGGGTATTTCACCACTTTTGAAACTTAAATTTTCCCTCTTGGTGTGTCTTTTGTGTCAAATTAGATGCAGATGATGCACGCTCCTAAAGTGTCAGAGGCCTCTAGTTGGTGTGTTCTATCCCATTTTGGATAATAGTTGCTTAACTTCACTTCTTCTGTTAGGATGTTATTTTTGTTTCCGGAGTGTGTTCTTTTGGTTTAGAATGTGCAAGGCCAGAGAGATTGCACTCCCTTTGCTCACAAGATAATTCCCTAACAGGACTGTGCTGGTAGACAGAAAGTTTGTGTCTGCAACTGGTTCAATGTTTGCACCTCGTCCTGATTTGGGTGCTTTGGGTCTGCCACACTGAGCAGTGCCTAGTACTTAGGTGTTGGGAAATGTTTGGAAAGGAATGGAGGAGAATACACCACTGTAGGAAAAGCTCCCTCTCTGGCATCTTGGTTCAGTAGCCTAAAATTCTCCTTGGACAGTAGCTTTCTGGGTTTTTTGTTGTTGTTCACGTTTAAGCTCCTTAAGATTTCAAAAGCAATATATGCTTATTGTAAAAAACATTTATTGTAGTAGGTGTCAGGAACAAGTTCTCATCTTAGTGTCTGCCTTACTTCCATTCTGGTACCTCCTTCCAGACCCTTTCTGTTTATGAACACAGCGGGAGGTACATTTGCAAACAAAAATGGCACTTTTTTTTCTTTTTTACACTTTAAACTTTTTTTGTATTGGGGTACAGCCAGTTAACAGCATTGTGGTAGTCTCAGGTGAATAGCGAAGGGACTCAGCCATACATATACTTGTGTCCATCCTCCCCAAACCCCCTTCTTATCCAGGCTGCCACGTAACATTGAGCAGAGTTCCCTGTGCTACACACTAGAAAAATGGCACTTTCTTAACATTAACTTTCTTCTGTATCATTACTCTTGATTCTGAACTGGACAGTTTTCCAGTCAGTCTTCAGTTAAGTTTCTCCAGCTCCCCCTCATCATTACCCTCAGTGATGGTGTACATCCTTGAGCATATGTCCTTGCATGCCTGCTGAGGTTTTTTTTGTGGGTAGATCATTTCAGACTTTGAAAGCACCGAGACAGAAGTCAGACTTGCTGACTCTTGACTGATTTTGCCCCAGTGATGTCACTTATGCAAAATGTAAAGCCTGCGTCATAAAGTGGAAGCTGTGGGAGCCTGTGCTGGCCTTTGGCAGCTTCTTTCTCCCCCTCTCCCATGTGTTTTGATTGGGAAGGAGTGTGCTTGGGGTGGAGAAGTTAATTCCTGATGGTTTGTAGGTGTGGATTGCTCCTGACCAGCTATGCTGGCTTGCTTCACTCAGAGGAGAGCTGAGAAAGACTGCTTTGTCTTTTCTAGAGTTTTGAAATCAAAGGTGTGTGTCTCAAGTATGTTTTCAGACTTTCCTAATAAGTTTGATCATGGAAAACATGCCAAAAAAAAAAGCTTGCTGAAACACTTTTGTAAGAGTAATAGATCTAAGTTATCCAAAACAGAAAATGAATACCTCTGGGACCACTAGATCCCAGGTTGTGCTTGCACTCTCTAGCACATACACTTGAGGTGTGAGCAGGTTTGCCCACAGAGCTGCTGGGACAGGATGCGGCAGGATGGTGTATTGAGAAGGCAAGTTTTTTGACACAGATGCAATAAATGCATGCAGTATCCAGCTTGAAGACAGTGGGTATAATGTTGTGTATCCTTTGGCTATGCACTGACCCCTGCCTGTCACAGTGCCTTTTAAAAGACCACTTGGCCCAAAAACTGAATCTGACTTCTGTGCAGTCTATCGGCAACCCCAAAGAGACCTTGAATTTGAATTCAAAGTCTCCCTCGCACTTGGCTCTGGTTTGCCTCTCTCACTCCTTTGCATCTATGGAGATGGCCAAGACATGTAATGTTTCTGCTCCAGCTTCCCAAGAAGCCCAGTGATTGCCTTACCAATCCCTGGATCAGGAAGAGGCCCTGGAGGAGGGCATGGCAACCCACTCCAGTATTCTTGCCTGGAGAATCCCATGGACAGAGGGACCTAGTGGGCTACAGTCCATAGGCTCAGAAAGAGTTAGACACAATTGAAGTGACTTAGCACGTGCACAGACACACACACACACACACACACTCTCTCTCTCTCTCTCTCTCTCTCTCTCTCTCTCTCTCTCCAGCATCCTAGAGGTAAACAAAAAGGGTCAAGTTGTTTGGAAATGACCTATTGAATGCCTAGCACTCCACAAACAGAAGGTGATGATAAACTTGGGTAAATAATGCTGGGAAAGGGGAACCTTTGCCAGTCATCTTGCCTGCTGTGTGTGGCAGACAAGAATGCACATTAGAACTTTTCTGAGATATTTTCAAGTGGAAAAAAATAAAGGTTTAGATTTTTAAGTGTGGTGTTTCAGAAGAAAATGAAGTTGAGCTGTTATTTCTTTCCTCTTAGCCCTGAGCATCATCTTCTTCCCTAAGGGGTGTTTTTAAAATGCAGGGGTTGTAATTAGAGCCACAGTGGAAGCGCCTCCTAAAACAGCTCAATTTCATTTCTTTACTGAGGCTTAAGTTCTAAGCTTCGCTGGCCGTGATAACAGTGCCCTTTTCTGAAACTCATCTTTGGTAAGACTGCAGAATGAAGGTTATTAAAACTCCAGTAACTGTACTGAATATTCCTTATCATGAAAACCTGGGAAGTGGGTAGTTTCCAACATGACACCCTGTCCTTCAGCCCCTTCCCATCAATGAGATGCCACTCCGGTGCTGAGCGAGAAAGGTTTTTCCCCATCCTATTAAGTCCCTTTCTTGACCATTTGGCTAAGATCAGGTGTGTATGGTGGCTTCCCAGGTGGCATAGTGGTAAAGAATCTGCCTGCTGATACAGAATACGCAAGAGAGAATCGATCCCTGGGTCGGGAAGATCTCCTGGAGGAGGAAATGGGAAACCACTCAGTATTCTT
>SJYW01041550.1:685120-702158 GCA_006410735.1 Raphicerus campestris
TTTTTTTTTTTTTTTTTTGGCCACATTTAATCCAACATAAAGTTGAGGAATTCCCCCCCGCCACCCTTCTATTAAAGATCAGCTGTTTAACCAGATGTGGGTAATAGCTTTAAAACTTTCTCTCCTAGACATTATGCACCAAGAAGAGTGAACTCTTCCCCCCATTTCCACAATGGCGGACTTGGGCAAGACCTTCAGCTCCGAGGAGGAAGAAGCCAACTATTGGAAAGATCTGGCTATGACCTACAAGCAGAGGTCAGTTCTCCCAAGTTCACCTTGCGTTTTCTTCCCACAGTGACGGCAGCTTACTGTGGGCCTGCTGTGTGCCAAGCCCTGTGAAGAACTGAACATACATCATCGCAATTAAATCTCCATGATGGCCCGTGGAGAAACCATTCTCACCCCATTTTACAAACGGGGGACTGAGCCTCAGTGACAGCAAGTAACTTGTCTAAGGGCACACAGCTGGGTTGGGTGGGGACAGGGGCAGCAGAGCTGGGATTTGAACCCCAGAGCCTAGGGGATCCTAAGCAAAAGGCTGTGCTACTTCCCAGCTTATTGTCTGGCAGAGTGTTTTGTTTGTCTGGGTTTTTTTAAGTGTAAACAGTTTCTTTTTATTGTCTTTTTATTGTTGCTATTTTGTAACATAGGCAAAATTATTTAAGTCAATAAATTTTTAAGGAATTTCTCATGTTCTGATTATTTCCACTGCCAATCACCTTAGTTCCTTTAGAGTTATACTATTCAAGATAAGTAAGCTATGAAAAACTTAACATTCAGACTTTTTTATCTTAGGTATTGGCATATCTCAGTGATCGGTAAGGTGAAGTCACTCAGTCGTGTCCGACTCTTTGTGACCTCGTGGGCTATAACCTACTAGGCTTCTCCGTCCATGGGATTCTCCAGGCAAAAATACTGGAGTGGGTTGCCATTTCCTTCTCCAGGGGATCTTCCCGACCCAGGGATTGAACCCGTGTTTCCTGCATTGAAGGCAGACGCTTTAAGGTCTGAGCCACTATTAATAGGGTGTGACAGTTTAGGAATGAATATGATTTGAACTTAACACATTTTTAGAGAGTATCAAATTGTAGTAGTATTTTTATCAACTCCCAGATGCCTTATCTGGTGAGCCCCCAGTTGTGTGGGAGAGAACTTCTCCCTATAGCTGGCAGTCTAGACTGTTACAAGTCTTTAAATTTGAAACCAGTGTTTCCCCGCCCCTGTCTAGGAGCTGTGGGTGTGTGCGTAACATTGTTTCTTTCATTGTTTCCTGTGGATTCTTGTAATCTCCTCAGGATTTTTGTAATTCCAGCTCCTCTGAGGTTCCTCTGATGTCTTTATTCTCAGTTTGATTTAAAGTGAAAGTGAAGTCACTCAGTCTTGTCCAACACTTTATGACCCCATGAACTGTAGCCTACCGGGCTCCTTCATCCATGGGATTTTCCAGGCAAGGATACTGGAGTGGGTTGCCATTTCCTTCTCCAGGGGAATCTTCCCGACCCAGGGATCGAACTGAGGTCTCCTGCTTTGCAGGCAGACGCTTTACCATCTGAGCCACCAGGGAAGGGCTTGTTTAAAAAAAAAGCCTTGAATTTTAAGGATTAAGAAGCCAGAATTGGGTGTTTGGGATATGGAGCAGGGACCCTAGTTAGTGGGGTGAACCTTTGTATTATGTCCAGTTTCTGCTTGTAAATAACTCTGCAGAGAGTATACAGTCTGAAGTATATTCACTATACGTTGGGTTCCAAAAGCTACACACTGAATGAATGAGTGGACGGTGCACTGGTTAAGAAAGGCCTGTGGAGTCGGGCACACCTGGGGGCAGCTCCGCGCTCTGTTTCTGCCTTGTTTAACCTTGAGGCGTGCGTGTGTGTGCTCAGTTGCTTCACTCGTGTCCGACTCTTTGTGAGCCTGTGGACTGTGGCCTGCCAGGCTCCTCTGTCCATGAGACTCTCCAGGTAAGAATACTGNTGTTGGGTTCCAAAAGCTACACACTGAATGAATGAGTGGACGGTGCGCTGGTTAAGAAAGGGCTGTGGAGTCGGGCACACCTGGGGGCAGCTCCGCGCTCTGTTTCTGCCTTGTTTGACCTTGAGGCGTGCGTGTGTGTGCTCAGTTGCTTCAGTCGTGTCCGACTCTTTGTGAGCCTGTGGACTGTGGCCTGCCAGGCTCCTCTGTCCATGAGACTCTCCAGGTAAGAATACTGGCATGGCTTGTCACGCCCTCCTCCAGGGGGTCTTCCTGACTCAGGGATCGAACCTTAGGTTCGTAGGTCTCCTGCGCTGGCAGGTGGGCTCTTTACCACTAGCACCTCCAGGGAGGACCTGAGACAGATGACCTCATCATCTGTATAATGNTGGCGTGGCTTGTCACGCCCTCCTCCAGGGGGTCTTCCTGACTCAGGAATCGAACCTTAGGTTCGTAGGTCTCCTGCGCTGGCAGGTGGGCTCTTTACCACTAGCACCTTCTGGGAGGACCTGAGACAGATGACCTCATCATCTGTATAATGAGGGTAATGACAGCTCCTGCCTCAAAAGGCAGTTGAATAAAGAACAGATCCGTGTCTAACACTCAGCAACACGTAAGTGCTCAGTGATGAGCTGATATCTGGGACTCCTGCAGGGCTGAGAACACGCAAGAGGAGCTCCGGGAATTCCAGGAGGAAAGCCGGGAATACGAGGCGGAACTGGAGACACAACTGCAACAAACTGAGAGCAAAAACAGGGACCTGCTGATGGAAAACAACCACCTTCGCATGGAGCTGGAGACCATCAAGGTGAGAGTGTGAGGAGAGACACACCCAGGTGTGTGGGTGAGCATCCAGCGCCCATGACCAGAGAAGGGAGCCTGTGGGTGTGGCCCCTTCCCACCCCTGGAACTGCGGGCATGTGGGGCACTGGAGCTCCCAATGCCCCTGTAAGAGACAGAGGTTGAGATGGCTGGATGGCATCACTGACTCCGATGGACGTGAGTTTGAGTGAACTCCGGGAGATGGTGATGGACAGGGAGGCCTGGCGTGCTGCAGTCCATGGGGTCGTAAAGAGTCGGACACGACTGAGCGACTGAACTGAACTAAAGAGACAGGTCTCACACGTATCCCACGGCCATGTTTAGCAATCCCACAGCACGTGTGGAAGGTAGACTTTTCTAGAGTATGGATCATGGCTGGAATTGCTGATTGTTATGAGGCCCAGGGTTATGCTGTCCGGAATGGTAGCTCCTGTAGCCACACATCTCTAGTGGGCGTCAGTGTGAACACAGAGGCTGTAGAACGTCTCCATCATTATGGAAAGTTCTGTTGGACAGAACTTAGGCTCCTCAGCCTCTGTTGACATTTGAAGCCACAGGACTGTTTGTTGTCAGGACCAAGTTTTACACTGTAGGGTGTTCAACACCATCCCGGGTCTGCACCCACCTGACCCCAGTAGCACCTCCTGCCCTAGGTGGTGACCACAGAGGTATCTGCGGACATTGCTGAGTATCTGGAGAACCACTGCTCTGAGGGGTAAAGACTGGACACTCTGTACAGGTTAGCAGAGGATCATGAAGTGTTAGTTGGCCTAAGAGACGCCTCTGGGCTCTCACTGCCAGGCAGGGTTACCTGGCCGGCTTTGTAAACATCAGACAGGCCTGGCCCCACCCCGCCCTGAGAGTCTCTTTCTCAGGAAGTCTGGGTGGGGCCCCAGCGGGCCTGCTGTCTTTTTTTTTTTCTTTCTTAATTTCTTTTCTTTTTTTAAAAAACAGAGCTGCTCATATTTATTTTGATGAGCCACAGGGGGGAAAGAGCCAAGGTCCTGCAGTGTGAGCCCAGAGCTAGGTGTGACGCACAGGAAAGATGTGTGCCCTTTGCTCCTGGAAGCCTCGTTGAGGGGACAAACCTGAGAGCCAGAAGCATTTAGCGAAAAGATGCTCAGACACAGGCAAGAATGAACACCAGGTGGACCTTGGGGATCTGGGTTTACCAGCACACAGGAAAAAGTGGGGCGAGCAGATGGATTGGGGATTGAGGGATGAGGAGTAGCACAGGAAAGACTCCATAGACTTTGGAAGCTGAACGGTGGACTCTGAGCTTTAATGGTGTAGACCACAGAGCCCAGACTGGCCATCCACAGGTCAGTCTGGCCTATAGATGTTGTTTGCTTAAGCTTTTGGTGGTCTTCACTCAACATTTTATCATGAATGCTTTCAAGCACACAGTCGTGTTGAAAGAATATTCCAGTGAACACCTGTACATCCTAGGCTCTGCCAGTGACCTCTGCCACACTTGCTGTTATCTGTCCATCCATCAATCTGTCTTCCCAGTGCATTTCAAAGTAAATCGCCAACTTCTGTATGCTTCTCTGTAAATACTGCAGTAGGCTGTTAACTAGAGGTGAGGGTTTGCTTATGGTTCATTCTTTTGATAGTAACATTTATCTCTTTAGTGGTCTTTTAAAAAAATATTTAATATCTGCATTCAGAATTGCAAGGCTTTTTGTAAGAACTTGGATTTCCAGTTTCCTTTGATCGTCCTTTGGTGGCTCCTGCCACCCCCTGGCCCTCCATACCTGCAAAAGGCAGAGTCGTGGTTGCTTAGAGCAAGGTCACCCCAATCCCAGCTACTGTCCCCCCATCTCCCCAGCTCTGACGTCAGGGGCTGAGTGTCTTTTGTGGGTTATACCTGGCCCACGTCACTCACTTTGTTAACAGGCTGACTGCTGCCCTAGGCACTGGGGAACCATTACAGCTTTTACACTGGAGGGGGCTTAGGGCCAGAAGACTGGTGGTTTGAACCATGGTTTGGAGAGGGTAGGAGGACCCGCACAGATGCTGATAAATACGCATTTGCTAAGTAATTAGGCACTTCCAGACCAAGCCTTGAACTGGCAGAAGACCTCTCTGTGAGGTTTGTGAGCCACAGGGTGAGGAAGGGGATGACCTCAGAGTGAAGAGCGACCCCTGGCACATATTTCTGTCACCTAAGAGAAAAGTCTTCCACTGAGTCGGACTCCTTGACAACTGGCTTATTCATCGCCAGATGAATAAAAAAGCTTGTAAGGGATCCAACAGAGCGTCTATTGATGCCTCCATCAGCTGACAGTTTATTATAATTAGCCCCAGATGAAAGCCCAACAGCTTTTTCATGTCCCCAAGTTCAGAGGACATCATTTGAATCTGTGCTGGTGGACAAGCCCGTTCACCGCGTCCTCTGGGAACCTGTGTAGGAATTTAGGTTAATGGCCTTGGATCCTGTACCCTCCTGTTCTTCTTTTTTGGGGTGCACCCAGGCCAAGGGTAGGAGTGATCCCAGCCACGCCTGGGAATTTGCCTGGCCTGGGCCCACTCGGCCCCTGCTTGTCTAAGCTGAGACGCTTCCTGTGCTCACAGCCAGGAAGCGGAGTATCTGAGGGGACTGAGTGGCATGAGGATGCGAGGCCCCGGCCCTGCCCTGGCCCTGTGACCATCAGTCCTGAGGCCCTTCTCTCTCAATGGCTCTGGCCACGCCTTTCTGGCTCCGGGCACCATTACCTCACCCTCCCCAGAGCCTCCAGACTGTTTCTAGCAACAGCTTTGTGTACTGGGCTGACTGAGCGGAGAAGAGGAGTGGGCTTGTTTTTTTTTTCACTTTCACATTAGACTTGTTGTGAGAAGGGAGTGTCTTCGTGCCTGTTTGTGGATGAGGGAAAGGTGGTGAGATTGTTGGATGACAGAAAATAATTTGAAAGTGGAGCCAGACAGGGAGAGAATGGGAGTATGTGAGTGTGTATGCACACGCGTGTGATCAGTTCCTCTGTGAACCGAGGTGGAAGTGGTCCAGGGCCACTGAGCGTCGTTGTTCCTCGAGCGCGAGCCCAGGTTGCCCAGGATGGGTCTTGGCTCAGTCATTTGCTCCGGGTTGACTCTGGGCTGANACCCCTGGCACATATTTCTGTCACCTAAGAGAAAAGTCTTCCACTGAGTCGGACTCCTTGACAACTGGCTTATTCATCGCCAGATGAATAAAAAAGCTTGTAAGGGATCCAACAGAGCGTCTATTGATGCCTCCATCAGCTGACAGTTTATTATAATTAGCCCCAGATGAAAGCCCAACAGCTTTTTCATGTCCCCAAGTTCAGAGGACATCATTTGAATCTGTGCTGGTGGACAAGCCCGTTCACCGCGTCCTCTGGGAACCTGTGTAGGAATTTAGGTTAATGGCCTTGGATCCTGTACCCTCCTGTTCTTCTTTTTTGGGGTGCACCCAGGCCAAGGGTAGGAGTGATCCCAGCCACGCCTGGGAATTTGCCTGGCCTGGGCCCACTCGGCCCCTGCTTGTCTAAGCTGAGACGCTTCCTGTGCTCACAGCCAGGAAGCGGAGTATCTGAGGGGACTGAGTGGCATGAGGATGCGAGGCCCCGGCCCTGCCCTGGCCCTGTGACCATCAGTCCTGAGGCCCTTCTCTCTCAATGGCTCTGGCCACGCCTTTCTGGCTCCGGGCACCATTACCTCACCCTCCCCAGAGCCTCCAGACTGTTTCTAGCAACAGCTTTGTGTACTGGGCTGACTGAGCGGAGAAGAGGAGTGGGCTTGTTTTTTTTTTCACTTTCACATTAGACTTGTTGTGAGAAGGGAGTGTCTTCGTGCCTGTTTGTGGATGAGGGAAAGGTGGTGAGATTGTTGGATGACAGAAAATAATTTGAAAGTGGAGCCAGACAGGGAGAGAATGGGAGTATGTGAGTGTGTATGCACACGCGTGTGATCAGTTCCTCTGTGAACCGAGGTGGAAGTGGTCCAGGGCCACTGAGCGTCGTTGTTCCTCGAGCGCGAGCCCAGGTTGCCCAGGATGGGTCTTGGCTCAGTCATTTGCTCCGGGTTGACTCTGGGCTGACGATGGGCCTGAGCCTCCGTTCTCACACCTCGGAAATGGCATTCAGTCAGGCAGCGGGAGGGGTGTCCTGCGCAGAGTAGCCTGCAGTAAATGCTGATGTCGTTTAGTTAGTAAGACGCCGTGGGCTGTAGCCCGCCAGGCTCCTCTGTCCACGAAATTCTCCAGGCAACAATACAGGAGTGGGTTGCCCTTTCCTGCTTCAGGGGATCTTCCTGACCCAGGGATCGAACCCCCATCTCCTGCCTGGTGCGGATTCTTTACCACTGAGCCCGCGGAGAAGCCCACAGTATACATTGGCTGCTGTCACTGGCGGGCAACAGATTCTTGAGACCTCATCTGGGCTGTTCCTTGCCTCGGGAAGCACCAGCCGGGTCACACTAAGCTTCTGGTGAAAACAACAGTTATGATTTTTTCCTTCTCTTCCCTTCTTCCTTCCTTCCCCTGCCTCCCCTTCTCTCCCTCCCTCCCCCAGAGGTGCCCAAGTTCCTTCTAAATACTCCATGCCACAGGGAGGGCATCCTGGGTCGCAAAGTCAGAACAGCCATTGAGCTGAGTCAGCGATGTCCCGCTCTGACTGGGAGGCATGAGCACCAAAGTCACGGTGATTCCTGCCCTTGTCCCTGTAACCCAGGTATGTCACCTGAAGTGCGTCAGTATGGCCCTTGCAGGTCAGGCTCAGAGAGGCTGATGACGCTTTCTATGGCTGTGGACACCTTGCACAGAATGCCTGCTTAAGATGGTTGGGGGCTTCTGGACACCAGAAGTGGCGAGGACCATTGTGGGAGGGAGTCAGGTACAGACAGATGCTCAGGGAGCACTCGGAACTGGACAGCTTGATGGCCCCTGGCTCCCCTCCATCATCCCTCACTTGCTCAAGAGCCCATGTCTGTGGACAGAAGGTTCTCGTGACTGAGCTTAGGCTTGTCCCCTGGCCATGTGGAGGCTGCAGGAGGTCCTCAAGAAACTGGAGTGCTGGGGGGCTGTGCAGAGGGGAGGAAAGGATGCTTAGTAGCTAGGAACCACACATGTGCACCACAATGGGAGAGAGTACGTCCCAGGATTGACCTTCAGTGTCCTAAGGAGACGACGGGGAAAGAAAAGAAACATCCTTGTTGGGAGTCTTAAGTCATTCACTCCGTGTTGATTCTGTCCTTCAGGAGAAGTTTAAAACACAGCATTCTGAAGGCTACCGGCAGATCTCAGCCTTAGAGGATGACCTTGCCCAGACAAAAGCCATCAAAGATAAACTGCAGAAGTACATCCGAGAGCTGGAGCAAGCCAACGATGACCTGGAAAGAGCCAAACGGTATGTGGGGGAGGAGAAAGGAGGTCTGGGGTCCTTTTGTCTCTGGGTACCAGTCACTGTGTTGAGGGTAGGGGATTCAGCAGAGAGCAGAGCCAGGGCCCTTGGGCTCTACAGCCTCATGGGAAATGGACAACAGGCAGAAAGTGCTGCAGGTCCAGGGTGCTGTGGGGACATATAATCCAAGATACTCATTTGTCCATTGCTGGGAGGATGCTGGGCCAGGCTTCTCAAAGGAAATGCCATTTAGGCTAAGACTGAGGGATGCCTCAGCATTATCCAGGGGAAGAGTATGGGGTGAGAACATTCTGGGCGGAAGGACAAGCATGTGCTCAGTAGGCCCTGAAATAAGATGGTATTTCTTTCTTTGTTTTTCAACCTTTACAATATTGTACTGGTTTCTGCCACACAATAACTCTAATCAGCCATAATTTTATATATATATATATATATCTCCCCTCGCCCCATCTCACCCCTCTAGGTCATCACAAGCACCAGGCTGGGCTCCCTGAGTTATATAGTGACTAATCACCAGCTATCCATCTTACTCCTGATAGCGTATATGAGTTGATGCCACTTTCTCCATTCATCTCACTCTCTCCCTCCCACACTGTGTGCACAAGTCCATTCTCTACATCTGTGTCTCCATTCCTTCCCTGCAAATAGGTTCATCAATACCATTTTTCTAGATTCCATATATATGCATTAATATGCAATATTTGTTTTCCTCTTTCTGACTTACTTTACTCTGTATAAGAGGCTCTAGTTTCATCCACCTTGTTAGAACTGACTCAAATTTGTTCTTTTTTATGGCTGAGTAATATTCCATTGTACATATGTACCATATCTTTATCAGTTCATCCGTTGATGGACATCTGTGTTGCTTTCAGTGATAAGAAGACAATATTTCTTAAACCAATGTTCTATAGTTTAGCAGACTACTAACAATAATAAATAACAGTAATTGAATAACTACTGTGAGCCAGGTGCCTTTTTTTTTAAGAAAGCACTTTAAAAATTTAGATGTAAATTACAGCAGTATCCACCGATCATAAGGAGTGTACAATTCTATCAGTTTGAACAGTTTTTCAGTCCAAACTGAACCAAATGCACGACTTTTCCGTCTACTTAGCTGTGTACCAAATATAACCGTCTTGAAACCTTAGCGTTTCACTTACTGTCCTCAAACTTTATGCTGTAGCTTTAATGCATGAAAGTAAGAGATTAAAAAGATAGCCTTTTATATTTACCCGTATGTGTATGGTTTCTGGTTCATTCCTTCCTGAAGTTTCCCTCTAGTTATCATTTGCCTTCGGCTTGAAGAACTTCCTTTAGGGTTTCTTGTGGTGCAGGTCTGCTGATGGTGAATTCTCCTCTTTAGTTTTTCCGAATATGTCTTTCTTTTGCCTTCATTCTTAAAGAAAATTTCCACTGGATGTGGAATTCAGGTTGACAGGGTTTTGTTTTTCTTTTCTTTCAGCACATTAAAGATGTTCTGGTGTCTTCTGAACTCCTTACTGGGGGTTAGAAGCTAGTGGTAACCCAAATAGTCACTCCCCTGTATATAATCTAGTGTTTTTCTCTGGCTGCTCCCGAGAGTTTCACTTTTCTTTCAGTTTTTAGCAGTTTGATTGTGATGTTCCTAGATTTTGTATGTGTTTATCCTGATAGGGGGCTGCCGGGCTTCTTTGCTCTGTAAATTTATCTTTTGCCAAGTTTAACTTTGGTCATTTTTCCTCAAGTGTTTTTGCTGCCCCTTTCTTTCTCTCCTGTCCTTCTGGAACACCAGCTACACACATGTTGATCCTTTTGATACTGTCATACAGGTCTCTGACACTCTGTTCATATCTTTTCCTGATTTTATTTTTTTTGGTTCCTCAAATTCGACCATTTCTATTGATCTAGTTTCAGGGCCACTGACTCCTTCCCTCCTCCAGTTCTGGTGGGAAGTCAGTTCCAATACTATTTTATTTTAGGTACTTTATCTTCAGATCTAAAACTTCTATTCCTCTATTATTGAGCATAGTTATAATAGCGTCTTTAAGATCCTTTTCTGCTAATTATAACATCTGGGTTATCTCAGGGTTGATTTCCGATAATCACCTTTTCTCTTGAGTTTTGGGTCACGTTTTCTTACTCTTTGTCTGTCTAGTCATTTTGGATTACATTCTGGATATGATGAATGATGTGTTACAGAAACTATGGATTCTGGTATGTTTTTGTTTGTTTATTAACTATGCTGAACTCATACTCCAAACTCTGTCTCCCCTTGTTGGGAAGTAGCTGAAATCTGATTCTTTTAATTAGACTGCTTCATGTCTGCATGGTTTGGGTCAGTCAGAGATAGGGGAAGAGTTTATATGCAGAACTGGGGACTCCCCCAAGGTGGTTTATTTTTATCACCCAAGCCATAGACACACAGCTTGTAAAGATACAGGATTCGGTCCCTGCTGTTCCTCCACATGTTGGCTTCCTTCCAGCTTTTGCCAGGGCTGTCAGGCCGTTGTTTTTCTTCTTTTACCCAGAGTTTGTAGTTGTAATCTCTGGAATATGTGGCTTGATACAAGCTACCTTATCATGTGAAGAGTTGACTCATTGGAAAAGACTCTGATGCTGGGAGGGATTGGGGGCAGGAGGAGAAGAGGATGACAGAGGATGAGATGGCTGGATGGCATCACCGACTCGATGGACATGAGTCTGAGTGAACTCCGGGAGTTGGTGATGGACAGGGAGGCCTGGCATACTGTGATTCATGGGGTCACAAAGAGTCGGACACGACTGAGCGACTGAACTGAACTGACATTATTAGCAGAAGTGGAACTTTTTAAAAAAAATTAGTTTGTAAAAGTTCTTTATGTACTTTTGCTACTGATCTTTTGTCCTGTCTTGAAAACATATTTTGCAGAATAAACTTTTGTCTGTTGACTGTGGTATGAATTTCTGTACAAATATTTTTCTTTCTTAGGTCATCAATTATGTCTCCTTTTATTGCTTCTAAATTTCCAGACTTCACTATGGAGATCCCTTTGATTGTTTTTAGTTATTTTTGGTTGCGCTGGGTCTTCACTGTGCACAGGCTTTCTCTATTTGCAGCAAGTGACTGGGGGATGGAGGGGAGCTACTCTTCATCACCGTGCACAAGCTTCTCATTGCAATGGCCTCTCGGTATGGAGCATGGGCTCTAGGCACGCAGGCTCAGTAGTTGCGGTGCACGGGCTTAGTTGCTCCCCAACATGCGAAAGATTCCCAGACCAGGAATCGAACCTGTGTCCCCTTCACTGGCCGGTGGATTCTTATCCAGTGTACCACCAGGGAAGTCCGTTGATCATTTGATTATGTATGTATTCTGTTTAATTTTTTTGAAAGATTTTAAAAATATAAATTTATTTTAATTGGAGGTTGATTACTTTACAATATTGTATTGGTTTTGCCATACATTAATTGTTTTAACTTATGCTTTTAATCCACCTGGCATTTATTTTTGGATCTAGGATACATGTGTGTCCTATTTTATTTTCATTAGGTAGATAGCCGCTTGTGACAGTACTTTGTGTTAAACACTTTGTCTCTTTTCCACTGAATTGAACGCATCTCTGTCACATATGAACCTTTCATTCAGTTGTCCCTTGGTATCCATGGGGGAATTGGTTCCAAGACCCTTGAGGATACGAAACTTTCTGGATACTCAAATCCCTTAAATAAAATGGTATAGTATTTGCATATAACTTATGTATAGCCTCCCATATACTTTAAATTATGTCTAGGTTAATTATAATACCCAATATAACCCAAGACTGGTGATTCAGAAGTAAAGAATCTACCTGCAGTGCAGGAAACATGGGAGACACAGGTTTCATCCCTGGATCGGGAAGATTCCTTGAACAAGGAAATGGCAACCCACTCCAATGTTCTTCCCTGGAAAATCCCATGGACAGAGGAGCCTGGCAAGCTACAGACCATGGGGTTGTAGAGTTGGACATGACTGAGCAATTAAGCACACACACACAATACAAGCAATCAAAAGCTCCATAAATAGCTGCCAGTGAGCAGCAAATTCAAGTTTTGCATTTGGGAACTTTCTGGATTTTTTTTTTTTTTTTTTTTTGCAGTTGGTTGAATCCAAGGATATGCTACCCAAGTTGTGGAGAGCTGACTATATTCTGGAATCTAATGCAAGATTCTTTTCTCTTTTGATCCAATGTGCAATTTGTGAATTACTGCTAACACCATAATGACTAGAGATTCCCTGGTGGCTCAGACAGTAAAGAATCTGCCTGCAATGTGGGAAACCTGGGTTCGATCCCTGGGTTGGGAAGATCCCCTGGAGAAGGGAATAGCAACCCTCTCCAGTAATCTTGCCTGGAGAATCCCATGGACAGAGGAGCCTGGCGGGCTACAGTCTGTGGGGTTGCAAAAAGTCAGATGCAATGGAGTGACTAACACTTCCACTTTCCATGACTTGATTACTGTGGCCTTTATAGTATATTCTGATTTCTGGCAAGCCCCTGGCATACGACCATTTCCACTCATTGATGGAAACAAATCACCCGGCCAAGCCACATTAAGGGCTGGGAAAGTACATTCCACCCATAGTGAGGCTGAAGCAAGGGTGTGGATAGAGGGAGGGTGAAGAATTGGGAGCCATCCTGCAGCCTGTCACAAAGAGAGTGCATTCACGTGATTCAGAAACACCATACAGAGGGCTAGCGTTCTTAAATTCAAGTTCAAGCGAATAAAAACAGAAATTTGTATTATTCCCCCCACTCCCCCCTTTCTTTCTCCACAGATGAGCATCTGCACCCACTATTGTGCTTCTTGCCTTGTCACATAACAGACCTTGGAGGTCTTTCTGTAGTAGGACACAGAGCATTCTTTGTTGTTGTTGGTTTCTTCCCAAGTGCGTACTGTTTTACTGTATGGTTGGTATTGTGTGATACATAATAATTTATTTATCTATCCCCCTGTGGATGGGTATTTGCTGCATTTCCATTCTTCTGCAATGAGAAGCGTGGCTATAGTGAATGATACTCGTTGCTTGCACCGATGAATATCTGTAAATTTCAGAAGTGGAATTCCTGGGTCAGAGGGTATATGCATGTGATTTTGATAGTTTTTACCTGGTTGTTCTCTGTCGTGGTACTAATTCACATCCCCAACACCTGTGTGAGTCTCTGTTTTCCAAATAACTTCACTAACAGCATTTTTTTAAGCTTTGGATTTCTCCCAGTGTAATAGGTGACAAATAGGTACGTTTCTGGATTATGAATGACCTTGAGTTCCTTTTCATATGTTTGATAACTTTTATTTCTTTTTCTGTGAACTCTGTTAATCTTTGCCTATTTTCAGATTGCGTTGCTAGTTGTTTGAAGAGATGTTTATATATTTGTCTATGATGAGAATTTAAAGCATTGGGGAGTCTGTCATTTGTCTTCCATCTTTGTCTGTTGCATACGTTACTGTTGAAAGTTACTTGGATTTCTATGTAGGCGAACTTATCTGCAATCCAAGATATATATAGCAATTAGTTATATTTTCTTCTACTATTCTTCTCCCTTCCTTTCTCTCTCTTTTTCTCTCCTGAAGATGCACTGGATTCATAGTTTAGCTGAATGTGAATGATAGTCACTCAGTCGTGTGCGACTCTTTCTGACCCCATGGACTGTAGCCTGCCAGACTCCGCTGTCCATAGAATTCTCCAGGCCAGGATCCTCTTCTGGAGAAGATCCTTCTCCAGAGATCTTCCCAACCCAGGGGTTGAACACAGGTCTCCTGCATTGCAGGCAAATTCTTTACCATCTAAGCTACAAGGGAATCCTACTATTAAGAGACNGCTGTCCATAGAATTCTCCAGGCCAGGATCCTCTTCTGGAGAAGATCCTTCTCCAGAGATCTTCCCAACCCAGGGGTTGAACACAGGTCTCCTGCATTGCAGGCAAATTCTTTACCATCTAAGCTACAAGGGAATCCTACTATTAAGAGACTTTTCTAAGTATAAAGACAGGTCCCCTTAAAAAGTATCAGCAGATACGTGCTTGACTTTATCTTATAATCTATAGACAGTACATTAGAGTATGTAAAGGAGATGGCGATGGCACCCCACTCCAGTACTCTTGCCTGGAAACTCCCATGGACGGAGGAGCCTGGTAGGCTGCAGTCCATGGAGTCGCTGAGTCAGACACGACTGAGCGACTTCACTTTCACTTTTCACTTTCATGCATTGGAGAAGGAAATGGCAACCCACCCACTCCAGTGTTCTTGCCTGGAGAATCCCAGGNTAAAGCACATAGAGCTATTTGTCACTCAGGTGACAACTAGGATACTTACCTTTAGTTGAAAGTAAATATTCACAAAGTAGCAATAGACCTAAGTGCCATGCCCTGCTGGTATTACCGAGTCAAACTGTATATAGTCAGGTGGTTATTGATCCACATAAGTTCAGGAACGCCAGAAATGCCGCTGAAGTTGTTCTTCATTTCTCTGGCATACCAGAAGCCAATAGTAGATTTTGACCAATTAGTGATTTTAAGTTTTTGAAGTTCATCTTGGGGTGCAACATTAGATCCAACATTAATTTTTTCCAGGTGGCTACCTGGTAGTCCCCAGACCCAAAATTGAACCAGGCGTCTTTTTCATTGATGATTTGTGATGCCACCTTTGTCATAAATTAAATTTTCATATGTATTTGGATCTGCTTCCAGACCTTTGGTTTTCTCTGACCTGTCTGATCTTATAACGTGTACACTGTAGCCCTCTACATTATTGAGGCTTCATAATAACATGTTCTTTGTTTCTGGTGGAACTAGCTCCCCTGATCTCTTCTCTTTCACAATTCTCCTGGCCATTTTTTTCTTTCAGTTTTATTGAGATATAATTGACATACAGCACTGTATAAGTTTAAGTGTATATAGCACAAGGAATTGACTTACATACATCGTGAAATGACTATCACAATATATTTAGTGGATACCCATCATCTCTTATAGATACAACATTTAAAAATGGAAAAAAAAAAGTGGTCTTTTTCTGGTAAGAACTCTTAGGATTTAACCTCTTAACAACTTTTAACATATAGCGGTGTTAATTATAATTGTGTTGCATGTTGCATCCATTTATCTTATAGCTAGAAGTTTGTACCTTTGACATCTTCATCCAGTTCTCTTGGACCCTGAAACCACAAATCTGATCCCTTTTAAAAATCTGTTTGTTTGTTTTGAAATATAATTGACCTACTGTGTTAGTTCTTATTATATAACATGTGAAAGTGAAATAGTGAAAGTGAAGTCGCTCAGTTGTGTCCGACTGTTTGTGGCCCCATGGACTGTAGCCTTCCAGGCTCCTCCGTGCATGGGATTCTCCAGGCAAGAATACTGGAGTGGGTTGCCATTTCCTTCTCCAGGGGATCTTCCCGATCCAGGGATCGAACCCAGGTTTCCTACATTGCAGGCAGACGCTTTAACCTCTGAGCCACCAGGGAAGCATAGTTAGTTCCTATTATATAACGTTTCAAAATGATGGCTACATGAAGTCTGCCTTAAGATCTGCCTCCAAGCAAAGATGCTACATAGTTATTGACTGTATTCCTTGCACTGTATGTTTCATACCTATGACGTTTATTTTGCTACTGAAACTTTGTCCCTCTTAATCTAGCTTCCCTGATGGCTCACTTGGTAAAGAATTTGCCTGCAATGCAGGAGACCTATGTTTGATCCCTGGGTTGGGAAGATCCCCTGGAGACAGGAATGGCAGCCCACTCCAGTATTCTTGCCTAGAGAATCCCATGGACAGAGGAGCCTGGCGGGCTAGAGTCCTTGGGGTTGCAGAGAGTTGGACTTGACTGAGTGATGAACACTTTCACTTTCAATCTATCACACCTATTTTTCTTCTCCTCCAACCTCCTCTTTTCTGGCAACCACTGGTTTAATCTCTATCTGTAACCCTGTTTCGTTGTGTTTGTTCATTTATTAATATTTTTTAGGTTCTAAATGTAACTGAAATATATGATACTTGTCAGTCTCTGATTTAATACTCTTCTAGGTCCATCCATGTTGTCACAAGTGGCAAGGTCTCCTTCTTTTTTTACTATTAACGTTCTTCTCCTGACCATTCTTGTTTCGTTATCTCATCATCTTTCAAATCGGTCCTCCTGTGCCTATACCTCAAATAAAAACCTGTTCGTATTTTTATTAAATGCTGAAGGTGAGTGATAGTTGCTCAGTCATGTCCAACTCTGTGCGATCCTGTGGACTGTAGCCCTCCAGGCTCCTTTGTCCATGGGATTCTCCAGGCAAAAATACTGGAGTGGGTTGCCATGCCCTCCTCCAGGGGATCTTCCCAAGCAAGGGATCTAACTTGCATCTCTGATGTCTCCAGCATTGGCAGTCAGGTTCTTTATCACTAGGGCCGCCTGGGAAGCCTGTATTTTTATTAGGATGGTGTTAAACTTACTAGATAACTTACAGAGAATTGATTTCTTTATGATTTGGGGTCTGCCTCCTCATAAATAGCATATGTTTGCATTTCAGCAAGCCTCTGTGGCCTCAGATCTTTGATGTCTGTTGTTACATGAATTCCTAGCTACTGCATCTTTGTTGTTGTTTGACCTGCCAGCCTTAGGATCATTTTAACTGATTCCAGTCTTGTATTCTTAAATTTAATCCCTTTATTGTTTTTAATGAGGCATTTTTGGTAACTTTATCTTCTTTACTTCAAAAGACCCTTTGAGATAGGAACATTAGTTCCTACATTAGGACTCAATCTGGACTTAGAAGGCAGTGCTGAAGAAATGAGTGATTTTTTAAATTTGTTTTTAATTGAAGCATAATTACAATATTGTGTTGATTTCTGCCATACATCAGCGTGGATCAGCCATAGGTATACATATATCTCCT
>SJYW01041550.1:705098-721663 GCA_006410735.1 Raphicerus campestris
TTGAAGTTCATCTTGGGGTGCAACATTAGATCCAACATTAATTTTTTCCAGGTGGCTACCTGGTAGTCCCCAGACCCAAAATTGAACCAGGCGTCTTTTTCATTGATGATTTGTGATGCCACCTTTGTCATAAATTAAATTTTCATATGTATTTGGATCTGCTTCCAGACCTTTGGTTTTCTCTGACCTGTCTGATCTTATAACGTGTACACTGTAGCCCTCTACATTATTGAGGCTTCATAATAACATGTTCTTTGTTTCTGGTGGAACTAGCTCCCCTGATCTCTTCTCTTTCACAATTCTCCTGGCCATTTTTTTCTTTCAGTTTTATTGAGATATAATTGACATACAGCACTGTATAAGTTTAAGTGTATATAGCACAAGGAATTGACTTACATACATCGTGAAATGACTATCACAATATATTTAGTGGATACCCATCATCTCTTATAGATACAACATTTAAAAATGGAAAAAAAAAAGTGGTCTTTTTCTGGTAAGAACTCTTAGGATTTAACCTCTTAACAACTTTTAACATATAGTGGTGTTAATTATAATTGTGTTGCATGTTGCATCCATTTATCTTATAGCTAGAAGTTTGTACCTTTGACATCTTCATCCAGTTCTCTTGGACCCTGAAACCACAAATCTGATCCCTTTTAAAAATCTGTTTGTTTGTTTTGAAATATAATTGACCTACTGTGTTAGTTCTTATTATATAACATGTGAAAGTGAAATAGTGAAAGTGAAGTCGCTCAGTTGTGTCCGACTGTTTGTGGCCCCATGGACTGTAGCCTTCCAGGCTCCTCCGTGCATGGGATTCTCCAGGCAAGAATACTGGAGTGGGTTGCCATTTCCTTCTCCAGGGGATCTTCCCGATCCAGGGATCGAACCCAGGTCTCCTACATTGCAGGCAGACGCTTTAACCTCTGAGCCACCAGGGAAGCATAGTTAGTTCCTATTATATAACGTTTCAAAATGATGGCTACATGAAGTCTGCCTTAAGATCTGCCTCCAAGCAAAGATGCTACATAGTTATTGACTGTATTCCTTGCACTGTATGTTTCATACCTATGACGTTTATTTTGCTACTGAAACTTTGTCCCTCTTAATCTAGCTTCCCTGATGGCTCACTTGGTAAAGAATTTGCCTGCAATGCAGGAGACCTATGTTTGATCCCTGGGTTGGGAAGATCCCCTGGAGACAGGAATGGCAGCCCACTCCAGTATTCTTGCCTAGAGAATCCCATGGACAGAGGAGCCTGGCGGGCTAGAGTCCTTGGGGTTGCAGAGAGTTGGACTTGACTGAGTGATGAACACTTTCACTTTCAATCTATCACACCTATTTTTCTTCTCCTCCAACCTCCTCTTTTCTGGCAACCACTGGTTTAATCTCTATCTGTAACCCTGTTTCGTTGTGTTTGTTCATTTATTAATATTTTTTAGGTTCTAAATGTAACTGAAATATATGATACTTGTCAGTCNCAGCCCACTCCAGTATTCTTGCCTAGAGAATCCCATGGACAGAGGAGCCTGGCGGGCTACAATCCTTGGGGTTGCAAAGAGTTGGACTTGACTGAGTGATGAACACTTTCACTTTCAATCTATCACACCTATTTTTCTCCTCCTCCAACCTCCTCTTCTCTGGCAACCACCGGTTTAATCTCTATCTGAACCCTGTTTCGTTGTGTTTGTTCATTTATTAATATTTTTTAGGTTCTAAATGTAACTGAAATATATGATACTTGTCAGTCTCTGATTTAATACTCTTCTAGGTCCATCCATGTTGTCACAAGTGGCAAGGTCTCCTTCTTTTTTTACTATTAACGTTCTTCTCCTGACCATTCTTGTTTCGTTATCTCATCATCTTTCAAATTGGTCCTCCTGTGCCTATACCTCAAATAAAAACCTGTTCGTATTTTTATTAAATGCTGAAGGTGAGTGATAGTTGCTCAGTCATGTCCAACTCTGTGCGATCCTGTGGACTGTAGCCCTCCAGGCTCCTTTGTCCATGGGATTCTCCAGGCAAAAATACTGGAGTGGGTTGCCATGCCCTCCTCCAGGGGATCTTCCCAAGCAAGGGATCTAACTTGCATCTCTGATGTCTCCAGCATTGGCAGTCAGGTTCTTTATCACTAGGGCCGCCTGGGAAGCCTGTATTTTTATTAGGATGGTGTTAAACTTACTAGATAACTTACAGAGAATTGATTTCTTTATGATTTGGGGTCTGCCTCCTCATAAATAGCATATGTTTGCATTTCAGCAAGCCTCTGTGGCCTCAGATCTTTGATGTCTGTTGTTACATGAATTCCTAGCTACTGCATCTTTGTTGTTGTTTGACCTGCCAGCCTTGGGATCATTTTAACTGATTCCAGTCTTGTATTCTTAAATTTCATCCCTTTATTGTTTTTAATCAGGCATTTTTGGTAACTTTATCTTCTTTACTTCAAAAGACCCTTTGAGATAGGAACATTAGTTCCTACATTAGGACTCAATCTGGACTTAGAAGGCAGTGCTGAAGAAATGAGTGATTTTTTAAATTTGTTTTTAATTGAAGCATAATTACAATATTGTGTTGATTTCTGCCATACATCAGCGTGGATCAGCCATAGGTATACATATATCTCCTCCTTCTGGAGCATCCCTCCCCATCCCACCCCTCTGGGTTGTCACAGAGCCCTGGTTTGAGTTCCCTGAGTCATACAGCAAATTCCCATTGGCTGTCTTTTTTACAGATGTTAGTGTATATATTTCTGTGCTATGGTCTCTCCACTCATACCACCCTCTCCTTCCTACTCCACACCCCATGTCCATAAGCCTGTTCTTTATGTTTGCATCTCCATTTCTGCCCTGCCAGTAGGTTCATCAGCATCGTCTTTATAGATTCCATATATATGTGTTAATGTATGATGTTTATTTTTCTCTTTCTGATTTCCTTCACTCTGTATAATAGGCTGCAGGTTCATCCACCTCATTAGAATGGACTCAAATGCATTCCTTTTTATGGCTGAGTAATATTCCATTGCATATATGTACCACGGCTACTTTATCCATTCATCTGTGGATGGACGAGATAAACGATTGACTCTCACTTGGCTGTTGAAGGCCTGGAGGTCCAGAGAAGTCAAATTCCTTAAGAACACTTAGATAGTCTTACGTATTAGAGCCAGGAGGGTTTCATTCCAGACGTTTTTAATCACCATGAGATACAATTCAGGGGATGTTAAAGGTCCTCGGACATAAACACGGAATCAGCGAGAAGAATTGCTGACATTTGTCGAGCATCTGTGAAACACCTATTCTGTGTTACTCCGCTTCCTCCACCCCACACCCCGTGCGGAGGTCCTGTTACTACCCCTGCACCTCTGCTTTGCACGTGAGGAAACAGTCCCAGAGAACGCAGCTTATCCAAACAGAGTTAAAGATAATTTTTTTTTTTTGGTTGTGCTAGGTCTTCGTTGCTGCATGCTGGCTTTCTCTAGCTGCAGTGAGCAGAGGCTACTCTTCATTATGGTGAAGATGCTCGTGGTGGTGGCTTCCCGTGTTGCGTGGAGCACAGGCTCTGGGGCACCTGGGCTTCAGTAGTTGTAGCGCGCAGATTCAGCAGTTGCAACTCGCGGGCTCTCAAGTGTGGGCTCAGTAGTTGTGGTGCTTGGGTTCGTTGCTTTGCAACATGTGGGATCTTCCAGGACCAGTGACTGAACCTGTGTGCCCTGCATTGGCAGGCGGATTCTTACCCACCAGGAACATCCCAGACAGAGTTAAACAGACTTCCTTATTGCTGCACTTGTCAGTGCCTTTAACACGACATTCCAGTGACCTATCTATGCTATCCAAAATACGTGGTTGTTAGGGCAGCTGGGCTGGGCGTTCGAAACTTTTTTAACTTGTTAAGGTAACTGAGGGATAATGCATGATTACTAGGTTGCACGTGCATCTTAGTAGGATGTTCTGAATGCTGACTACATGGTGAGTCTCTGAGACAAGATGGAACGTGCTGCTCTTGGCATTTGATCGGGGCCTGTCTGTGGTCCTAATTAGGTCCTGGCTCGTGTTTTAAGTGCTATATGGACATGCTCTCAGCTAACCTGCGGAACAGCCTTGTGCACCTCGTGAGCTGACGGGTTGTGCAGGTGAAAAGCCTAGTCTCAAAGTCGAGGAGCTGCTCATCTCTGGGATTAGGACGTGCGGGAGCCGGGACCCGCTCCCCAGGTGTCTCGTCTCTCTGGTGCATAACAGATGTGTTTGTTCCCTTGGGCAACCTTGCTGGTCTCTCACCCAGGGCCACGATCATGTCACTGGAGGACTTTGAACAGCGTTTGAATCAAGCCATAGAAAGAAATGCCTTCCTGGAGAGCGAATTGGATGAGAAGGAGAATCTCCTGGAATCTGTTCAGCGACTGAAGGATGAAGCCAGAGGTCAGGCGGCCAGGGCTTTGGTCTGTGGGTTTGACCAGCGCTGTGCCCTCTCCCGGCCCGAGGGCGTCCTGTCCCACAGCATCGCCCAGCTCGCCCTTTGCTGGAAATCTGCACCCTTCTTGGTGCTCTGGTCCAAGGGTGGGGATCACACTGGGCAGGTTGAGGCTTGATTTCTACCCTGTGCTAGGAGCTGTCAAATGTCCAACTCTCTAAAGACCCCTAGTAGGTATTTAAGTCCATCACCAGCTGTATGCTTAGCAGAAGCATAGGAGTTTTGTGGGGGGAAAATGCCTGTTGATGGACTTGCTAGCCAGNTGTCAAATGTCCAACTCTCTAAAGACCCCTAGTAGGTATTTAAGTCCATCACCAGCTGTATGCTTAGCAGAAGCATAGGAGTTTTGTGGGGGGAAAATGCCTGTTGATGGACTTGCTAGCCAGTCCATCTGGACTTGCTAGCCACATCTTTACTTTTGAAACGTGATGGCTGCTAATGCAAGTGGCTTGGAACTCAGGAACCTCATCGGCGCTTGCTCTTTGGAGCCCTTCTAGAGGTAGGGCTTTTTTTTTTCAATTTGGCCATGCCATGCAGCTTGTGGGTTTTTAATTCCCCAGCCAGAAATCAAACACACACCTTCAGCAGTGAAAGCGTGGAGTCCTAACCACTGGATCACCAGGAAATTCCCCCAGCCTTCTAACACATTCGCAAGTCATCCTAGTTGGGTTCAGAAGAGATTTTGNAAGGTGAGAAGAAGAAGAAGAATATGATGATGATGAGAAGAAGAAAAAGAAGGTGAGAACAAGAAGAAGAGGGTGAGACAAAGGAAAAAGAGAAGAAGAAAATGAAGAACAAGAAGCAAATGAGAAGAAGAAGAAGTTGAGAAAAAGAAGAAGTTGAGAAGAAGAAGAAGAAGTAGGTGAGAAGAAGAAGAAGACGGTGAGAAAAAGAGGAAAAGAAGAAAATGGTGAGAAGAAGAAGAACGTGAAAAAGAAGAAGACGAGAAGAAGAAGAAGAGGAAGAACAATAAGAAGGTGACGAGAAGAAGAAAAAGTGGAGATGAAGAAGGAAATGTTGAGTAGAAGAAGAAGAAGGTNCCTCGCCTGTGGGTTTTTAAGAAGACACACATTTGTTAGTACAGAAACCTTCCGCGAGGTTAGAGGAGGTTTTCAAACTGAGCAAAGAACAAACAGAGACTTGGAACAAATGATACGCAAATATATTCAGGTGGAAGTGAACAAATCCTGACTCATCTGGAGGTATGGGTGCATTTAATCAGCTGCAATGGAGGCAGAATAGGTTTTTCAAAGCAGGACCGTCTGCTTTAGAAAAATGTCTGGCTCAGTCAGTTGCTGACCCACTGGCTTCTGGTTGGCTGTGGACTTGTATTTAGAAAAGAAGGGGGAGAGGCAAGTGGGGTGATGGCCCCGCATGGGATTATTCCTACCCTCTGGGGCCAGGATGAGGGGGAAAACTGTTGTGTCCGCACCTCCTCTTTTGCAGAAGGAAAAGCGGGGAGGGAGTTAGGATTTGAATTGGAGGAAGGTGAACATGACCACCAAGGGCAGCCTTGAGAGGGAAGAAGGTCCCAATGTGGTCGCCAGAAGAATGCTGTCTGGTTAAAGGCACCGATACACCCTGCTTCCGTGGAGCAGAATTCTTGGACTGAGTTCCCCCAAGGCAGGGATCTCTGTCTTGTGCTCACTATGGCAGGCACCGTGCAAGGCAGAGAACAGGTGCTCAGTGGATATTTGTCAGAAAAACATTAGACCCGGTAATCCAAGGTGTCTTTTAACTGTAACTGGTGGGACGCCCCTTTCTATCTTTCCCACGCCCATTGCCTCGTCTCTGTCCTGCCGGATGCCCTGTTCCCACCAGGGCCCGCCCTGGTCACTGGCAGGGAAGCTTTGTGTAAGAAGGCGGGGCAGGCACGCAGGAGGAAAAGTCAGACCTGCCTGCTCTTAACCTCCACCATTTGGAAGGAATGTTTGCCTTCTTTTCAGCGACCACAACAAATAATGTTATATGCTGAGCTCTGGCCATCTGACACCGTTTGACAGGTCTTAACTCATTTTAGGATGTCTAAGAAGAAAGCAGACTTTTGCAACAAAAAACGATCCACTTCACGACACAAAGGCGGGACAAAGGAAAGCCGCGAGGGTGAGCCCAGCCCATCGATTCTTTAGTCACAGGGTCGACTCAAGACAGGCAAGACAGGAGGCAGAAGCAAGGCCCAGAGATTCCTGATCGCTGACAGGCTTCCCAGCATGAGCCATCTGGGGTCCAAGGGTGGGAGGACCTGGGCCGGGAAAGCCCACTGGGTACAGCAGATGGTACTTCCCAAGAGGGCAGCAATCAGGAATAAATACTTAAAGTGGTAGACACTGCCAACTAAAGACTCAGGGTAGCTTTCCTCCCATCAGAGGAAGCTTCTAGGTCTCCAACTCCTTTGAAAGTAACTTTCTATCATTCCCTCCCTAGAGGTGACCTTTAAAAAAATCTCTTCCTTAGCAGTGTGTTCTCTCGGCATGCAGGGCTCAGCAGTCGTCCACACAGCTTTCTCCTCCGCATCTAACCTTCCAGGTTCAACACTGGATGGGATGGGCTGGGAAACAGTGCCTCGGTTTCCCTTTGCCTCTCAGAAGAGCCTGTACTTGCTAACGGCGTGCGTGCTAAGCTGCTTTAGTCATGTCCAACTCTTGTGACCCCGTGAACTGTAGCCCTCCAGGCTCTTCAGACCATGGGGATTCTCCAGGTAAGAGTACTGGAGTGCCATGCCCTCCTCCAGGGGATCTTCCTGACCCAGGGATTGAACACGAGTCTCTCATGTCTCCTGCGTTGGAATGTGGGTTCTTTACCACTCGCACCACCTGGGAAGCCCACATTTGCTGAGTAGAGGAGTTGAACTGATCAATATGCTCCTTTGACTTAAGAAGTAAATCAATCACTCCTGGGTCTCTGAAAGCCCCCCTGCGTGGGCACCAGGCCTGAAGCTGGTCTGTTTTGGTTCAGGAGCCTCGCTTGGAGGAACAAGACTCATATGCTAGGCAAAAGTTTATAACTGGCTATCTCTGCCAAAGGAATTAAGGGACTCCTCTAAAAATTTGCTGGAAGTGTCTGATCCTGGAGAATTGGGGTTCTGTTCATGGACTCAGGAACATATCTCAGGCACTGCTGGCGTCCCAGGAATGAGCACGAGCGTGTACGACCTGCTACCCTACAAGGACTCAGGTTCCATCAGCCAATGGGGCCTACACTCCAGCCAAACCTGGGACCCAGCTTATGCCGCGATCTGGATGGGCTGGCAGGAGAGCTGCTCAAGAGCAGTGCCCCAGAGGCGTGACACTCCCACCTAAAGCTCCTGCCGAGACCTCCTCCAGTTTTAAGTATTTTGGGTACAGTGACAGCAAAGCCAAGATTTCTCCAGGAGAGAAGACAGACAGAAGGCAGGGCTTGCTGGGCCTCAAAGAGGATGAGGGGGAAGCCGAGCCGCAGGGCCCAACTGCACTTGTGAAGACGTTGTTAGAATCCCAGAGAAGCCAAGGCCTCTGACCCCTGAATTTGACGGCCCTGTGTGCCCTCTGAGTCATGGGTGTCCATCCCTGGTCTGTGAACACGTGCCTGAGAGGCCTCTGGGAAAGACAGCCTGACCCGGCCTCTGTGCACTCAAGATGTGGTTAGCGGCCGGCTTCACTGAAGCCCCACGCAGCCCTAGCGAGCGTGAGACGTTGGGATGAGAACTCGTTAGCTCGCACGCATGTGTGTAAACCCCAGCCCGGGGGGCCTGTGGCTGGGGGGCACCACGACCCTGTGCCAGGCTCACTCCGAATTGTGAACCAGACCAGCCGATGGAGCCATTCTCCAGGAAGGTACCCAGATGATGGTGCTGGCGCCTCTGCTCAGCGAGGTGCCTGAGCTGGATGAGGGGGCAGGCATGGCCCAGCCGCGGCCTCACTGTGTACGAGGGGCCTGCTACCCAGGTAAGAACCCTCCAAGCCACGCAAAACAGCCTCTAAACTTGTCAGCACACAGTGTGACAGGCTGCGTCAGTGCCACGTCAAACGCCCAAGCGGGAGGAAGGAAGGAGGCTTTGTGAAGATGCACGTTTGGGTGCATATTGGTTTTGATGAAAGACCGTTTTGAACCTAAGATCCCTAAGCCTTTGGACTTTGTAGACATCTCAGAAGTTTGGGAGGGCCCACAAAGGGGGACAGGGAGACGGTGCGGGGGGTGGGGGGTGGCGCTGGCAGAAAGGAAATGGAAACCAGGAGCCACACACACACACACGAGCTGCGAAGCTGCAGGCATGATACCTGGTGAGTCATTGCGGAGTTTCCTGGGGGAGGGGGCCTCTGAAACAGAGAGAGAGAGTCCCCAGTGGTTACCATCCTCCTGGTCAAGTGCGAGTTTAATCATTAAAGGCGTCTGCTTCAATTCAGTAGTTACAGCCACTTCTAAGGACCCTTACAGTGGAGCGCCTGCAGCACCAAGCACTCAGGGAAGGTGGCACACAGAGGGACAAGTGGTTTGTTTTTTTCCAATTGAAAAGCACTTTCTGTCCTTCAGAGCTTAAAGAGCGCAGGCTTACTGGCTTTCTCCTCTTCTGCATTTCTCTTCAGGAAGGTAAAGGAATCTGAGTAAGCTAGGCCAGAAGATCCTTGTGAGACCAGAACCTGAACAGCTCCAGGCAAGGAGCCTGCAGCAGCCTGTCGCTCCATTACCGTGACTGTCTCCACTGCCTCTCACATCCATAGCCAGGAGGTAGAGGCAGGCACCTGGGTGGCTCACGAGGAGATGCCTGGCAGTCTGGGGAGGGATGGGTGCATTGATCAGGTTCTAATGAGGGCTCGTATCGTGATGTATCTGGCTGGTAAAATCTGTGAAACGTGTGTTGTAATTCCTTGCTCATGGAGAAGCTGGCTAGGCTTGCGAACTTCACTCATAGCTCTTGTGCTTGATCTTGGGTTTTTGCATGTTTGGAGGACTCAGAGAAGGCAGCAAAGGTGGGAGCTGTCTTCCACCCATATGTACGTGTATGCTTATGTTAACTGTAAAAAATGTGTGGTCTAATACCAGCCCATACGTCCCCAAGAAGGGTCAGTTATCTGGGGCAGAATCCAAAAGGGATGGTCGACTTGTGCTGCACGAATGACCGGTCCCAGGAATTCCCTGGCGGTCTAGTGGTTGGCACTCTGAGCTCTCACTGCCAAGGACTGGGTTCAGTCTCTGTTCCGGGAACTAAGATCCCATAAGCCTCGAAGTGCAGCCTAAAGATTTTAAAAATTAAAAGCTAAAAAAGAAAGAAAGACATCAGTCCCAAGAAAGGGACAGTGACAACAAAATGGCAAGAGAGCTGGGGTGGCTGAGTGCGCCCCACTGCTCAGCCCATGTCCATGGAAGGGCAGCGTCCAGTCAGCAGCAGAGGGCTCTGGGGGCTCCAGCAGTGGAGACACGCTGCCCGCCTGCCACCTTGCACGGGCAGGGGGCTCCTTCCTGAACGCCTGTGCTCAGAACCAGCTGCTCACTCCTTCCTTGTAAAAGCGGTTCAGGCTTCCCCTCATCTCCTAGAGTGGTTCTCAGGGTCTGGAGCTGAGATCCCAGGTGATTTCAGAGTGTTCCCAGGCATGCCCTTGGATTGCTTAATTGCACCGTGAGAAAGGGGTTCCCCTTTCCACTCTTTAAATACATCTGATTATGTCAGAGAGTCTGTTTGGTGCTAATGTCATTTTGTCATTGCCTTTTTAATGAGAAGTTGACCTTCGGGTCACAGTCATCAGCTTGTGGCCACGATAGCTAGAACTCACTGTTGTTTTGTTTTCACTGTGTTTAACTTGATTGTGACCTATCGATGCGAGGGACTCTGGTTTAACAATACAGGGGAGGTAGGTTTCATTTGTGAATAGACACATGTATGGTTTACACAGTAAATTTCAAAGAAAGTATCTAGTTGACAAAAATACAGGTGGTAAGAGACGAAGGCAAAATGGGGAAGGTGGTGTGAGAATGGCTGAGGTTGAAGAAACATCATCTCTGACTCAACGACTGAAGGTTTATTTTGTGCTCAGACGCTGGGGATGAATAAGCAGACACAGCCTCTGTGTTTATGGCCTTGCAGGCCAAGAGTGAGGACAGACTGTGTGAGATAAGTAAAAGAATAACAGGCTCACGATGACAGGTGGGTAAAAGAGGAGAATGGCAGGGAGCGAGGCAGGAAGTTCTGATCACATGGATGAGCAAACACCTGAAGGAAGGGAAGGAGAGGGCAGCTACTGTAATGAGCTGCGGGAAGAGCATTCCAGGCAGAGACAGCAGCCAGCGCAAGGGCCTTGAGGCAGAAGATGAAGAGGTGGAGGGGTAATTTAGGAGGCAGAGGACAGATCGTGCAGGGCCTAGTGGAACTAACCGTTGTCAAGATGTTACTTTGAGCGAGATGGGAGCCCATGGAGGGCTCAAAACAAAGGAGGGGCATGATCCCACACCATTTCTGTGTTGAGAGCAGACTATAAGAGGCCAGTATGGGCGCGAGAGGCCCACGAGGAGGCTGAGAAAGTCGTTCAGATGGGAGGAGATGGTAGGTTGGACCAGGTGGCAACAAGTGGTTGGATTCTGGATGCAGAGTATTTTTTAAGGGAAAGTTGACTGGATTTCTCAACAGCTTGGATGCATGGTGTAATGGAGAGAAAAATAAGGCAGGCTTCTGGCGTAGGTTAACAGCAGCTTTGAACCGGGGAGGACTGTGCAAGGAGCTGGTTTGGGGATGAGGGGGTTCAGTCAGGGCTCAGGTCAGGGTGTGTTTGGGTGTGGGCTGCCTGTTAGGCACTGAATAGGAAGGTCAAAGAAGTCTGGAATCCCAGGAGGTCTGGGCAGAGATAAACTAGGAAGTCACTAGCTATGGATGGAATTCCAAAGCCACCAGGCTGGTTGAGATTCACCTAAGGAGTGAGTAGAGGTGGAGATGGAGACAGGACCAGGGTGGCTGTGTGGGCAGAGCAGCAGCAATTGGCCTTTAAGATGCAGCACCAGCAGAAGAGGTGAAGGGCAGCCAGAAAGGTAGGAAGGACCATAGTGAGAGACAGGCCGGGAGGCCCGCAAGGAGGCGCCACGCGTGCTGCCGAATGGGGAGTTTCATGGCAACAGGCTGCAGGGAAGTGGGGTTGGGTTTGTTCGGCTGATGGAGCGACTCAGCAAGAGAGAATATATCACAGGGAAGAAGAAGGGTAAGACTTTCAGGAACAATGTCTTTGGTTAAACAAGAGGGTGAGGGGTCTAGTGGTGGGGTTGACCTCAGTTGGTGCTGGACAGTTGAGCACAGAAATGGGGGTAAAGTAGAGGAAATGAGCACAGATGTAGGGAGGTATGGAGAAGTGGAGGCTTGTTTATTCTTCATGATGGTTTCCTTTTTTCAGTTAAGAGGAAGCGAAGTCATCAGCGGAGACTGAGGATGGCAGAGGGATTAAGTTCAGGGAGGGTGAGAAGCAGGTGCCTAAGTGGGTGAGGTCCATCTAGTCAAGGCTATGGTTTTTCCTATGGTCATGTATGGATGTGAGAGTTGGATTATGAAGAAGGCTGAGCACCAGAGAATTGATGCTTTTGAACTGTGGTGTTGTAGAAGACTCTTGAGAGTCCCTTGGACTGCAAGGAGATCCAACCAGTCCATTCTAAAGGAGATCAGCCCTGGGTGTTCTTTGGAAGGACTGATGCTAAGGCTGAAACTCCAGTACTTTGGCCACCTCATGCGAAGAGCTGACTCATTGGAAAAGACTCTGATGCTGGGAAGGATTGGGGGCAGGAGGAGAAGGGGACAACTGAGGATTAGATGGCTGGATGGCATCACCGACTCTATGGATGTGAGTGTGAATGAACTCCGGGAGTTGGTGATGGACAGGGAGGCCTGGCGTGGGGTTGCAAAGAGTTGGACACGACTGAGCAACTGAACTGAAGTGGGTAAGGTGAGAGGATGAGGGAAAGGTGAGGGGAGAGGGGATGGGTGAGAGGGTGGGAGAGGCTGAAAGGAGGGGGGAGGGGTGGAGGGAGAGGAAGGAGAAAGTTCTGGCAGCACTAAGTGGGGTCAGCTTGGTGTCTCAATGGCACGTTTCTCAATGAAGTGGCAGCGCTCCTGTTGGCTTTCTTGCACAGCTTTGAGCTGCAGAAGGTTGGCAGCTGGATTTCATTTGGATTGTATTTTAACCAAGTGAGCCCAGCACAGCAGGAAGAGGGACCAGAGTATGGAGGATGTGGGAGAGGCTGATGTAACCGTGCAGTCAATGGGGCTGCGACAGGATGAGCCAAGGGGTGCAAGACACAGGTAGAGACAGGGGAGAGCTGAAGAAAGGTGGTGGTGGGCTGATGATGTAATGCCTGATGGTCAGGTTAGGGCTGAGAGTTAGTGGGAGTGTGGGCGAGTGGCAGGGCCCTGGAGGAGAGAAGGTCATAGACTTGAGGCTGGATCACCCGCCTGCAGGGTGTAGATGGATGACATGGAAAGCGTGGAGCTAGGCCTTTCAGGGAACTGGGTGGACCAGGGGCTGGAAGTTGCCGTGGGGAGCAGGAAGCACCTACCGCCTTCGGGCCCAGAGGTTTAGGGGTGGGAGAGAAAACAACCCCGCCCACTTAGGGCACAGGGGCTCGACTCTGGGCAACAGCACCACCCGGGGACATCAGGGGATGTGCCATTGCATCTAGCTTGCGGAGGCCAGGAGTGCTGCTCAGCGTCCTGCAGGGCACAGGCCAGCCCATGACAGTCGCTCAGTCACATCCGATTCTTTGCAACCCCCTGGACTGATGGTAGCCCACTAGACTCCTCTGTCCATGGGATTCTCCAGGCAAGAATACTGGAGTGGGTTGCCCCGCCCTTCTCCAGGTGATCTTCCCAACCCAGGGATCAAGCCTGGGTCTTCTGAATTGCAAGCAGATTCTCTACCATCTGAGCTATCAGGGAAGCCCACGATAAACAAAGAGTTGTTCAGCCCTGGATGGCGATGGTTAGAGAAACCCTGGGTTAGGAAGAGTGGGGAAGAGAGAGTCCAGAAGAGAGGGGAAGAGAGAAGGGAGTCTGCCAATGTCCTGACACAGAGAAGAAGTGTCTCAGGATACAAGGAGACACTGCCTGCTTCTCCTGTTCCTTGCCAGGAGGACGGGAAGGGACTGGTTGTTGGAACAGAAGGGGAGCCACTCAAAGGCAGGGCCCCCATAACCTGAGCCCCGCCCCCCACATCCAGCACAGGCTGGTGCTGCACACACAATGAGCTGAGCGGCTCCAGGGAGAGGGCCCCTGAGCCACTGTGGGCGTTTCAGGTCACCCCGCGTGCCCAGTCTGCGACCCGAGGCCCCCGGAGGCTGGCGCCTCACCTGAGCTTGCTCTTGAGCGCCGTCACCTCGCGGCCCATGGCCTCGTTGCTCTCCGTGGCCTCATCCAGCTCGCGCTGCAGCTTCCTGCGGTTGGCGTTGATGCGCTGGGACTCCTCCTCTGCCTCCTCCAGCTGCCTCTTGAGTTGCTTGACTCTCAAGTTTCCTTTCTCGGCCTGGCAAGGAGCGGCCCGAGGGTCAGGCGGGTGCGTGGTGGGGCCTGCAGGGCTGGGTGGGGGGCCGGGGCGCGGTTACCTGCTCCTTGTACTGCTCTGCCATCTTGCGCTCATCCTCCACCTGCAGCAGGGCCTCCTTCAGCTTCTTGTCCTTCTGCTTCAGTGACTTGGCAGTCGCCTGTTTCTCTCTGCGTACACGGGGCAAGCAGGGAAGGTTCAGATGGGGAGGGCCTCCCTGCAGCCAGTGCGTGAACCCAACCAGCATCACCCATGTGGCTCTTTCCTTTTTCTTTAAATTAAATTATGGCTGCACCAGGTCTTAGCTGTGGCATGTGGGATCTAGTTCTCTGACCTGGGATCAAACAAACCCTTGTCCCCCCTGTATTGGGAGCACAGAGTCTTAGCCATTAAGGGCCACCAGGGAAGTCCCCACATGGGCACTTTTCCTGAGCCCGAATCAGAGCAGAGCTCATTCTGAGAAACCGTCCATGAAAAGGAATGCCGTGCTGACCCTGGCTACAGTGTGGGAGAACCTTGGAAGCATGCTCAGTGAAAGAAAGCCAGTCTCAACAAGCGGCCCTGTGTTGTATGCCCCCACTTTGCAAAATGTCCAGAGTAGAATAGAGACAGGAAGTAGATGAGCGGTTGCCTGGAGCCGGGGATGCGAAATAGAGGGTGATGGCTAAGGACACGGCTTCTTACTGGTTCTTCCTAACGTGCCACAGCTGACTAGTGAAGGTGTGCCTGTGAGCTGTACACAGGGAGCCACTGAATTGCACTGGAGGCCCAGCTGGTAAAGAATCCGCCTGCACTGCGGGAGACTTGGACTCGATCCCCGGGTCGGGAAGATCCCCTGGAGAAGGGGACGGCTGCCCGCTCCATATTCTGGTCTAGAGAATTCCATGGGCAGAGGACCTGGCGGGCTACAGTCCATGGGGTCGCAAAGAGCTGGACATGACTGAGCGACCGAGCACCCCCATACACACTGAGCCACATGCTTTAAATTGGTGAACTGCTGTGGCACGTGACTTTCCTAAGAAGTCGCCACAAAAGGCAAAGACAGTGTAAGGATCTAGACCCTGTCTGATGGTCAGCTCAGGGACCGCGTGTAAGCGAGCAGCCTGCCCATGACTGGGTGCCGAAGGGGCTGAGGACCTGGATGTACCCGTTAGCATGACAGCCTGCAGACTCGATTTAAGCAAAGTCCCGGGAGCTCCCGGGAATCCTGGCTGACGTCACTGAGGAGTCCGGCCGCTTAGAGCAACTAGCGTCTCAGAGGCTCACTCAGGGCACAGCGCCTGCCCGTGTTCTCACTCGGTTCACCCAGCACAGCCGCCGCGCAGGCACCTCTGAGCCAATTCTCGGCCAGAGCTGATGCCCAGGGAAGCTGGCTGACCCCTCCACAGCCCCAACGCTCGCTGGCAAGCAGGCGGTCTTCGGGGTGCTGCTCGACAGCCCCCCCAGCCCCCATACCTGGCCTCCTGCTCCACCTGCTCCTCCAGCTGTGCGATCTTGGCCTCCAGGGCCGCGATGGTGGACTTGAACTTGGACTTGACTGCCCCCTCCATCTCCTGCAGCTTGCTCCGCAGCTCCTTGTTCTGCCGCTCAAGCTGCTGCCGTGCGTGCTCATTCTTCTGGGCTGCACTGCGCTCCGTGGCCAGCTCGTTGCTGAGCTGCTCCGCCTGGGGAGGACGGTGGAGGTCACCAGGTGGAGGGTGCCCAGAAGCCCCCCTCCCTCCTCTCCAGCATCCAGCCCCTCCCTGGCCGTCCTTCAAGGCTCAGCCAAGGAGCAGCCCTTCCAGGCCACATCTCAGTGCCACGCTGGTTCCACAACGGGTCCCCAGTGACCATGTAGAGGGGTGCTCACTGTCGGGAGGTGGGGGCTAAGGAAAAGGCAGGAAGGAGACCACTAAGCCCTTCTGGGCGAGCCTAGTCTGCTGGAGGGAGCCACCACGGGAGGCCTGCAGGCCGGGTGCTGGGGTGACCGGAGAGGAGGGAGTGGGTGCTCTGGAGCGGATGTGCTGGGTCCTGCTCTCCTGCCTCGTCCTACCCCTGACCTGGGCCTGGCACACAGGAACCTGTCCCAGGGCGGGTCCAGGCTGCCCCAGCCCCCACCTGCTGCGTGGCCTTCCGGACGCGGTCACTCATGGCCTCCATATTGCCTTGCTCTTCCTCCAGCTCCTCCTCGAGCTGTGCAATCCGGGCCTCCAGGCGGCGCTTCTCGTCCTGCAGCGCGTTCCTAAGGGAAAGGCAGCCACCCTGGGACCTCCAGCCTCCCCTGGCTTAGGCAGCTCACTCCCTTGGAGGAGCAAAGCCTCCGGGTCGTCCTCTTTTACAATCAAGACTCAGAGAGGCTTAGAGGCTTGTGCAAACTCACACAGCTGGGAAGCAGGGGGCCAGCTGGTGTTAGCAAAGCCAGGCTTGAGATGAGGACCAGCTCCCTCCTCCCCAACATTCTCAGATGCCCCGCCCCCACCAGACTACACCCCCAAATAGGGTGTGAAAAACACATGTCCCCTGTCACAGGGTCAGCTGAACGTGCTATCACATTCAGCCTTAACATACGGTCCAGGAGGCCTCCTCTGACTGACTGCCTCTCTCATCATGTGAGTCTAGGGACCCCTGTCTCCC
>SJYW01041550.1:734560-750075 GCA_006410735.1 Raphicerus campestris
AGGAAGGAGAAAGTTCTGGCAGCACTAAGTGGGGTCAGCTTGGTGTCTCAATGGCACGTTTCTCAATGAAGTGGCAGCGCTCCTGTTGGCTTTCTTGCACAGCTTTGAGCTGCAGAAGGTTGGCAGCTGGATTTCATTTGGATTGTATTTTAACCAAGTGAGCCCAGCACAGCAGGAAGAGGGACCAGAGTATGGAGGATGTGGGAGAGGCTGATGTAACCGTGCAGTCAATGGGGCTGCGACAGGATGAGCCAAGGGGTGCAAGACACAGGTAGAGACAGGGGAGAGCTGAAGAAAGGTGGTGGTGGGCTGATGATGTAATGCCTGATGGTCAGGTTAGGGCTGAGAGTTAGTGGGAGTGTGGGCGAGTGGCAGGGCCCTGGAGGAGAGAAGGTCATAGACTTGAGGCTGGATCACCCGCCTGCAGGGTGTAGATGGATGACATGGAAAGCGTGGAGCTAGGCCTTTCAGGGAACTGGGTGGACCAGGGGCTGGAAGTTGCCGTGGGGAACAGGAAGCACCTACCGCCTTCAGGCCCAGAGGTTTAGGGGTGGGAGAGAAAACAACCCCGCCCACTTAGGGCAGAGGGGCTCGACTGTGGGCAACAGCACCACCCGGGGACATCAGGGGACGTGCCATTGCATCTAGCTTGCGGAGGCCAGGAGTGCTGCTCAGCGTCCTGCAGGGCACAGGCCAGCCCATGACAGTCGATCAGTCACATCTGATTCTTTGCGACCCCCTGGACTGATGGTAGCCCACCACGCTCCTCTGTCCATGGGATTCTCCAGGCAAGAATACTGGAGTGGGTTGCCCCGCCCTTCTCCAGGTGATCTTCCCAACCCAGGGATCAAGCCTGGGTCTTCTGAATTGCAAGCAGATTCTCTACCATCTGAGCTATCAGGGAAGCCCACGATAAACAAAGAGTTGTTCAGCCCTGGATGGCGATGGTTAGAGAAACCCTGGGTTAGGAAGAGTGGGGAAGAGAGAGTCCAGAAGAGAGGGGAAGAGAGAAGGGAGTCTGCCAATGTCCTGACACAGAGAAGAAGTGTCTCAGGATACAAGGAGACACTGCCTGCTTCTCCTGTTCCTTGCCAGGAGGACGGGAAGGGACTGGTTGTTGGAACAGAAGGGGAGCCACTCAAAGGCAGGGCCCCCATAACCTGAGCCCCGCCCCCCACATCCAGCACAGGCTGGTGCTGCATACAGCTGGTGCTGCACACACAATGAGCTGAGCGGCTCCAGGGAGAGGGCCCCTGAGCCACTGTGGGCGTTTCAGGTCACCCCGCGTGCCCAGTCTGCGACCCGAGGCCCCCGGAGGCTGGCGCCTCACCTGAGCTTGCTCTTGAGCGCCGTCACCTCGCGGCCCATGGCCTCGTTGCTCTCCGTGGCCTCATCCAGCTCGCGCTGCAGCTTCCTGCGGTTGGCGTTGATGCGCTGGGACTCCTCCTCTGCCTCCTCCAGCTGCCTCTTGAGTTGCTTGACCCTCAAGTTTCCTTTCTCGGCCTGGCAAGGAGCGGCCCGAGGGTCAGGCGGGTGCGTGGTGGGGCCTGCAGGGCTGGGTGGGGGGCCGGGGCGCGGTTACCTGCTCCTTGTACTGCTCTGCCATCTTGCGCTCATCCTCCACCTGCAGCAGGGCCTCCTTCAGCTTCTTGTCCTTCTGCTTCAGTGACTTGGCAGTCGCCTGTTTCTCTCTGCGTACACGGGGCAAGCAGGGAAGGTTCAGATGGGGAGGGCCTCCCTGCAGCCAGTGCGTGAACCCAACCAGCATCACCCATGTGGCTCTTTCCTTTTTCTTTAAATTAAATTATGGCTGCACCAGGTCTTAGCTGTGGCATGTGGGATCTAGTTCTCTGACCTGGGATCAAACAAACCCTTGTCCCCCCTGTATTGGGAGCACAGAGTCTTAGCCATTAAGGGCCACCAGGGAAGTCCCCACATGGGCACTTTTCCTGAGCCCGAATCAGAGCAGAGCTCATTCTGAGAAATCGTCCATGAAAAGGAATGCCGTGCTGACCCTGGCTACAGTGTGGGAGAACCTTGGAAGCATGCTCAGTGAAAGAAAGCCAGTCTCAACAAGCGGCCCTGTGTTGTATGCCCCCACTTTGCAAAATGTCCAGAGTAGAATAGAGACAGGAAGTAGATGAGCGGTTGCCTGGAGCCGGGGATGCGAAATAGAGGGTGATGGCTAAGGACACGGCTTCTTACTGGTTCTTCCTAACGTGCCACAGCTGACTAGTGAAGGTGTGCCTGTGAGCTGTACACAGGGAGCCACTGAATTGCACTGGAGGCCCAGCTGGTAAAGAATCCGCCTGCACTGCGGGAGACTTGGACTCGATCCCCGGGTCGGGAAGATCCCCTGGAGAAGGGGACGGCTGCCCGCTCCATATTCTGGTCTAGAGAATTCCATGGGCAGAGGACCTGGCGGGCTACAGTCCATGGGGTCGCAAAGAGCTGGACATGACTGAGCGACCGAGCACCCCCATACACACTGAGCCACATGCTTTAAATTGGTGAACTGCTGTGGCACGTGACTTTCCTAAGAAGTCGCCACAAAAGGCAAAGACAGTGTAAGGATCTAGACCCTGTCTGATGGTCAGCTCAGGGACCGCGTGTAAGCGAGCAGCCTGCCCATGACTGGGTGCCGAAGGGGCTGAGGACCTGGATGTACCCGTTAGCATGACAGCCTGCAGACTCAATTTAAGCAAAGTCCCGGGAGCTCCCGGGAATCCTGGCTGACGTCACTGAGGAGTCCGGCCGCTTAGAGCAACTAGCGTCTCAGAGGCTCACTCGGGGCACAGCGCCTGCCCGTGTTCTTACTCGNAGCGAGCAGCCTGCCCATGACTGGGTGCCGAAGGGGCTGAGGACCTGGATGTACCCGTTAGCATGACAGCCTGCAGACTCGATTTAAGCAAAGTCCCGGGAGCTCCCGGGAATCCTGGCTGACGTCACTGAGGAGTCCGGCCGCTTAGAGCAGCTAGCGTCTCAGAGGCTCACTCAGGGCACAGCGCCTGCCCGTGTTCTCACTCGGTTCACCCAGCACAGCCGCCGCGCAGGCACCTCTGAGCCAATTCTCGGCCAGAGCTGATGCCCAGGGAAGCTGGCTGACCCCTCCACAGCCCCAACGCTCGCTGGCAAGCAGGCGGTCTTCGGGGTGCTGCTCGACAGCCCCCCCAGCCCCCATACCTGGCCTCCTGCTCCACCTGCTCCTCCAGCTGTGCGATCTTGGCCTCCAGGGCCGCGATGGTGGACTTGAACTTGGACTTGACTGCCCCCTCCATCTCCTGCAGCTTGCTCCGCAGCTCCTTGTTCTGCCGCTCAAGCTGCTGCCGTGCGTGCTCATTCTTCTGGGCTGCACTGCGCTCCGTGGCCAGCTCGTTGCTGAGCTGCTCCGCCTGGGGAGGACGGTGGAGGTCACCAGGTGGAGGGTGCCCAGAAGCCCCCCTCCCTCCTCTCCAGCATCCAGCCCCTCCCTGGCCGTCCTTCAAGGCTCAGCCAAGGAGCAGCCCTTCCAGGCCACATCTCAGTGCCACGCTGGTTCCACAACGGGTCCCCAGTGACCATGTAGAGGGGTGCTCACTGTCGGGAGGTGGGGGCTAAGGAAAAGGCAGGAAGGAGACCACTAAGCCCTTCTGGGCGAGCCTAGTCTGCTGGAGGGAGCCACCACGGGAGGCCTGCAGGCCGGGTGCTGGGGTGACCGGAGAGGAGGGAGTAGGTGCTCTGGAGCGGATGTGCTGGGTCCTGCTCTCCTGCCTCGTCCCACCCCTGGCCTGGGCCTGGCACACAGGAGCCTGTCCCAGGGCGGGTCCAGGCTGCCCCAGCCCCCACCTGCTGCGTGGCCTTCCGGACGCGGTCACTCATGGCCTCCATATTGCCTTGCTCTTCCTCCAGCTCCTCCTCGAGCTGTGCGATCCGGGCCTCCAGGCGGCGCTTCTCGTCCTGCAGCGCGTTCCTAAGGGAAAGGCAGCCACCCTGGGACCTCCAGCCTCCCCTGGCTTAGGCAGCTCACTCCCTTGGAGGAGCAAAGCCTCCGGGTCGTCCTCTTTTACAATCAAGACTCAGAGAGGCTTAGAGGCTTGTGCAAACTCACACAGCTGGGAAGCAGGGGGCCAGCTGGTGTTAGCAAAGCCAGGCTTGAGATGAGGACCAGCTCCCTCCTCCCCAACATTCTCAGATGCCCCGCCCCCACCAGACTACACCCCCAAATAGGGTGTGAAAAACACATGTCCCCTGTCACAGGGTCAGCTGAACGTGCTATCACATTCAGCCTTAACATACGGTCCAGGAGGCCTCCTCTGACTGACTGCCTCTCTCATCATGTGAGTCTAGGGACCCCTGTCTCCCCAGGCGGCTCCTACCTTCCCGACACGCTGCTGGCCAGCTCCTCCGCCAGCTCGTCCTTCTCCAGGTCTGCCTGCTTGCGAGCCCTCTCGGCCGCTGCTAGATCCTGGACGGTGGGAGGCAGGGAGGAAGGAAACCAGTTGCCTGTTAGGAGGGCCTGCGCCCCACCCAAGCATCTACCCTGCTCCCAGCAGCAGGCCCCCAGTCGCCTCCATGCCCATCGTTGAAAATGGCGTGGCCTCCTCCGAGCTTGAGGGGAGGCCTGCAGATCTGTCAGCGAGAAAACCCTGTGTTTTTCCATACCCATGCTATGGGGCCCTCACTGTGGGATGCTGAATGTGGGCGCCCCTGTCAGAGCCCCCACAGTGTGGAGAAGGCTTTACCTCCTGTAGCTGCATGAGGTCTGCCTCCAAGCTCTTGGCTTTCTTCTCATTCTCTTTGGCCGTGGCAAAGATCTCGTCGCGGGAGGTGCGGGCATCTTCCAGCTCTCTCTGGAAGTCCTTCATCTGAGCCTGCATGAGGATAGGACCAGCTAAGAAGTCCTTACTCACTGGGTCCTGTGGCCCAGATTACCTTTCTGTGCCAGCCTGAGTGTATGGGTTAGTTGCTCAGTCGTGTCCAACTCCTCACAACCCTGTAGACTGTAGCCTGCCAGCTCCTCTGTCCAGGGGATTTTCCAGGCAAGAATGTTAGAGTGGGTTGCCATTTCCTCTTCCAGAGGATCTTCCCAACCTAGAGATTGAACCTGGGTCTCCTGCATTGCAGGCAGATTCTTGACCTCAGAGCCACCAGGGAAGCCTAGACTTTCCCACCATTTAACCACAAAACCCTTGGCCGCAGGTAGCTGCCCTGGGGGCTCTGGACGGGCTCCACAGACCTAAGAAATGGTGCTGAGGTCTGACTGTTAGCCTCTCAGTGGTGTCTGACTCTTCACAGCAACCCCATGGACCGTATAGCCCACCAGGCTCCTCTGTCCATGGAATTCTCCAGGCAAGAATACTGATGTGGGTTGCTATTGCCTTCTCCAGGGAATCAATCTTCCCAGCCCAGGGACAGAACCTGCATTACAGGCAGGCTCTTTACCATCTGGGCCACCAGGGAAGCCCTGAGCCAAACGCCTGAGGATAGTGTTTGGCTGTTGCTGAGCTGCTCCGCCTGGGGAGGAGGGTGGAGGTCACCAGGTGGAGGGTGACCTCACCACCTCTGCCCCCAGGGCAGGAAACAGCCCCCGAAGCAAAAGCGTGATGGAAAAGCACCAGGTGACCAGGCACCATCGACAGAAGGAGGCTGCGTCCTCCCATGGCTGCGGACCCGACCTCCGTGGGCCTTGGGGCGTCACCCACCTGCAGTTTTCGCAGCTGCTTGATGGCTTCCTCCCGCCCCTTGATGGCCGAGTCGGCCTGCAGTTCCAGGTCCTTCAGATCCCCTTCCAGCTTCTTCTTGGCTGCCACCGCCAGGGCACGTTGCTTCCTCTCGTCTTCCAGTTCCGTCTCGTATTCGTGGAGCTGGGTGAGGCCAGCAACATGTGCTGCAGGGCAGGGCCGCCCCTTGGATCCCTTCCCCCAGGGCCCAGGTTTGCACCACCACCGAATGTGGGCTTCGAATGTGGGCTTCCCATCCCCGGGTCGCAGGTGAGAAATCAAAGTTTCCACGAAGCCAGGAAGTGGTGGTAGAAGGAAGGAATGCCGGCTGGCCTCCCCCACCTCCCCTCTCTCCCCGCCATGGACTACCTGCCTCTGGAGTTGCCTCCGCTTTTCTTCATTCTGCTCGTNCCCGTCCTCGCTTCCTGCCCATCACCAGTTCTACGGCTCCTACCTCCGAAACATCTCCCCATCCACCCACTTCTCTCACCACTGCCATCCACCTGCCACCCTCTTCTCCTGCCCCGATGGCCACAGTAGCCTGGTACTATATTCCCACCCCGTCCTGCCTCTCCCATGGCCTCAGTTGGTTTCTAAAATGCAAATCTGATCATGACACGCCCCCTGATAACATCTTACAGAAGGAGTGCCAAGCCCTGTTAACCCCCAGGAATGCCACAATCTAAGCCCCGCTCAGCATTCCAGCCTCATCTCCCCCATCCCTGCCTTACACCATCACGAGTCAGTACGGAACAACCCACCTGGAGTTTCTTCACCAGGACCCTTCAAGTCTCACCTCCATATCTTTGCTTATTGTCTCTCTGCCTAGAATGCCCTCCCGACCCTGCCCTCCAAGTCACCGAATTCACATCCTTTAAGAAGCTTTCTCTGAGCCCTGAGTGTTGAGTGGGACCCCTGGCTCTTTGGTATTCTCATAATTTACCACATCACCTCTTCAGCTGGTACGTCCACCTCTCCCACAACTNTGTCTCTCTGCCTAGAATGCCCTCCCGACCCTGCCCTCCAAGTCACCGAATTCACATCCTTTAAGAAGCTTTCTCTGAGCCCTGAGTGTTGAGTGGGACCCCTGGCTCTTTGGTATTCTCATAATTTACCACATCACCTCTTCAGCTGGTACGTCCACCTCTCCCACAACTCAGCACTACTGACATCTCGGGCTGGATAATTCTCTGTGGTTGCAGGGGGAGCGGCTCTGTATGCTATGGGATGTTTAGTAGCATCCCTGGCTTCTGTGCACTGGATGCCAGTAATAGCCCCCTTCTCCAAATCTCCCCTGTGGGGGGAGGGAGGGCACACAATTGCCCCCCAGCTAAGCACCCTACCCTAGATTATGACACCTGCCCCCAAGGACTACAGTCTACCCAGCTCTGAATCCCCAGCACCTGGCATGGGGGGAGCTCAGCAAATATTAGCTGAATAATGTTTACTGAAAATATTACAGTAAATAGTGAACGAGTGATCTGATACCATGTGCAGCCACTCCAGGGCTCAAAGTCCCCAGGAGCATTCTCCCTTTCTCTCTTGTCTTCTTCTGCCTCTCGGATGAGAAAGGAGTGCCTCCCACTCATGTCAGATGGAGCCCTCAGGGTGGGGGGGTCTGACTTTCCTCCTGCCCCTGTAGTTCAGCCTGCCTCCCCTTTTCCTGCAGACCCTGAGGACGTCCCGAGGAGGCGGGTGGCGGCCTCACCCTCTTCTCGTGGTTGGGGATGATGCAGCGCACGAAGTTGGGCGTGGTGTTCCGTAGCGTGGTCATCAGCTTCCCCAGCTGCTCCTTGTACAGCTGCCCCACCGTGCGGAACATGCCCTTCTTGGTCTTGGAGGCACTGGGCAGTGAGCTCTCCGTCATCTTGGCCATCTGGTCCAGCCCCACGATGCGGTCCACTGCGGGCACACGGGGGTGGCATCAGCCCACCCAGGGGCTCTGCACCCCCACAGCAGACCAGGGGACCAGCCTGGAGCGTGGAGACCCCAGGTCCCCTGCTCATTCCCATGGGGCTCTTCCCTCCACCCCCACCACCTTCCCTCTAGAGATAGATAAAGGGAGGTGTCAGAGGTTGCTTTCCAAGTATTATGTATTTCTGAGACCCTGAGAACTCCTGAATGACAAAAAGAACACATTCTCTCTGACATTGTCACAGAGACGTGGGAGTAAATCCTATTCTTGCCACTGCCTTGGCCTGGTGCCATTTTGTGCCTCAGTTTCTCCTTCTGTGAAAGTGAAAGTCACTTAGTCGTGTCTGACTCTTTGAGACCCCATGGATGCAAAGAGTTCATGGAATTCTCCAGGCCAGAATACTGGAGTGGGTAGCCGTTTCCTTCTGCAGGGGATCTTCCCAACCCAGGGACTGAAGCCAGGTCTCCCGCACTGCAGGCAGATTCTTTACCAGCTGAGACACCAGGGAAGTGGAGGTAATAACAGCATCTACTTCCTAGAGCAGGAATAATTGAATAAGGTCTGCAAAGGGCTTACCTCCCTGCCTGCCTTCAATCCTTCATCCACCAACAAATATTTATTGAGAGCCTTCTGTGTGTCAGGCCCTGGGCATACAGACATGAACAAAATCCAGACACTGTGTACTCCCGACCCCAGCTCATATCCTATGGTTATTCCAACAGAAGGAGGCAGACAATGATCATGCGTGCAAGTATACAATATTTGGAGTGGTGAGGTGAGCTTAGAAAGATAAAACAGGGATCCCTTCGGGGAGGAGATGGCAATCCACTCCATATTCTTGCCTGGAGAATCCCATGGACAGAGGAGCCTGGTGGGCTACAGTCCATAGGGTCACAAAGAGTTGGATACGACTGAGTGACTAACACACACACACATAGTTGACTGTATCCAGCTGGTTGGTGGTGTTGTGGAGTTCAACCCCACTGACATTAGACCCCAGCACTTCTGCTCCTGTGCTCAGTTAGGCTCTATGTAATAATGTCTTTGCTTATCTGCCTCGCCTATAAGACTGTGGGCTCCTTGAAGGAAGGAGTTTCAGAGTTCATCATGAGTCTTAGGTGTGAGATATAACCTGGGTTGAGATGCTGTTACTCCATCCTAAGGGCCTTGGCACTCAGTAAATGTCGGCAGAACTGACCCCTGTCCCTAAAGCCAGGGCAGCTAGTCCTGTAAGCCCTAGACCCACAGGTTCTGTGTCAAGAGTGAAATATGCTGTAAGCACTGAGGCCCAGGAGCAAAGGCAGCAAAGCCCACCACCTAATAGTCATCACAGGGCCGATGTGTACTAAGTCCCTACTGTGGGCCCAGCAGGTGTTAGACTTCACTTGGATTATCTGTTCTCTGATTCTTAAGGGGAAAAAAGTGTGGTCCCCATACCAGCAGCATCAGCGCCACCTAGGAACTTGTTGCTGCTGCTGCTAAGTCACTTCAGTCGTGTCCAACTCTGTGTGACCCCATAGATGGCAGCCCACCAGGCTCCCCTGTCCCTGGGATTCTCCAGGCAAGAACTGAAGTGGGTTGCCATTTCCTTCTCCAATGCATGAAAGTGAAAAGTGAAAGGGAAGTCGTTCAGTCGTGTCCAACTCTTCGCGACCCCATGGACTGCAGCCCACCAGGCTCTTCCATCCAAGGGATTTTCCAGGCAAGAGTACTGGAGTGGGGTGCCATTGGAACTTGTTAGAAATACAAGTTTTCAGGTTCCATCCAGACCTGCTGAATCAGACCCTCCGGTGATGGGGTCCAGTGATCATGAGCTTTAACAAGCGTTCCAGAGATTTTGATCCATGCTCAGACTTGGCCCCACTGATTTGATTTCACCCTCACAGTAATCTTAGGGAAGATGGGAGATTAACTCAACTGGTAAAGAATCCACCTGCAATGCAGAAGACCCCAGTTCAATTCCTGGTTTGGGAAGATCCGCTGGAGAAGGGATAGGCTACCCACTCCAGTACTCTTGGGCTTCCCTGGTGGCTCAGAGGGTGAAGAATCCGCCCGCAATTCAGGAGACCTGGGTTCAATCTCTGTGTTGGGAAGATCCTCTGGAGAAGGAAACAGCTACCCATTCCAATATTATGGCCTGGAGAACTCCATGGACAGAGGAGCCTGGCGGGCTACAGTCCATGGGGCCACAAAGAGTCTGAAATGACTAAGTGACTTTCACTTTCACCAAAGAGGACAGTGGAGCTTAAGGAAGTCAAGTGAATTGTCTGAGATCACACAGCTGGTACATGGCAGAGATGAGAGTGCAGTTAAGTCTCTCTGACTCCACATGGGGGTGCTCTGACCCAACATACCTCCTAAGACTTTTCCTCCATCAGCATCTGAGCCCTGACTCAGGGACCTTCTCCGTGGGGTCCAGGTGCTAGATTGAGGGGCTCAGGAATTGGTGCCCCATCCCTCTTGGGAGCAGATGTGGGAATAGGAGTTGCTGGGAAGGGGCTGGAGTTCAGTCCTCCTGCTCCAGAGAGCAGGGCCTTACCGTCCTTCCACAGGTCGGCCACAAATTTGTCTGAAGAGGCGTTGAGGAGGGAAGTCACATTGTCATTCAGTGGGTCCATGTTCTTGGTCNGGGGGGTCTGACTTTCCTCCTGCCCCTGTAGTTCAGCCTGCCTCCCCTTTTCCTGCAGACCCTGAGGACGTCCCGAGGAGGCGGGTGGCGGCCTCACCCTCTTCTCGTGGTTGGGGATGATGCAGCGCACGAAGTTGGGCGTGGTGTTCCGTAGCGTGGTCATCAGCTTCCCCAGCTGCTCCTTGTACAGCTGCCCCACCGTGCGGAACATGCCCTTCTTGGTCTTGGAGGCACTGGGCAGTGAGCTCTCCGTCATCTTGGCCATCTGGTCCAGCCCCACGATGCGGTCCACTGCGGGCACACGGGGGTGGCATCAGCCCACCCAGGGGCTCTGCACCCCCACAGCAGACCAGGGGACCAGCCTGGAGCGTGGAGACCCCAGGTCCCCTGCTCATTCCCATGGGGCTCTTCCCTCCACCCCCACCACCTTCCCTCTAGAGATAGATAAAGGGAGGTGTCAGAGGTTGCTTTCCAAGTATTATGTATTTCTGAGACCCTGAGAACTACTGAATGACAAAAAGAACACATTCTCTCTGACATTGTCACAGAGACGTGGGAGTAAATCCTATTCTTGCCACCGCCTTGGCCTGGTGCCATTTTGTGCCTCAGTTTCTCCTTCTGTGAAAGTGAAAGTCACTTAGTCGTGTCTGACTCTTTGAGACCCCATGGATGCAAAGAGTTCATGGAATTCTCCAGGCCAGAATACTGGAGTGGGTAGCCGTTTCCTTCTGCAGGGGATCTTCCCAACCCAGGGACTGAAGCCAGGTCTCCCGCACTGCAGGCAGATTCTTTACCAGCTGAGACACCAGGGAAGTGGAGGTAATAACAGCATCTACTTCCTAGAGCAGGAATAATTGAATAAGGTCTGCAAAGGGCTTACCTCCCTGCCTGCCTTCAATCCTTCATCCACCAACAAATATTTATTGAGAGCCTTCTGTGTGTCAGGCCCTGGGCATACAGACATGAACAAAATCCAGACACTGTGTACTCCCGACCCCAGCTCATATCCTATGGTTATTCCAACAGAAGGAGGCAGACAATGATCATGCGTGCAAGTATACAATATTTTGAGTGGTGAGGTGAGCTTAGAAAGATAAAACAGGGATCCCTTCGGGGAGGAGATGGCAATCCACTCCATATTCTTGCCTGGAGAATCCCATGGACAGAGGAGCCTGGTGGGCTACAGTCCATAGGGTCACAAAGAGTTGGATACGACTGAGTGACTAACACACACACACATAGTTGACTGTATCCAGCTGGTTGGTGGTGTTGTGGAGTTCAACCCCACTGACATTAGACCCCAGCACTTCTGCTCCTGTGCTCAGTTAGGCTCTATGTAATAATGTCTTTGCTTATCTGCCTCGCCTATAAGACTGTGGGCTCCTTGAAGGAAGGAGTTTCAGAGTTCATCATGAGTCTTAGGTGTGAGATATAACCTGGGTTGAGATGCTGTTACTCCATCCTAAGGGCCTTGGCACTCAGTAAATGTCGGCAGAACTGACCCCTGTCCCTAAAGCCAGGGCAGCTAGTCCTGTAAGCCCTAGACCCACAGGTTCTGTGTCAAGAGTGAAATATGCTGTAAGCACTGAGGCCCAGGAGCAAAGGCAGCAAAGCCCACCACCTAATAGTCATCACAGGGCCGATGTGTACTAAGTCCCTACTGTGGGCCCAGCAGGTGTTAGACTTCACTTGGATTATCTGTTCTCTGATTCTTAAGGGGAAAAAAGTGTGGTCCCCATACCAGCAGCATCAGCGCCACCTAGGAACTTGTTGCTGCTGCTGCTAAGTCACTTCAGTCGTGTCCAACTCTGTGTGACCCCATAGATGGCAGCCCACCAGGCTCCCCTGTCCCTGGGATTCTCCAGGCAAGAACTGAAGTGGGTTGCCATTTCCTTCTCCAATGCATGAAAGTGAAAAGTGAAAGGGAAGTCGTTCAGTCGTGTCCAACTCTTCGCGACCCCATGGACTGCAGCCCACCAGGCTCTTCCATCCAAGGGATTTTCCAGGCAAGAGTACTGGAGTGGGGTACCATTGGAACTTGTTAGAAATACAAGTTTTCAGGTTCCATCCAGACCTGCTGAATCAGACCCTCCGGTGATGGGGTCCAGTGATCATGAGCTTTAACAAGCGTTCCAGAGATTTTGATCCATGCTCAGACTTGGCCCCACTGATTTAATTTCACCCTCACAGTAATCTTAGGGAAGATGGGAGATTAACTCAACTGGTAAAGAATCCACCTGCAATGCAGAAGACCCCAGTTCAATTCCTGGTTTGGGAAGATCCGCTGGAGAAGGGATAGGCTACCCACTCCAGTACTCTTGGGCTTCCCTGGTGGCTCAGAGGGTGAAGAATCCGCCCGCAATTCAGGAGACCTGGGTTCAATCTCTGTGTTGGGAAGATCCTCTGGAGAAGGAAACAGCTACCCATTCCAATATTATGGCCTGGAGAACTCCATGGACAGAGGAGCCTGGCGGGCTACAGTCCATGGGGCCACAAAGAGTCTGAAATGACTAAGTGACTTTCACTTTCACCAAAGAGGACAGTGGAGCTTAAGGACGTCAAGTGAATTGTCTGAGATCACACAGCTGGTACATGGCAGAGATGAGAGTGCAGTTAAGTCTCTCTGACTCCACATGGGGGTGCTCTGACCCAACATACCTCCTAAGACTTTTCCTCCATCAGCATCTGAGCCCTGACTCAGGGACCTTCTCCGTGGGGTCCAGGTGCTGGATTGAGGGGCTCAGGAATTGGTGCCCCATCCCTCTTGGGAGCAGGTGTGGGAATAGGAGTTGCTGGGAAGGGGCTGGAGTTCAGTCCTCCTGCTCCAGAGAGCAGGGCCTTACCGTCCTTCCACAGGTCAGCCACAAACTTGTCTGAAGAGGCGTTGAGGAGGGAAGTCACATTGTCATTCAGCGGATCCATGTTCTTGGTCAGCCAGGCGCTGGCATTGTAGTCCACCTGTCAAGGACCACCCCACCAGTCAGGTGCTTCTGCTTCAGTTATGAACTAGGGACAGGCTTCTTCCCCCACTGCCCCGGATCTTCTGAAGTCAGAAAGGAAACATGAGTGGCTACCATAATGGGAATCCACAAACACCAATAAAAGAACTGACAAATCAGAACTTTAAAGGGCCCTGCACACAGTAGGCCTCAGCCATGACCTACTGGGAAAGCCTCGTCTCCATCCCTGCCTTCTCCTAGTAAACTTCCTCTGGCAGCCTCCTCCTTAAGAGGCCAGTACGATGCCTGAGATTTCCCAAAGGTATGGAGCTTTGCTGGTGGCGAATACCCTCCCTTCACACTCAACGTTCACCTCTCCTCCAGCAAAGGCTTGACAACAATCTGCTTTTAAATTAAATCTGGGACCTCTTTTTAATCTTACTATTTTGACTATGACATGGAAGGAACTGATCAAATAGTTCTGGTGGGGTTTTACATTATATGGGTTGTTACGTTGATGGGCAGTGTGTGATCTTGGCTGTGTGTCAATAAAGATTTATTTACAAAAACAGGCCGTGGACCCTGTTTGGTATTTGGGTTGTAGTTCGCCAACCCCTGGTTTAGAGTACTGCCTGTCTCTATGATGCAGTGGATATACCGGGGAGTCAATAAACGCCTGCAAGCCAGACTGAGTTATGTCTTTTCTACATGATCCAGGACCCTCCGGAGCCACAGGGAAAGGTCCTGTATATTAAGAACTACAATATGATGACGGTGATGACTGATGATGGAGGAGACCTGTAGGGGAGAAGCGGGGAGGAAGGAGGAGAAGGAAGAAAAAGAAGACATCACAAGTTTCCCTGAGTGGCACAAGCTCCAATGGCAAACCCAAGGCCATGATAAAGCAGATTCCTGTTGGACTCAGAAGTGGGTTTATTGGTCCCCCCATTCTAGCTGGCCCTTCCTGTTGGGTTTAACTGGTAGCAGGAAGGATTTAGGGTCTATACAGGAAAGCACTGCCTGGCTAGTGAAAGTGAAAGGTGCTCAGTCCCGTCCGACTCTTTGCAACCTCATGGACTATCCACAGAATTCTCTGGGCCAGAATACTGGAGTGGGTAGCCTTTCCTTTCTCCAGGGAATCTTCCCAACCCAGGGATCAAACCCAAGTCCCCCGCATTGCAGGCAGATTCGTTACCAGCTGAGACAAAAGGGTAGCCTGGCTACCAGAGTTGGAGCGTATCAGTGGCCTCTCTAAAATGCATCTCATATATCTCTATAATATACAACATATATATTAGCCTATAATAGCATATATATTCTCTATCTTTAATATACAGATATTATAGATATATTAGCCCATTATATGTTATACCTCTAAATCTTGTCCCTTACTGATGCTTAGACAAATCATGTATAAGGCTCGGTTGGGGTCTGACTTACACCAGAGGCCTCTGGGTCCCGCCTCTCCTAAGCTGCTCTTACTTGGAGCATCCTGCCTGGGTGCCCTGGAATGAAGAGGCCCCGGGACATTTGCCTGGTACCTTTCCGGCGTAGTGAATGATAGAGAATTCAGTTTTGTCCTTGAGCTGCTTGGGCTTCTGAAACTTGGGGTGGCTGCCCTGTTCCGAGCACAGCTTCTCCACAAAGGACTTGTCTGTGGCTTTGGGGAACCAACACTCCTCGTCCAGCAGGGCCAACACACCTGGAGGGTTGTTCTGTGGAAGATAGGAAGATCATAGCGAGGGCGCCCGAGCCTCAGGCTGGCCACCCAAACATGTGCGTAGGCGCCATTACTGTCTCTACTCACACATAAAGGTGGATTTATACACTCCATCTCCACCCCCTCAATCCATCCTCAAAGTATTCTGTGCCCAATGGACCAGCACTAGGGATGCAAGCGCTGGGACGCATACACAACATCACAAAGATTTCACACTTCTGGTAATAAATTGTGTTCCTTTACAAATAAATTCACCTAAGGGTTCCTTTGAGTAAAGTGCTCCCCTATGGCTGAGACAGTTTAAACTAAGGTGTCAGGAGCACCATCAAATCTGCACATGCTATTTGCTCTGGTGGAATGTTCTTTAATTTTTGGACTCAGATCAGAGAAGCCTTTCCTGGCTATTCTGTCCAAAGCAGGCATCCCTAAACCACTCTCTGCTTTGTCCTTATCAGGAGAATTAGTTGCTTCTCTTGTTTTTCTAGTTTCATTGTCTGCTCCTCCAGGAGGGCAGGGACTACATCCATCTCATTCACTGTTACATCTCAGCCCCTAAAGAGAGGGCCCAGCATATAGCTGTTTAGTCGCTAAGTTGTGTCCAACTCTTTTGCAA
>SJYW01041550.1:759061-789081 GCA_006410735.1 Raphicerus campestris
ATAAGGAGTTCATGATCTGAGCCACAGTCAGCTCCTCGTCTTGTTTTTGTTTATTGTATAGAGCTTCTCCATCTTTGGCTGCAAAGAATATAATCAATCTGATTTCAATGTTGACCATCTGATGATGTCCATGTGTATAGTCTTCTACGATACTAGCCCTTAAATCTATATCTCACTTCCACTGCATAGTCATAAGGTATATGATTTAGGTCATACCTGAATGGTCTAGTGGTTTTCTTGACTTTTTTCAATTTCAGTCTGAATTTGGCAATAAGGAGTTCATGATCTGAGCCACAGTCAGCTCCTGGTCTTGTTTTTGCTGACTGTATAGAGCTTCTCCATCTTTGGCTGCAAAGAATATAATCAATCTGATTTCAATGTTGACCATCTGATGATGTCCATGTGTATAGTCTTCTACGATACTAGCCCTTAAATCTATATCTCACTTCCACTGCATAGTCATAAGGTATATGATTTAGGTCATACCTGAATGGTCTAGTGGTTTTCTTGACTTTTTTCAATTTCAGTCTGAATTTGGCAATAAGGAGTTTATGATCTGAGCCACAGTCAGCTCCAAGTCTTGTTTTTGCTGACTGTATAGAGCTTCTCCATCTTTGGCTGCAAAGAATAGAATCAATCTCATTTCAGTGTTGACCATCTGGTGATGTCCATGTGTAGAGTCTTCTCTTGTGTTGTTGGAAGAGGGTGTTTGCTGTGACCAGTGCATTCTCTTGGCAAAACTCTATTAGCCTTTTTCTTGCTTCATTCCGTATTCCAAGGCCAAATTTACCTGTTATTCCAGGTGTTTCTTGACTTCCTACTTTTGCACCCCAGTCCCTTATAATGAAAAGGACATCTTTTGGGGGTTTTAGTTCTAGAATGTCTTGTAGGTCTTCTTAGAACTGTTCAGCTTCAGCTTCTTCAGTGTTACTGGTCAGGACATAGACTTGGATTACCATCATAGCAAATGGTTTGCCTTGGAAATGAACAGAGATCATTTCTGTCATTTTTGAGATTGCATCCAAGTACTACATTTCAGACTTTTTTGTTGACTATGATGGCTACTCCATTTCTTCTAAAGGATTCCTGCTTACAGTAGTAAATATAATGGTCATCTGAGTTAAATTCACCCATTCCAGTCCATCTTAGTTCACTGATCCTTAGAATGTCAATGTTCACTTTTGTCATCTCCTGTTTGAAAACTTCAAATTTGCCTTGATTCATGGACCTAACATTCCAGATCCTATGCAATATTGCTCTTTACAGCATCAAACCCTGCTTCCATCAGCAGTCCCTTTCACAACTGGGTGTTGTTTTTGCTTAGGCTCCATCTCTTCATTCTTTCTGGAGTTATTTCTCCACTCATCTCCAGTAGCATATTGGGCACCTACCAATCTGGGGAGTTCATCTTTCAGTGTTCTATCTTTTAGCCTTTTCATGCTGTTAATGGGGTTTTCAAAGCAAGAATACTGAAGAGCTTTCCATTCCCTTCTCCAGTAGACCATATTCTATCAGATCTCTCCACCATGACCCATCCGTCTTGGTGGCCCCATATAGCATGGATTAGTTTCATTGAGTTAGGCAAGTGATAATATTACTACTGTGTTTTTAGCAATTATCCACCTGGTAGCAGCCCCACTACCTCCCAGGCCTGCTCCATGGAGAACAGGCTCTTTGCCTCACCTGCTGCCCATGGCCTGGGCCTTGCTGTACCAATCCTCCATCAGGACCACTGCCTCCTCGCTGCTCTCAGTGTGGTGGGTCTGGACCCAGGCCTGGACCTCCAGGGGTAATTAAACTTATTTAACTTATATGCAGAGTACATCATGAGAAACTCTGGGCTAGAGGAAGCACAAGCTGGAATCAAGATTGCCAGGAGAAATATCAGTAACCTCAGATATGCAGATGACACCACCCTTATGGCAGAACGTGAAGAAGAACTAAAGAGCCTCTTGATGAAAGTGAAAGAGGAGAGCGAAAAAGTTGGCTTAAAGCTCAACATTCAGAAAACTAAGATCATGGCATTCAGTCCCATCACTTCATGGCAAACAGATGGGGAAACAGTGTCAGACTTTATTTTTCTGGGCTACAAAATCACTGCAGAGGGTGGTTGCAGCCATGGAATTAAAAGACGCTTGCTCCTTGGAAGGAAAGTTATGACCAACCTAGACAGCATATTAAAAAACAGAGACATTACTTTGTCCACAAGGGTCTATATAGTAGTTATTATGGTTTTTACAATGGTCATGTATGGATGTGAGAGTTGGGATATAAAGAAGGCTGAGCGCCGAAGAATTGATGCTTTTGAACTATGATGTTGGCAAAGACTCTTGAGAGTCCCTTGGACTGCAAGGAGATCCAACCAGTCCATCCTAAAGGAGATCAGTCCTGGGTGTTCATTGGAGGGACTGATGTGAAAGTTGAAACTCCAATACTTTGGCCCCCTGATGTGAAGAGCTGACTCATTTGAAAAGACTCTGATGCTGGGAAAGATTGAGGGCAGGAGAAGGGGATGACTGAGAATGAGATGACTGTATGGCATCACCAACTCAATGAACATGGGTTTGGGTGAACTCTGGCAGTTGGTGATGGACAAGGGGGCCTGGTGTGCTGCAGTTCATGGGGTCACAAAGAGTTGGACAGGACTGAGCGACTGAACTGAAGTGAACAATATTAACTAAGATAGATTTAATAATTACACATATTCTAATTTTATTTTTATTGTTTCTACTGTCTATGAGACAAAGCTATATATCATTACAATATTGAAAGTCAACTTTTAGAAGCATAGCTTATAAAATAATGTACTAACAATGTCTATAATTTATGGAGTACTTATTATATGCAAAGGGTAAGTAAAACTTTTTGTACATATTATATCCTTTAGTAAACTCAATAATCTTCTGATCTAATAAATTTCCCCATTTCATAGATAAAACTAAGTTTAGAGAAACTGAGAATTTTTCCAGGGTCACGTAACTAGTAAATATGAGAGTCAGAATTTAAACTCAGAGTTATTAGAATCAAAGGAGAGTTTCCTCAGCTTAATTCTAGTCCATGAAATGACATTCATTGCTGTAGGACTAAGATTGAAGCCTGGTGAGTAGAGTGTGGGAAGAAAAAGAAAGAGGAAGGTGGCAGGGACAAAGTCCCCTTTCCCCCCAAAGACATGATATTCAAGCCATTCCTATCTGAATCCCATCTGGGGCCTTTTATAAATGAAAGTATTTATTACTCAGGACCTCAGTTTTCTTCTCTTCCAAATGGGAATACTTTGTGGATCTGAATAGAAGCAAAACTCCTAACAATAAAAAGGAACTTTCAGAAAAGATTTTACAAACAACTTCTAACCATTGGTCTTTTACCCATTTTCTTATCTACAGTCCATCCTAAGAACTCTGGGAAAGCTGGCATCTCTTTCTTGATTCATGTCTTTTGTAAACTGTTTTTCTTGGTTAAATATGTAAAATTAGATTACCCTGATACAATTACTCCAAGGTTACAAATAATAGGAGTTCTGGTGGGTATTTTTTTTCTTCCCATTTTCATTAAATTCCCTTATAGAAGATATAAAAACAGTTCCTTAATTGGTACTGATTTGCAAATATATTGAATTCAAACATGTCANTGTAAAATTAGATTACCCTGATACAATTACTCCAAGGTTACAAATAATAGGAGTTCTGGTGGGTATTTTTTTTCTTCCCATTTTCATTAAATTCCCTTATAGAAGATATAAAAACAATTCCTTAATTGGTACTGATTTGCAAATATATTGAATTCAAACATGTCAAAATAAATTAATCTGTCTCTCAGTAGAAAGAAAGCAATAGAGCCAGATTGAATTCCAATGAAATTTTATAGCATCTATTTACAAACACTTTTATATCCTAAACTGCACAGCATTTAAAATAATTAGGAGCTTTATGTAACACAGATAACATTCACTTTTATTGTCATTTCTTGAAACTAACAATAAAAGTAAATTTTAAATTGTAGAATAATTGTTTTATCTATATTTTTACTGTAAAATTTGGAATTAACTGTTGGAAACTATACATTCTGTTATTTTAGTACTGTCGTTAATTCAGATTTTTAATATGTTTAATTGAGAGATTTATTATAATCTATATTTTCCAAATTAAGCCAGTTTCTGGTGCAGTTATCTTAAAGGATGCCTGTGTGCTCAGTTGTGTCTGACTCTAAGGCCCCATGAACAATAGCCCGCCTTGTTCGGTTGCTCATCTAGAGCCAGGCATTCTGGAGTGTGAAGTCTAGTGTGCCTTAGGAAGCATTACCATGAACAAAGCTAGTAGAGGTGATGGAATTCCAGCTGANTTATAATCTATATTTTCCAAATTAAGCCAGTTTCTGGTGCAGTTATCTTAAAGGATGCCTGTGTGCTCAGTTGTATCTGACTCTAAGGCTCCATGAACAATAGCCCGCCTTGTTCGGTTACTCATCTAGAGCCAGGCATTCTGGAGTGTGAAGTCTAGTATGCCTTAGGAAGCATTACTATGAACAAAGCTAGTAGAGGTGATGGAATTCCAGCTGAGCTATTTCAAATCTTAAAAGACGATGTTACTAAAGTGCTGTAATCAACTTATGAGCAAGTTTGGAATACATAGCATTGGTCTCGGGACTGGAAAATATCAGTTTTCATTCTAATCCCAAAGAAGGGCAATGCCAAAGACTGTTCAAATTACCATACGATTGCACTCTTTTCATATGCTAGCAGGGTAATGCTCAAAATCTTTCAAGCGAGTCTTCAGGAATCTGTGACCCAAGAATTTCCAGATGTATAAGCTGGTTTCTGAAGTCAGAGGAAACAGAGATCAAATAGCCAACATTTGTTGAATTCTGGAAAAAACAGGGGGGTTCCCCCCACACACACACAAAAAAAAAACTACTCTGCTTTATTGACTACACTAAAGCCTCTGACTGTGTAGATTAAAACTAAGTGTGAAAAACTTCTTAAAGAGATGAGAATACCAGACCACCTTACCTGTCTCCTTAGAAATCTGTATATAGACCAAAAAGCAACAGTTAAAACTGGACATGAAACAATGGACGAGTTTAAAAATGGGAAAGGAGTCTGTCAAGGATGTGTATTGATCGTGTACACCTGTGGCTGATTCATGTCGATGCATGGCAAAACCAATACAGTACTGTAAAATAGAATAAAGTATTAAAAAAATTAAAAAAATAAAAGAAAGGATGTGTATTGTCACCATTTATTTAACTTATTTGCAGAGTACATCATGTAAAATGCTGGGCTGGATGAATCACTAGCTGGAATGAAGATCGATAGGAGAAATATCAAGAACCTCAGATGTACAGATGATACCGCACTAATGACAGAAATTGAAGAGGAATTAAAGAGCCTCTTTATGAGGATGAAGGAGGAGAGTGAAAACACGGGCTTAAAAGTCAACATTAAAAAAAAAAAATCATGTCATTCAGTCCCATCACTTCACTGCAAGTAGAAGTGGAAAAAGTGGAAACAGTGGCATATTTTATTTTCTTGGGCTCCAAAATCACTGCAAATGGTGGCTGCAGCCATGAAATTAAAAGACGCTTGCTCCTTGGAAGGAAATTAGACAGTGCATTAAAAAACAGAGAAATCACTTTTCTGACAAAGGTACACATAGGCAAAGCCATGATTTTTCCAGTAGTCATATACAGATGTGAGAGTTGGACCATAAAGCAAGCTGAGTGCTTAAGAACTGATGCTCTTGAATTATGGTGCTAGAGAAGACTCTTGAGATTCCCTGGAACTGCCAGGTCAAACCATCAAATCTAAAGGAAATCAACCCTGAATATTCATTGGAAGCACTGCATCTCAAATAAACCTGAACTTCTAATACTGAAGCTCCAATACCTTCGCTACCTGATGCAAAGAACCGACTCATTGGAAAAGATCCTGATGCTGGGAAAGATTGAATTCAAAAAGAGAAGAGGGTAACAGAGGATAAGATGGTTAGATAGAATCACCAATTTAATGGACTGAATTTCAACAAACTTCAGGAAATATTAGAGGACAGGGAAGCCTGATGTGCTGCAGTCCATGGGGTTGCAAAGACTAAGACATGACTTAGAGACTGAACAGCATCAACAAGGGGGATAGATGAATGAGGAACAGATTTTCAGTCAATGAAACTATTCTGTATGAAAATATAATGGTGGATATATGACTCTTTACCTCTGTCCAAACCAGAGAACTGTACAACATAAAGAATGAAACCCTTCCCTGGTGGTCTGGTCCAGTGGTTAAGACTTTGTACTTCCACTACAGTTGGTAGGAATTCAGTCTCTGGTTTGGCAACTAAGATACCACGTGTTGTATAGAGTGGCAAAAAGAAAAAAAAAAAAAAAAAAAAAAAAGAAAAGAAACCTGATGTAAACTACTGCCAAAGTGTTGCACTTGAGAGAAAAATAGTACCCAGTGTTCTCAACAGGAAAATATCAGGACATGTGGATATGAAGCCTGATTCAGCTTAAGCTTGGTTTAAAAAAAAAAAAAAGCAAGCAAAGGCAAGCAAAGAAAAAAACTTACTGAAGGCCCTTCCTTAAGACATTTCAAAAATGTGAAACCATTCATCTCTCCGGGGTCAACCTGTATGCCTGTCTAAGATATAACCATTTCCTTTAGCATCCTTTCAACAACCACTTTCTGAGGTAAAGGAATTCAGTTGCTCTTTTGGCTCTTAGGCTTCATCAGTAAAACTGTATATTTTCACTTTTGAGCCCTAGCTGTTGCAAGTGTCTTTTTAGTTAGAGGGCGTTGTATCAATTATGTTGGCAGTAAATCTAGTTTTAAAAAGTAAAAATCTTGAATTTCAGGTTCCCATCTTTCTCCTCTTAATTTATGTCCAATTCATTCAATATTGTTACTTTCTTATCTTTTCTGACATCTGATTTTATGCATCCTGATCTACACCAACTTCTACATTTCGTATTAGCTTGGTGGCATACAGTCCACAAGGTCGCAAAAGGTCAGACAGGACTGAGTGACTAAGCATGCACACATACTACATTTTATGTTCAAGTTATATGTGACTCCAAAGGGAACATATCATTTGCCCTATCATGTGACTGGTACTTTCTAGAGCATAAAACAACAACATCAACAAAAAATGGCCTCTGTCTGGCAATAAATAGAAGAGTTGAAATTTTGTGATCTAACTCTCATTATTATAAAGGTTATTTTAATCTTAGCCAGGAGAAAACTGCATTTTTATAGTATGTTTTGATTCTGATAGAAAGAAGCATGTTGACACAATTAAGACAAAGGTTAATGAGATATTTTGTCTAGAGGTAAATCTGTTTTAAACATTTACTAACAAATAGAAATTTAAATAGTTTTAATGGTGGACATAAGATTTAAATTCTTTCTGAAACTATGCCAATATCTTTTTCCTATATTTTATTTTTAGAGTTTGTAATGAGAAATGGTATTTTTTATAATGTTAATGCTAAGAGAAAATTAACTGTTGACTTTTTATATTTCTGTACTTTACAAGGATCAACTTATAAACTAATTATGGAAAGCATAAGATTTATTTCTTACCTCATGTAGTAACATGGAGAACGCAATTGCACCCAACTCCAGGACTCTTGCCTGGAAAATCCCATGGATGGAGGAGCCTGGAAGGCTGCAGTCCATGGGGTCGCTGAGGGTCAGACACGACTGAGTGACTTCACTTTCACTTTTCACTTTCATGCATTGGAGAAGGCAATGGCAACCCACTCCAATGTTCTTGCCTGGAGACTCCCAGGGACGGGGGAGCATGGTGGGCTGCCGCTATGGGGTCGCACAGAGTCGGACATGACTGAAGTGACTTAGCAGCATGTAGTAACAAGATAGATAAGTAAACTGTGTCTATTCCGCAAAAAAGAACTCAGCACAAATCCCACCCTATAAGAAGTTTACAAAAACCACTGGACCAAACTTAGGAGGGCAGAAACCAAAAGGAAGAAAGAATTCAACCTTGAAGCCTGGGAAAAGGAGACCTCAAACACAATAAGTTAAAATAAATAAATAAATGATGAAAACTCAGCTAAATACTACACAAACGAAGAAACAAACAAGAAACACAGAAGTACAAATAAATGAAGAGGAAATAGGCAAACTACCTGAAAAAGAACTCAGAATAACGATAGTTAAGATGATCAAAAACCTTAAAAACAAAATGGAGAAAATACAAGACTCAATTGACAAAGACCTAGAAAATTTAAAGAAAAAACAGAGACAAATAACATAATCACTGAAATTAAAAATACTCTAGAAGGAATCAATAGCAGAATATCTGAAGTAGAAGAATGATTCAATGAGCTGGAAGATAAAATGGTGGAAATAATTTCTGAAGTGTAGAATAAAGTAAAAAGGATGAAAACAGCTGAGGATAGCCTTAGAGACCTCTGGGACAATATAAAACACATAAACACTCGAAATATAGGGATTCCAGATGAAGAAGAGAAAAAGAAAAGGTATGAGAAAAATTTTGAAGAGATTATGACTGAAAATTTCCCCAACATGGAAAAGGAAATAATCAAGTCCAAGAAGTACAAAGAGTCCCATACAGAATAAACCCAAGGAGGAAAATACAACAAGACACATACTAATCAAACTATCAAAGACTAAACACGAAGAAAGAATATTAAAAGCAGCAACAGAGAAGCAGCAAGAAACATACAGGGAAACCCCATACACTTAACAGTTGCTCTTTCAGCAGAAACTCTGCAGGCCAGAAGGGAATGACAGGATATATTTAAAATACTGAAAGGGAATACAAGAGAAGAAAATGATATACAAAATCAACCCCAATTAAGAAAATGGCAACAGGAGCATATATATCAATAATTAATTTAAATGTAAACACATTAAATGTGCCAACCAAAAGACAAAGACTGGCTGAATGGATACAAAAACAAGACCCATTTATATGCTGTCTACAAGAAACCCACTCAGACCTAAAGACACATATAGGCTGAAAGTGAGAGGATGGAAAAATATATTCTGTGCAAATGGGAAACAAAAGAAAACTGGAGTAGCTATCCTTATATTAGACAAAATAGACCTTAAAATGAAGAAGATTACAAGAGAGAAGGAAGGACACTACATAATGGTCAAGGGATCAATCCAACAGGAAGACATAACAGTTGTAAATGTCTATGCACCCAACATAGGAGCACCTCGATACATAAGACAAACACTAACAGACATAAAAGGAGAAATTGATAGCAACACATTGACAGCAACACGATAATAGTAGGAGACGTTAACACCCCACTCACACTAATGGACAGATCATAAAAACAGAAAATTAATAAGAAAACATAAGTCTTAAATGACACATTAGATGAGATGGATCTCAATGTCTTCAGGACAGTCCATCCAAAGGCAAAACTTCTCAAGTGCACATGGAACATTCTCCAGGATAGAGCACATCTTGGGTCACAAATCAAACTTCAGTAAATTTAAGAAAATGGAAATCATATCAAACATCTTTCCAACCACAATGCTATGAGACCAGATATCAATTACAAGAATTAAAAAAAAAAACAAAACTGTAAGAAACAAAAACATTTGGAGATTACAGAACACATTTCTAAATAACCAACAGGTTACTGAAGAAATCAAAAGGAAAATCAAAAAAAAATTCTAGAAATAAATGACAATGAACGCATAACAACTCAAAACCTATGGGATGCAGCAAAAGGAATTTTAAGAGGGAAGTTTATAGCAATACAATCCTACCTCAAGAAACAAGAAAAACATTGAATAGACAAAATAACTTTACACCTAAAATAACTGGAAAAAGAAGAAAAACAAACAAAACAAAATCCCCAAAATTAGTAGAAGNATGGCACCACCATCTAATTCAATGGACATGAGTTTGAGCAAGCGTCAGGAGATAGTGAAGGATAGGGGAGCCTGGAGTGCTACAGTCTATGAATTGGATATGACTGAGCTCCTGAACAACAACAACACAGAATTAATTCCAGGGATACCACATGTGCTTCTCTTGCAGGGAGATGACCTTCCTCCCCAAGCTCTGGCACATCAACTGCTGGAGGGGAAATCTCCAGAACCCGGGAGAAGCTCCCTGGAGAGTTCTGAGGACTCTGACTGCTGAGGCAGATCAAGCCATTGGTCCACATGAGCCGACCTTCCAGTTCTGGCTCATAGATTCAAAATGAGACCTCTAGGTGCTGCTGGCTGGCCCCAGTGCCAGAGAAGTGAGCGGAACAAAGAGGGTTTAAAAAGTATAAAAAGACAGGAGTCAAGAGACTCCAGGATGGAAGACTTCTGGGAGGGGTATAAAATGAGACGTTTCCCCAACAACCATCACCAACTTCTCTTCTGTACAGTGAACTGTCTTTAGATATTACAGAGTAAAAATAATTACACCCTCTATGGTCTGTGAATCCCTGTGCTAAATGTTGACATGCATTTTCTTATTTGCTTTTCTTTCTTGGAATACAATTGCTTTACAATATTGAGTTAGTTTCTGCTATACAACGAAGTGAATCAGCTATAAGTATACATATATCCCTTCTCTCTTGGATCTACCTCCCACCACCTCGGTTCTTCACCGGGCACCAAGCTGAGTTCACTGTGCTTTATAGCAGGTTCCCATTAGCTACCTGTTTTACACGTGGTGGTGTGTATACGTCAATCCCAGCCTCCCAGTTTGTCCCACCCTCTCTTTCCCCCACTGTGTCCACATGTCCATTCTTTATGTCTGCATCTCTATTCCCGCCCTGGCTCATCTGTACCATTTTTTCATTGTCTCATTTAGACCTCACAAATATCCTAGGAACTAAGAGCGAATATTGTTGGCACTTTCAATACAGGGGAAATCGAGGCCCAGGGAAGCTCGGGGAAGGCTCATTTCCCAGGAGGACACAGTTAGGAAGCAGCGAAGCCAAGTATTTGCAGTGGCTGAAACTACCTCAGCTGAGGGTCTGGGCTTCAGAGCACTGGGTGCCAGCTCTGGCTGGCTGAGTGATCTTGACTCAGCTGACTAGCAACTGACCCTCAGGATGTTGTAAACATGCCCACTGATTAATCTAAGGAGAGCCGTTCTGCTGTAGGGGGAGGGGTGGAGACCATGGGGACGTGGGGATGATGGGAGCCACACGGGGAGCTGGGCTGTCATACTAGGTGGATTTCCCGCACATAAGAACCAGGTTCTATTTGACAAAATCTGCCAAGATGCTAACTACCAAAGAATGAATAATCATTTCTTCTCTGTGTCCCCAGATCCACTGGTTTAGACTGTGTCCTCCCTGCTCTGTTCTATCAGGTCATGGGCACTAATTTCTCCTCTCAAGGCCTCCTAATTGTGGGCTTCCCTGGTGGCTCGGATGATTAGGAATCTGCTTGCAATGCAGGAGACCAGGGTTCAATCCCTGGGTCAGGAAGATCCCTGGAAGAAGAGAATGGCTAGGGCCACAAACTCTTCTGTAATTCCCGAATCCAGAAGCTTCAGGAAACTGAACTCAGCCGGTGGCCATGCCTGTTCTGAGCCCACACAAGGCTCTTCGTGGTCTCTTTATCCCCCACTGGAGACTAGTATGTGTTCTGCTGTATCTCGTTTAGTTCTGGCCCAGCTCTGGGGAGGTGCGGATGGTGCACGGTCAGGTGACCCCAGCCATACCCGGAGCCCCCACTGGGACGCATGAGTGGGCACTGGTGGGCTGGCAGAATTCTGATTCCTTAGATTTACAGAAATAGCTTTCAGTTTGCTTTGCCAGAAGCAGGCTGTTCCTCTGAGAAAGTTCTGTTTCCACTGACATCCTATTTGTGGGCTGGAGCTGCTCTGTTCTTAAGAAGGACAAGGGGTCTGGGCTTGGCCTTGAACCCTGGCTCGTTAAGGATGAAGAGAAGTACTTGTGGATGAGTGGGTTGTCATTTCCTTCTCCAGGGGATCTTTCTGACACAGAAATCAAACCCAGGTCTCTTGCATTGCAGGCAAAAATTCTTTACCATCTGAGCCACCAAGGAAGCTCTACCCAGTACTTACCTAGGCCTTATTCTGTCATGATTCTAAAAGCTTTAGTGTGTTAGCTGCTCAGTCTTATCCAGCTCTTTTGCAACCCCATGGACTGCTGCCCCCCAGGCTCCTCTGTGCATGAGATTCTCCAGGCAAAAAGCCTGGAGTGCGTTGCCATTCCCTTCTCCGGGGACCTTCCCAACCCAGGGATCAAACCTATGTCTTCTGCCTTGCAGGTGGATTCTTTACTATTGAGCCACCAGGGAAGTCCTCTAAAAGCATTACATGAATCAGTTCACTTGAGGTAGGTATTATTAGCATCCCCATTTCACTGATGAGGCACAGAGAGGTTGAGTAACTAGCCCAAGATCACTCAGCTAGGGAGAGGTCCACTCAGAATCATATACAGGCTGCTTGAGGCCCCCAAACCAAGGGACCACCACACTACAAGGCTTGCTCTTAAGCGACAACAACCCCAGGGGAGAGTTGTTCTGGATGGCACCCAAGTGCTGGAAAAAGAGGTGGCTTTTATGCCTTTTAGACCCCCTGGGGCTCTGGGCAGGAGGTAGATGGTGCCAGGGATGGGGATCCCAGGTGGCCCAGGCTCAGCAAAGGATACACGTCTCAATGTTGGCTCCCACGATGTAACCCGTGACATCGAAGTTGATGCGGATGAATTTGCCCTGCCAACAGGAAAACACAGTTCACAGTGGGGTCCCCAGCCTCATCCCTCAACCCCATGCTGCAGGAAAGTAGGGCAAGAGAAGTCAGGGAGCATTCAGAGGGGCACCTACAAATCAGTATGGTCTCCCTCATTAATGGAATTCAGATCTCCTATGGAGGTCCCACTTCTGTACAAAAAAATGATTATTGTCTAAGTATCATCAACCACCCAAGTTCAGGGTTCCCCTGACCCCATTAGGCTCAAGTGAGAAAGGGGAGGGGCCCATGAAGCCTGGGAAAGCCAGTGTGGGAAGTTCTGCCTCACTGACTATTGGCCTTTGTGAAGGCTGGGACCACATCTTAATTGTTTGCTGTAATTCTGAGTCCAGTTCAAGATCTGGTATACAGTAGGTACTTAATAAAAATGATCCAAATAAATGAAGAGAGAGAATGAGGTGTGTAAAAATGCCTGTATGGATGTATACAGCGAGTGCTTAATAAATGTGTTGAAACTTGCATGTTCTTGGTATACAGTAGGTGCTCAATGCATGTTTTGCTGAATAAATGAACGAGTATTTTAGGTGCTCAATGCTCAGTACATGTTTATTGAATGAATTATGAATGTCAAATTCTAACAGGGAGCTGAGTATACAGCAGGTGCCTAATGAATATTTGTTGCATGAATAGTAAATGAATGAATGAGGGGAGTGAGTGGCTGGAACACTCACAGGGTGGTAAGTTTAAGACAGCACTGGAGTTACAGAGCAAAATGAATTGCACACCTCCATCCCTTAAGCCTCACATGCCCCATGCACACACACGCACTCTGCGTTCTCAGGCAGAAGGGGACACCGGGGGACCCGAGCTTTTCCAGAAAATTCATGTAGCTTCACCACTTACGAATCTGGAGGAGTTGTCGTTCTTGACCGTTTTGGCATTGCCAAAAGCCTCCAGGATGGGGTTTGCTTGTAGAAGCTGCTTCTCCAGCTCACCCTAAAATTCATTCACATGCAGTTATTAGAGAAAGCGATGCAGGCAGTGACAGTTCTGCCCTGGACAGAGGTTGTCAAAAAACTCTGCCCTTAACCTACAGGTTCTCTCCTGTCCTATGACCTATCCATTCTGAGATCCCAATGCTAATGTCCAGATTTACTCGAGGATTTCAGAAGAGAAACAAATGGATGAGCTCTGTTACAGCCACGACATCTGTTCCCTAGAAGATAGGGTCTGCTCATCTATGGGACACACTGAACTCTGGCACTGACAACACTGGGATGTCATTGACATCATAGTGAATCCATGGAATTGTGCAGTGCACAATCTGCCCCACTGTATATGGCAGTCCTGCTGCTGCTAATGTTTGACAAGCAGCCTTCTTCAAGCTAGACTGCTACAACACTTATGAAGGCTTTAGTGCATTTTTTAAAGTTGCAACTTTTCCTTTCTCAGGACCAGTTTTCTGAAGTCTCAAAGGGAAGACAAATAAGGAATGCACAAAACCCACCAGGAATACTTTGAAACCAACTGCAGAACAAAGCCTCAAAGCGGGTTGCCTGAGCTCCATTCATCAGGTTAAATGCAGCTGAGACTGTATACAGCCCACTGGCCCCCTCTGAGGGGGCTCCTGTGCACAAATGCGGTCATGTGATTAATTGTGGCAGGAAAGGGCCAATGAGGTAAATCATGCCAGGAAGCAATGAGCTGCTCTTTGCCTAGCCCCGCAACGCGGCAGCTGCAGACTGGCCCAGCGGCTCTCCCGACAGCTCCTCCTACAGGCCAGGCTGGGAAGTGTGGGTCCTAGAGGTTTTCTCCTGTTTTCTCTGCTGGGTCCCCTGTCTTATTTTTTTTTTTTTTTCAGGGCAGCTGAACTAGGCTAAAAAGAACCTGGGAAACATTATAGAAACAGGTGAGTGCATGGCTTTCTCCCCTCCGCTGTGCACCAGGTAGACACCATGGGTGATTGTCCCTAAAGGAACAGAACAAGAAGCCACTATTTATTTCTGGGTTTATTAGTCACACAAGCCCTCCTCCTTTGAAGATTCCAAAGAAGATGGACAGGAAATATCTCTGTGAAAATCACAGCCACACTGGAATTCCCATAATTGGGAATGGTGACATTTACAAGCAGGGCTTTGCTTGACTAGTAGGGAGAAGACTAAAGGGGTCACTTTTGTCAACAGAAACTTGTGGTCTCAGTGGGGGTGTCTCAGACCCCCCAAGAAGTCCCCTTTCTAGAATGAGAGTTCCAGATGGTGCGGCCAAAAGATCCTTCTCAGGAGATCTGATCCAAACCGCTCATTTTATGGATGATGAGACAGTGACCCAGAGAAGACAGTGACCCGATTTGGCTAAAGTCACACAGGAGCAAATCCCAAAGAAGAAGCCTGATTCTCTTTCTGATGCATTCATGATGCTGCTGCCCACGTCTGACTAATATGAACTGAGTGTGACCCTAGGACACGCTAGGACCTCTTGATCTGAGGACCCGTACACCAGCCCCCCAAGCTCTGCGTTAAGAGATGAGTTTGTATATGCAGAGGTTTGAGCAGGGCCTGGTTGGGTGTCGCATAGCTGGGGCCTTACCATGTCACCGAAGCTAGTGCATCGTGAACCCCAAGACTTCCGTTTCTGGAGCCTTGGGTCAAGCAACCGGCATGCAAAGACAGACACGCACTGCACACACATGCAGAGGAAGACACACCAGTGCACAGGGAATAGGCCTCAGGGGAGGAATTTAGGGGTGATGGCAGGGAGGGGAGACAAAGGCATGCCACAGCAGTTGCCATTAATTGACTGTCAATCAAGCCAGGAAAGCTTCAGGGCCAGAAGGTCCTCAAAAGCTCAACCAGACGCGACAGACATCTCCAGGGCCTTCCCTGGGGTACCCCGGTGGTACCCCAGTGGTGGACACCTTGGTGGGAAGGGTAAGGTGACATTCGTTCTGAACTAGGGAAAATCCATTCCAGGCTAGAGGACAACCCTGGGGATTCCAGTGGGAGTCCTGCGGGTGGCGATGCGCCCACACACCCCACCCCGCCGGGTGGCATCGGACATCCGCAGGACGGTATTTCAGTGCATTTGTAGGTTCGGGGATCTAGCCCAGTCTACCATCGGTTACCGGGCTCAGTGGGTGCAACAGGGGCATGCACATCTAAATACACTCCGTGCCTCCCGTCCACACCAGGAAAACACTCTCAGTTACTCACGTAGGCAAAAGATGGGCCTTGCTGTGGTTGAACAATACAGTATGAAACAAACGTCAGTGTTATTTCCATCACATGTACATCAGGGTCTGGAGAATATACGATTTCAATCCCCACCCAGCCCAAGACAGCCCGGATTTTCCAAGATCCTCCAACTGAGAAAAGCAGCAGCTTTTCTTGGATTCAATTTCCTTTCTGCTTTACTTGCTTTCTTTTCTAATTTCTTAAAAGATTCAGACATTTTCAAAGGTTTTTTAAAATTGCCGGGACCAAAGCGCACTCTTTAAATTGTATCCGATGAGACGCTGTCTAAGATACCTTCTCACACGCGGAGAAAAAAAGTGTTTGGCACATAGTAGGCACTTGATAAAGATCTGTCATTAGTATTATTTCTTCCTTTTACTATTCTAGGGAAAGGAAAGGCAGTAGGAGGCAGTGTTTGGCTACTACATAAATTCTGGGGCTCTTTGTTCCTTATACCACGCCAGAGGCAGTGTGGATGCTGGATCTCAGGCTTTCTGCACCTGTTGGAGGGAGGAAAAGTTCCCCAAGCTACAACCAGGGCTCGCCCCAGATCCCCAAGGGCCTCCAGACAGGCTGGTCTCTGTGGCTTCTCCAGTGTCACCTCTGAGCCCCAGAAGCTAAATCCAGAGCAGCAGGAATTGGTGACACCCCAAACCTGCTTCAGGCCTCCTTTGCCCATCACCCCCCACCCCAGCCCAACACCTTTGGAGGGAGGCGCTGGCAGGTCCTTCCAGCAGCCCCATTGCTTGTCGTCTCCACTGGGATAGATGAGGCAAGGCTAAGGCCGAGGAGGAAAAGAGGGATGGACCCAGGGAGGGATGATTCTAGAAACCTGCTCTTCTTTTCCTTAATCGACTGTGTCCTTATTTGATGATTTACGCTCTCCCTTTGTCATGAGTCCAGAAGCTCAGTGTTTAGAATAACTTAGACTCATCGAAGGGCCCCATACTTGCAGTGCCTAGCACACAGTAGCTGCTCAGTCAAGGGTACTGGACCAAAGCTCATATGCTGAGTGGCACCCATGTTCCCACCCCCTGGGGTTCCCATTGGAGGCACATGTGGAGGAATGACAGGTATGCCTCAACCTAGGGAATTTACAGTGATTCAGTTCAGGCAGTGGCTCTCAATCAGGGGTGACCGCACCCGCCAGAGGGCACCTGACATTCTTGGGCGTCCTAACCAAGGGGAGGGGCTGCTACCAGCCTCCAGTGGGGAGTGACCAGAGGTGCTGCTAAAAATCCTCCAGGGCATAAGACAGCCCCACCACAGAGAATGATCCAGTCCAAAATGACAGTGACGCTGCAAGCGAGAAGCTTTGATGTCAATCAAAACTCCTCCTCCCAGTTCACAAAACAGGAGATGATCCTGGCCAAAGTGAGGAATTGCCTAGATCCAACTAAGGTCCCTCTAGTCAAGGCTATGGTTTTTCCTGTGGTTATGTATGGATGTAAGAGTTGGACTGTGAAGAAGGCTGAGCGCCGAAGAATTGATGCTTTTGAACTGTGGTGATGGAGAAGACTCTTGAGAGTCCTTTGGACTGCAAGGAGATCTAACCAATCCATTCTGAAGGAGATCAGCCCGGGGATTTCTTTGGAAGGAATGATGCTAAAGCTGAAACTCCAGTACTTTGGCGACCTCACGCGAAGAGTTGACTCATTGGAAAAGACGCTGATGCTGGGAGGGATTGGGGGCAGGAGGAGAAGGGGACGACAGAGGATGAGATGGCTGGATGGCATCACTGACTCAACGGACGTGAGTCTGAGTGTACTCCGGGAGTTGGTGATGGATAGGGAGGCCTGGTGTGCTGGTATTCATGGGGTTAAAAAAAGAGTCGGACACGACTGAGTGACTGAACTGAACTGAACTGAACAGAACCACCCAGGATGAAGAAAAATCCCTCCAGTGAGCTGTGCAGGGAAGGACAGGGAAACACAGTCCTGAGTCCTTATAATGCGGAGTCCTGGCCTTCCCAATGGTGCTCTCTCTACCTGGTCAGCCCTCGAGCCCAAGGCCCATCTGCCAAGCTGCGGCCAGAGGACAGGAGCTGCTACTCACCGTGATGCTTGTATCCTTCTTGCCCTTGTGGGAGGAGGCCACCATGGCCAGGTACTGGATGACTTTCTTGGTGTTTTCTGTTTTCCCAGCTCCAGATTCGCCCCTGAAAGACACGAGAGCAGTGACCCACCGCAACAGTAACACACTAGCGGCTGATGGAATAACCAGCTGGCTGTTGTTTATCTTATCAGGTATTCTGTGGGCATCTTTCCGCAGCTCTGTGTCGTTGGCCAGATGGGGAAACTGAGGTTCCCAGAGGGGAGGAGACTTGTCCACCACTGGCAGGGAGCTGGACTGGGCTTCAAACCCTGCTCCTTATCTCAATCTACTCCTCCCAACGGGAGGCAGAAAAGGATGTAGATGAAAAGAGTAAAAGAAAACCTGAGTTTCCTACCAAGGTCTAAACAGGTTTATTTGGAACTGTCTACTTAAAAAAAAAAAAAAAACCACTTTGTTTTTTAGAGAAGTTTTAGGTTCACAGCAAAATTGAGCAAGAGGTACACAGAGTTCTTAGATCTCCCTGCCCCTTGACAACCTCCCCCACCATCAACATCCCCCACCAGAGTGGTACACCTGTTACAATCGATGGACCCATATTGGCACCTCATCACCCAAAGCCCACAGTTTACATCAGGGTTCACTCTCACTGTTGCACATTCTACGGGTTTGACAGCTGTATAATGATATGTATCCATTATTATAGTTTCTACAAAATAGCTTTATTAAAAATTATCTACTTGAAAGACATCATTACTCTTGTTAGAGACGAGAAGATCAGGCAAGAGACTGCCTTACAGGATGGATGTAAGTACCTCTCAGAGTACTAAGACATAAGGTTGAAGTTTTAGAAATGCCTCTTACAAAAAAGAAGAAGGAAGAGGAAACGAACAAGGAGAAAAAGAAAGAGCGGGAGGGGAAGGAGAAAGAAGACAAAGAGGGAAAGAAAAGTGGTTATTCCATCAGCCACTGGACCCACATAAGCCCCTTCATCCTCTAGAGAACTCACTCAAAGGGTCAGGTGGCTAGCTAATGATTTCAGTTAAATATCAAAGGATAAACCTAGTTGGAGTAAGTCATGCTGAAATGTAAATGGCTGATAAGTTTAGATCAGCGGGGTGTTGTTTGTCTTATCAAAATACTCTTAGAATATGAACAGCAGTTTTATTATTATTATTATTTTTTTTTTACCTTTTTTATTTTTTTTTTATTTTTTTTTTCCCTTTTAATACTTTATTCTATTTTACAGTACTGTGTTGGTTTTGCCATACATTGACATGAATCATCCACAGGTGTACACGATCTCCTATTATTTTTTAATGAAAACGGCTTCTTAAACCAGCTACACCTCTCCTGGCCACCTGAGGTCACGGTGATGGAATTGTTTCATCAAAGGATTCTAGACTGCCTCTGACTCCCACTCTTCTTAGTAAAAGGGAAAGATGACCTCAGCTAAATCCTTCCTCCTTTCTTGTCCTCTCCTCTGATTTTTTTTTGTTTGTTTTTTATTTTTCCTTCCTTTGCCTAGACTCACATTTGCTGAGCTCACTGAATATTCTGAAACGTGCTGATTTTTTTTAAAGCCTGAGTTCATCTACCCTGAGGGCGGGTCAAGGTTCTCCAAGCTGAGCCAGGGCCACCAGTGCCAGGGTGGTGCTTGTCCTTTTTACCTAATTAGGAAATAAAAGAAATGAACCTGCTCTGCCAAGGGCCCATTAATAACTTTGTTCATGGCAAAACAGAAGGAAGGAAGGAAGGAAAGAAGGGAGGGGGTGGTATGGGGCGGGGAGTCAGGAGGGAATGACTGGTTCACAGCGTGCTAGAGACGTTTTTTGGCTGGCCAAGTAGAAGCCCCTAATTGCTGTTCCTNAAAACAGTCCAATTTTTTTTTTTTTTTAATTTTAAGGAGAGAATTGATTTTGGGGAGGAGTGGAGGCCCTGTGTTAATTGTCTGCTCCCCCAATCCTGAAGGGAGGACATATCACTTTCATGTTATTACAGGATAGGAACTTGGGACCAGGGTGAGTAAGCAACTTGCCCAAGGTCACATAGCAAGGCAAGAGCACACTCAGCATTGAAATCAGGTCTCTGGTTCCAATATAATAAGGATTCTTTCTATGACATTTTGCCAAGTCTGTCCATAACACAGACCCAACCCTCTAAGAACATGCTTTCTAAGGTCAGAGGAAAGGGATAGGGAATAGGAATTGATATTTGTTGAAGACCTGCTCTAGGCTACTGGGCTCAGAAATCTTTTTATTTAATCCAACAAGCCAATGAAGGAGTCATTGATTATTCCTGTCACCCACCTGGGGAAAATGAGGCTCAGAGAAGTTGAAGTGCTCTAGGTCACAATTTCTATTATCACACAGATCAAGAATAGAGGAGTAAGATTTGTACATAGGCCAAGTTGATGCCAGAGCCCATGTTCTGCCCCCTACCCTTTCATTTTTAAAAGTGAGAAAAGGAGATGGAATGCAGGAATACTGAGCAAAGCCCTGAGCCATCAAGGAGTTATTCCATATATTCTGGGAGACTTCACTTGCCTTACTAGGCTTTTTTTTTTTAAATCTGAGCAGGTACCAATGAACCAAGCCACTCAGTCATTCACACCTTCCCACTCCAGTACTCTTGCCTGGAAAATCCCATGGACGGAGGAGCCTGGTGGGGGCTAGGAGTCGGACACGACTGAGCGACTTCTCTTTCACTTTTCACTTTCATACATTAGAGAAGGAAGTGGCAACCCACTCCAGTGCTCTTGCCTGGAGAATCCCAGGGACAGGGCAGCCTGTTGGGCTGATGTCTATGGGGTCACATAGAGTTGGACATGACTGAAGCAACTTAGCAGCAGCAGCATGAATTACTTTTATTAGGATAATGCCAGAACCCTTGATAGACATCAACCCAAACTGAGGGGGCTAGGTTCTGGTCAGAGCAAGAAGAAGGAGAGAAAATCTGAGTGTGAGAAACCACCTATGTAGCTGGTCCTGAGTCCATTCATATCCAAGACAAGAGGCAGGACAGCTGTGCAACACACTGACCCTGGATCACTACAGCCCCTCCCTGTCCCGCCATGATTTCCTGGTCTTTCACCTCGCAAGGGTGAGGAAGTAAGACACGGACTCTGGGAACCTGCTTCTCCCCACGTGGCTGCTTGGCTCAACATCTCCAAGTTTTGATAAAAATAAATTGTCCTGGGAGGTTCTGCCAAAGTAAACAACCCAAGCTTCAGGCTCATGGGCGTCTGAAGATTGATGTGCTCAGGGCTGCTTCAGAAACATCGATATCTTTGCTTTTCTGACCCCAGACTCTAAGAATAAAGATGCCTTCTCGGTCAGTGCATCCTAAGCTTCAGTCCTTTTTTTTTTTTTTTTTAAATTTTAGGCTGCACTGGGTCTTCATTGCTGCAGGCAAGCTTCAGTTGCTGTGGTGCATGGGCTTAACTGCCCTGAGGCATGTGGGATCTTCCCAGACCAGGGGTTGAACCCATGTCCCCTGCCTTGGCAGACAGATTCTCAACCACTGGACCACTAGGGAAGTCTCTCAGTCCTGTTTCTTAGGGGACTTTGTGTTCAGCTCCCACATCCTTGAGAAAGACTTGGCCTCATGACCATATATGGCCTCCTGGCCTTGTAATGATTTTACTGCCAAGTGCTTTTAATCAGTCCAGGCTCAGCAGTTGGAAGGAGGCTACCCAATGGCTGCTTAATCCCTCAGCCCCCATCTGGGTGGGATTCATCGGTGTGTGACCTGTCCAGTTCCATGGGGACTACCCTAAGGAGGGTCCTGTGCTTGATTTAATGCTCTGGTGTTGTGATCTTGAATTGCTTAGTAATTTTTGANCAGGCTCATGGGCGTCTGAAGATTGATGTGCTCAGGGCTGCTTCAGAAACATCGATATCTTTGCTTTTCTGACCCCAGACTCTAAGAATAAAGATGCCTTCTCGGTCAGTGCATCCTAAGCTTCAGTCCTTTTTTTTTTTTTTTTTAAATTTTAGGCTGCACTGGGTCTTCATTGCTGCAGGCAAGCTTCAGTTGCTGTGGTGCATGGGCTTAACTGCCCTGAGGCATGTGGGATCTTCCCAGACCAGGGGTTGAACCCATGTCCCCTGCCTTGGCAGACAGATTCTCAACCACTGGACCACTAGGGAAGTCTCTCAGTCCTGTTTCTTAGGGGACTTTGTGTTCAGCTCCCACATCCTTGAGAAAGACTTGGCCTCATGACCATATATGGCCTCCTGGCCTTGTAATGATTTTGCTGCCAAGTGCTTTTAATCAGTCCAGGCTCAGCAGTTGGAAGGAGGCTACCCAATGGCTGCTTAATCCCTCAGCCCCCATCTGGGTGGGATTCATCGGTGTGTGACCTGTCCAGTTCCATGGGGACTACCCTAAGGAGGGTCCTGTGCTTGATTTAATGCTCTGGTGTTGTGATCTTGAATTGCTTAGTAATTTTTGAACAAGGGCCTTAGCTTTCTCATTTTGCAAAATTTAACAAACCAGGTAGCTGGTCCTAGCTCCCACGGTGAAACACCATTTCTGAGTCATTTCAGCTGTGGTCTGCCCTTGGTAGCGAAGCTAAATTGTCTCTGAATCCGTCAGCCCCTAGTCTTCATGTGACTCCCACCCCTGTAACCAGCAAAGTCCTCTGGGGTTTGTGCTGTCCAACTCCTACACATCCTGCAAAGCTCAGGTAGTCACTGCCTTTATTTTGAGTACTGCCTCGAGCTCCCCAGGCAAAAGCAGTGCCTCCTTCTCCTGCAGCATCAATTAGCAGAGCAACACAGTGGGCTCCACGGCCAGCCTTCCTGAGTTCAAATCCCTGTTCTGCCCTATGAGATTATGGGCAAGTCATTTAACTACTCCCATGGACAGTATAAAAAGGCAAAAAGATATGATACTGGAAGACGGGCCCCCCAGGTTGGTAGGTGGCCAATATGTTACTGAGGAAGAATGGAGAAATAGCTCCAGAAAGAATTAAGAGGCTGGGCCAAAGCAGAAACACTGTTCAGTTGTGGACATGCCTGGTGGTGAAAGTAAAGTCCGATGCCATAAGGAACCTGGAAGGTTCAGTACATTGGATGTGGTCAGGCAGGAGATGACAAGACTGAACATTGAAATTTTAGGAATCAGTGAACTAAAATGGATGGGAATGGGCAAATTTGATTCAGATGACCATTGTATCTACTACTATGGGCAAGAATTCCTTAGAAGAAATGGAGTAGACTTCATAGTCAACAAAAGAGTCTGAAATTCAGTACTTGGATGCAATATCAAGAACAATGAGTGATCTTGGTTCGTTTCCAAGGCAAACCATTTAATATCACAGTAATCCGAGTCTATGCCCCAACCAGTAATGCCAAAGAAGCTTAAGTTGAACAGTTTCATGAAGCCCTACAAGATCTAGAACTAACACCAAAAAAAAAAAAAAAAAAAAAATGTCCTTTTCATTACAGGGGACTGGAATGCAAAAGTAGGAAGTCAAGAGATACCTGGAGTAACAGGCAAATTTGGCCCTGGAGTACAAAACAAAGCCATCAGGGTTTTGCCGAGAAAACACACTGGTCATAGCAAACATCCTCTTCCGATAATACAAGAGATGACTCTACACATGGACATCACCAAATGATCAATACTGAAATTAGATTGGTTACATTCTTTGCAGCCAAAGATGGAGAAGCTCTATACAGTCAGCAAAAACAAGACCTGGAGCTGATTGTAGCTCAGATCATGAACTCCTTGTTGCAAAATTCAGGCTTAAATTGAAGAAAGTAGGGAAAAAACACTAGATCATTCAGGTATGACCTAAATCAATTCCCTTATGACTATACCAGCTTCTCTAGTGGCTCAGATGGTAAAGAATCAATCTGCAATATGGGAGACCCAGGTTCAATCTGTGGGTCAAGAAGATTCCCTGGAGAAGGAAATGGCAACCCGCTGTAGTATTCTTGCCTGGAAAATCCCATGGACAGAGAAGCCTGGTGGGCTACAGTTCCAATGGGTTGCAAAGAGTCAGATACAACTGAGCAAGTAACACTTTCACTTTATGATTATACAGTGGAGGTAACAAACAGATTCAAGGGTTAGATCTGATAGAGTGCCTGAAGAACTACGGATGAAGGTTCATATCATTGCATAGGAGGAGACCAAAGCCATCCCCAAGAAAAAGAAATGCAAGAAGGCAAAATGGTTATCTGAGGAGGCCTTACAAATAACTGAGAAAGTAAGAGAAGTGAAAGGTGAAAGACAAAGGGAAAAATAGACACAACTGAATGCAGAGTTCCAAAGAACAGCAAGGAGAGATAAGAAAGCCTTTGTTAAGTGAACAATGCAAAGAAATAGAGGAAAACAATAGAATGGGAAGGACTAAATATCTCTTCAAAAAAAATCAGAGGCCAAGGGGACATTTCAAGCAAATATGGGCACAATAAAGGACAGAAATGGTATGGACTTAACAGAAGCAGAAGATATTAAGAAGTAGCAAGAATACACAGAAAAACTATACAAAAAAAAGTTCCTAATGATTTGGATAGCCACAATGGTGTGATCATTCACCTAGAGCCAGACATCCTGGAATGTGAAGTCAAGTGGACTTTAGGAAGCATTACTATGAACAAAGCTAGTGGAGGTGATAGAATTCCAGTGGAGCTGTTTCAAATCCTAAAAGATGATGCTGTGAAAGTGCTGAACTCAATATGGCAGCAAATTTGGAAAACTCAGCAGTGGCCACAGGACTGGAAAAGGTCGGTTTTCATTCCAATCCCAAAGAAGGGCAATGCCAAAGAATGCTCAAACTACCACACAATTGTGCTCATTCACATGCTAGCAATGTAATGCTCAAAATCCTTCAAGCTAGGCTTCACCAGTATGTGAACTAAAAATTTCCAGATGTACAAGCTGGATTTAGAAAAGGCAGAGGAACCAGAGACCAAATTGCCAACATCCGCTGGATCATAAAAAAGCAAGGGAATTCCAGAAAAACATCTACTTCTGCTTCATTGACTACGCTAAAACCTTTGACTATGTGGATCACAACAAACTGCAGAAAATTCCCAAAGAGATGGGAATACCAGACCTCCTCATGTGCCTCCTGAGAAACATGTATGCAGGTCAAGAAGCAACAGTTAGAACCAGACATGGAACAATGGACTGGTTCAAAATTGGGAAAAGAGTAAGTCAAAGCTGTATATTGTCACCCTGCTTATTTAACTAATATGTAGAGTACATCATGTGAAATGCTGGGCTGGATGAAGCATGGGCTGGATGAAGCACAACCTGGAATCAAGACTGCTGGGAGAGATATCAATAACCTCAGATATTCAGAAATAAGAAAAGAAGGTAGCACTGTATTTGCTAATTATCAGGTAGTGAGAGCAGTGTAACAGGACTGATTTATCCAGTTATAAGCAGTCTCCTAAATATTCAACTTCTTGAGAAGTTAGGTTCATACATTAAGGGGCAAAATTGGAAATTGGAAACAGCATGGATTTGATGTTAGGCAATGGCACCCCACTCCAGTACTCTTGCCTGGAAAATCCCATGGACAGAGGAGCTTGGTGGGCTGCAGTCCACGGGGTCGCTAAGAGTCAGACACCACTGAGCGACTTCACTTTCCCTTTTCACTTTCATGCATTGGAGAAGGAAATGGCAACCCACTCCAGTGTTCTTGCCTAGAGAATCCCAGGGATGGGGAGCCTGTTGGGCTGCCGTTTATGGGGTCACACAGAGTCGGATACGACTGAAGCAACTTAGCAGTAGCAGCAGATATGCAGATGACACCACCCTAGTGGCAGAAAGCAAAGAGGAATTAAAGAGCCTCTTGAGGAAGGTGAAAAAGGAGAGTAGAAAAGCTGGCTTAAAGCTCAACATTCAAAAAACTAAGATCATGGCATCTGGTCCCATCACTTCATGGGAAGTAGATGGGGAAAAATGTAAACAGTGACAGACTTTATTTTCTTGGGCTCCACANAAAGCGCCCCTGTTGCCAAGCGCAGCCCCGGAAGGAGGCGGCCTTCCTCCTCACAAAGAAGCCGGAGAGCGCCCTGGGGCTCCCGAGAGAAGAGAAGCTCATGTCCACGGAAGACATGACTGGGGAAACAGTACATGGGGAGCGAAGGCAGGAATCCATCTGTATCAGCATAATCGCACCCACGTTTCCTGTTCGGTTGATGAGGTAGAAACAGAAAGAGCAGGAAAAGGCAGACCTGCAATTGAGGGCTGAAATTCACACCCCTGAAGATGAACTCTGTGACCCTCTGTCGCTTTCATTAGCCGGGGACAGACTCTGGATTCCACTGGAGAAGAGAAGAGAAATTTGGTAAGCAAGTCTTCAAAAAGGGGACCCAGAAAAAATAGACTAGTCCCTAGAAGAGCATAGGACTTTCAGTTGCATGCTGTGGCTGAGGAGACAGAAGTGAAATGGAGACCAGAGCAAAGGATCGGCTTTGAGGCTACAATATTACAAGGCTCCCTAGGAATCCATCAATATATAGGCGACAAAACCACAGCTTAGAAACACAAATTCCAATACCCAATAGCAGAGAAAATTCCAGAATAAGTATCCGGTAATTCCAACTTCAGGGACATTTACCTGAGCTCACCAGGTGAGTACATGACTGGTGAAGTGATGCAGGAGAGTGAGAGGAAACACGTCGAGAAGAATGTTGCTCCGTATTAGGCCGTGTGCTGTGCACTGCGGGATTAAAGCTTAAGCCTAAACTCATGTTCTGCAAGCGCTCTGTTACTTTCTTCACCTGTGAAACAGGGCTAATAATAGTAATACCTATCTTGCAAATTGCTGTGAGGATTAAATGAGTTAATGCGTGCAAACATTTAACGGCGTCCTATTGAGTTCCTAGTAGGTGCACACTGATTATTGGCATTTGTGCCTTACATATTGTCTTTAACAAACCTGCAAGCTAAACATCGTATTTCCTTTTACATAGGAGCAAAATAAAAGTTTAATCCATGTTCCCTATACTAGTGACCAGCAGAAGTGGGTGCTGAGTATTTACCTGTCAAAGCAGACTGTAATTTTTCTTTTTTCACACTGTAACAGTGTTCCCTGTGTCTCCATAAATCCTTTCATCTTAAAGAGGTTAAACGTTGTACATTGCAAGAGGAGAACACAATAACGCATTTTGGCTTCCTATTTTTTTGAGGTTACAGCCAATGGTCATTAGTTCGAAGCCCATAGGATACGAGAATGCTGAGTTTAAGCATCACTTCATGGAAACAGTACACGGAAGAGACCAGGAGGAGAGCCTGAATTAGCCCAACTCTGTATCCTCCGTGCATTCTTTTTTCATGCACTGCGAGAATGGCCTTGGTGAGCCAGCTGGGCTCCTTGAACCTGAGTTGCTTCATTCATTCAGTGTGTGTGGCTGAAACCCCTGTGGCTTGATCTCTCGGAACTCTTACTCACTGAGAATGAGAGGGCTGATGTGTAAGTGCTCAGAAAACTGCACATACTTTAAATTTTTATTTGCCCAGGAATATTGGAGTTCAACATCACACTTATGCTAAGCACTTTCCCTTCACTTTTTATTTTGAAATTTATTATTCAACTTTAGCAAGGCCAGACCTCTGAGGCCCAGTAATACAGCTCGCATGATATTCTTCACGTTAGGGAAATTAAAGAGAAAGAGAGGATGGCCGTCAAGCCGTCCACCTGTCACACCCACCACTTGTTTACACTTTCTCCAGGATCACTCTGGTACCTCATCTCAGTCTTCCGTTTGCCCTTTGCCGAAAGCTCATCAACTCCTGTTGTCAGTCTTGGTTGCTAAACTCACTCAAGCCTTCTTTACTTTTTTTGAGGTTACAGCCAATGGTCATTAGTTAGAAGCCCATAGGATACTAGAATGCTGAGTTTAAGCATCACTGTATGCAAACGGTATATGGAAGAGACCATGAGAAGAGCCTGAATTAGCCCAACTCTATGCCCTCTCTGTCTTCTTTTCTCATGCACTGTGAGAAGGGCCTTACTTACGTCAGCTGATCTCCTTGAACCCGAGTTGCTCAAGCGTTTATTGTTGGCCGTGCTGGGACTTCATGGCTGAGCGGCTCTTTCCCTGGGTGTGGCGAGCGGAGGCGCCTCTCGAGCCGCGGGGCTCAGGCTTCTCACTGTGGTCCTTCTCCTGTTGTTAAGCACAGGCTCTAGGGTGCTCGGGCCTCAGTGGCTGCAGCCCATGGGCTCAGCAGTTGCAGAGTGTGGACTCCACCACGAGCTCAATAGCTGTGGAGCACCCACCAAGCTGATCCACAGCGTGTTAGACCTTCCCAGGTCAGAGATCAAACCCGTGTCCCCTGCCTTGGCAGGCAGATTCTTTACCATTGAGCAACCAAGGAAGCCCCTGCCCAAGACTTCCGCATGACATTTTAATTTCTCAGTTTTTCGATGTGGCTTGATGCCTAGAATAGACTATGATGCTCCAACAGGTGAGACCACACAGAATGAGGAACTCAAGTCACTCTGGGGTTCAGGGCGCTTAGGATAACACCACCACAGCCCACAGTAACCTCCTTTCAGCAAAGAGAAAGGAAGTCACCCAGGTGGCTCAGACTGGAATGCGAATTGAATTCAGGGCTTTTCTTTTCCCCTGTTCCTGCTGCTAAGGCATGTCTGATCTGTTTTGTACTCATGTCATAACATTTTGGTCCAATTGCAGAACCTAAACTCTTCTCTACCTAGGTTATCTCTTCTTAGACCTTCCTCAACCATCCATCAAAGGCAAGGATCATGCCATCATGGCTATGAGTCAAATATAAAATTTGTTTTCAGTTTACTTCATTTATGTCCTGAACTTGCTAAAAATCAGGTAGGAAAAAGAACAGATAACCATTTAGAAGTTCTTAACTGACATTTCAATGGGGTCCCTCTTCTTTACAGATGGCAAGAAGAACTAAAGTAAAGACGAATCAAGCTTGTTAGCTTTCATCTCTTCCCTTACCTTCACACATAGAATGGGTCCAAATTTTCAGTAGTCATTTGATTTTGCTTTTTACTTTCTTCCAGAAAGAAAGTGTGGAAGACTCCACTGTGATGCATGCAGTCTTAGTCAGCTAGCTGAAAGTCCCCTGAATTCACTGCATCATTTTCTCTTTTTTCTTACTGAAGATGTCCCATCCCCAAAGTGTACTGTATCTCGGAAAAGAACAGTTAAGGGAAAGTGCAATTAAAATTCTGCTCCATAACCTCAGTCAGTCCAGTGAGATCTATTTTCTGATAATTTTATATTTGCTTCTAACTGGATATAGGCTCTCCATTTTCTCTAGTTCCAAGCTACACAAGGAAACTCTATGGAATCCTTTGTAAATTGAATTAGTAGAGGGGACTTCTCTGGTATCCAATGGTATCCGGTATCCAGACTTTGCCTTCCAGTGCAGGAGGCACAGGTTCAATCCCTGGTCGGGGATCTAAGATCCCTTGTGCTTTGTGGCCAAAAAACCAAAATCACGTAAAATAGAAGCAGTGTTGTAACAAACTCAATAAAGACTTTAAAAATGATTCACATCCAAAAAAAACTTAAAAAATAATGAAGGAAATGTGAACACACTTTTATTGTGATTGATAAGCTGATGCTGCCACCTCGTGGCAACGTTTAACACCACCTTGAAAAGGAACTATAACAATGTCACTTACTTCACCAAGAACCTTGCCTACACTTTATTTGAACACACCCTATATTCAATATAGGGGCAAGATAGTGGGGGGCTTCCCTGGTGGCTCAGACTGTAAGGAATCTGCCTGCAATGCCGGAGATGCGGATTCAATCTCTGGGTCAGGAAGTTCCTCTGGAGAAAGGAATGACTACCTACCTCAGTACTCTTGCCTGGAGAATTCCATGGACAGAGGAGCCTGGGGGGCTGCAGTCCACGGGTCGCAAAGAGTCAGACACGATTGAGCGACTAACGCTTTCAATATGCACTGAAGCTTCCCTGGTGGCTCAGTGATAAAAAGTCTGCGGGCGATGCAGGAGACACAGGTCCCCTCCCTCGGTTGGAAAGATCCCCTGGAGAAGGGAATGGCAGCCCACTCCAGTATTCTTGCCTGGAGAATTCCATGGACAGAGGAGCC
>SJYW01041550.1:793259-817265 GCA_006410735.1 Raphicerus campestris
TCACTTCATGGGAAGTAGATGGGGAAAAATGTAAACAGTGACAGACTTTATTTTCTTGGGCTCCACAATCACTGTGGATGGTGACTGCAGCCATGAAATTAAAAGATGCTTGCTCCTTGGAAGAAAAGCTATGACAAACCTAGACAGCACATTAAAAAGCAGAGACATCACTTTGCCAACAAAGGTTGGTCTAGTCAAAGCTGTGGTTTTTCCAGTAGTCATGTATGGGTGTGAGAGTTGGACCATAAAAAGAAGGCTGAGCACTAAAGAACTGATGCTTTTGAACTGTGCTGTTGGAGAAGACTCTGGAGAGTCTCTCGGACAGCAGGGTGTTCCAACCAGTCAATCCTAAAGGAAATCAACCCTGAATATTCATTGGAAAGATTGATGCTGAAGCTGAAGATCCAATACTTTGACCACCTGATGGGAAGAGCCAACTCACTGGGTAAGACCTTGATGCTGGGAAAGATTGAAGGCAGGAGGAGAAGGGCACAACAGAGGATGAGATGGTTAGATGGCAACACTGACATGAGTTTAAGCAAGCTTCAGGAGTTGGTGATGGGCAGGGAAGCCTGGTGTGCTGCAGTCCACAGGGCTGCAAGGAGTCAGACATAACTGGGCGACTGAACAACAATAATTATTATTACTGAGGTCAACTTGAATCTACTTTCATATTAAATAATATGAATCATTCCAGATTTTCATGCTCTATGAAAATTTCTCGCAATTTCTTGTAACTGACCAGTATGTGTGTGTGGCAGGAACTGGGGGCTCAGTCATCTATGAGAAACTTTCCAGGCCCACAGTTCTGGAATACAGGTTGTAAACAGGTAGCCCCACTGGCAAAGCCAGCCCACCAATGAATTTTATTTGGCTGATGCTCCGTGTATGTATGTTCATGTAAATTAGGTGCAAATATTTAAACACTGAATATTTCACATAAAAACCTAAATTTGCAGCTTCTGTTGCAATGTAGAAGAGTCTGACAACACTGGACCTGCGTTCTCCCCTGGAAACAATGGACAGAAGAGGGATAGCAACTCGCCCCCACCCCTCAGATGGGTCATTTTCTCCAGTTCACCACACTCCCCACCATCCCCTACTGTATTACACCCAGGCCTTCTCACACATTAACAGTACTTGGTTGGCTTTGATTGGCCCTTGGTTTTGCAACCACCGTCCTAAATGTCCCATAGTGGCTCTTCTCAGACAGAGGGCTTCTGCTGGGAGACATACTCTGGCCAAACTGAAGTCTCAGTCTTCATTTTTCAAATGAAGCACACTCTTTCTGACCCCAGTGCCTTTGCATACGCTGTAAACTCTTCTCCTCTTTTCTTCATTGTCTCTGCTGAAATAGCACTTCTTCCAAGAAGCTCTTTCCATTCTCCCAGTTAGAATCTCTCTGATTTACACATTCTCCTAGTTCCAAACATGTCTCATTCTCGGTCATTTTCAGTTTGTAATTACACATTTACTTGAGTGATTTGCTGGGAAAGATTGAAGACAAAAGGAGAAGAGGGTGAAAGAGGTTGAGATGGTTGGATAGCATCACCAACTCAATGAACACGAGCTTAAACAAACTCTGGGAGATAGTGAAGGACAGGGAAGCCTGGTGTGCTGCAGTACCTGGGGCCGCAAAGAGCTGGACACAACTTAGTGACTGAACAATAATAATTTTTTTTTAAGTTTCTGAAAAGGTAGTTCCTTCACAGAATCAAACAGCAAATTCAAGCAGTACCAAAGGGAAGAATGTAATTATTGTTCTAGTGGCTGTCTTCCATCTTGAGAGAGGGGTCATGTTTACTTTGGATTTTTTCCTATATGCCAAGTATCACCAGTGGAACTGGCTCATTCAATCTGTTGAATAGTGAGTGAGGACAGGAGTGAGTGTAGGGGGACAAAGGAAGGAGGGTGTATTTGTTTAACCTGCAGTTCTGGAGGGCAGAAGTCTGACATGGATTGTACTGAGCTAATACCAAGATGTCAGCGGGGTTGTATTTCTTTCCAGGAACACCAAGGAAGAGTCTGTTTCCTTGCCTTTTGCAGCGTCTAGGAGCTGTTTTTATCTTTGGCTTCCTCCATCTTCAATGCCACCAATGATGGGTGAAGCTCTTCTCAACTGCATCTCCCTCTGACTCCCCAGATTTCTCCTTCTTCCACTTGTAAGGACCCTGTGATCACGGTGGACTTGCCTGGATGGTGTAGACCCCCCCCCATTGGAAGGCCAGCTGATTAGCAACCTTTATGCCACGGCAGCCTCCATTCCCCTCTGCCTCGTCACCTGACACACTCACAAGCTCTGGTGATTAGGAGGTGGCCACTACAGGTGCACACTGCTTTACTGCAGTTCACAGATAGCATGTTTTTCACAAATTAAAGATTTGTGGCAACCTTGCATCAAGCATTCCTCCAACAGTGTTTGGTCACTCCATACCTTTGTGCCACCTTTTGGTAATTCCTATAATATTTCAAACTGCTTCCTTTTCTATTTGTCATAGTGATCTGTGATCAGTGGTTTTTCATCTCATCTACTGCAAAAAGATTACAACTCCTTGAAGGCTCAGATGATAGCTAAGATTTTTTTAGCACTGGGTAATTTTTTTTTTAAATTAGAGGACCGTTACTTTACAATATTGTGATCGTTTTTGCCATACATTAACATGAATCAGCATTAGGTATACATATGTCCCTTCTCTCTTGAACCTTTTCTAACCTCCCTGCCCATCCCACCTCTCTAGGTTGTCACAGAGCACTGGCTTTGTGCTGCCTGCAGCACACAGCAAACCCCCACGGGCTGCCTATTTTACAGATGGTAATGTTTGTTTCAGTGCTGGCTACCTATTTTACATACGGTGATGTGTATGTTTCAGTGCTGGCTACTTATTTTACATATGGTGATGTATATGTTTCAATGCTGGCTATCTGATGTGTATGTTTCAAGGCTGGCTGTCTATTTTACATACGGTGATGTGTATGTTTCAATGCTGGCTACCTATTTCACATATGGTGATGTATATGTTTCAATGCTGGCTATCTGATGTGTATGTTTCAATGCTGGCTACCTATTTTACATATGGTGATGTGTATGTTTCAGTGCTATTCTCTCATATCGTTCCATCTTCTCCTTCCCTCACTGTGTCCAAAATGTCAGTGTCTCCTTTGCTGACCTGCAAGTAGGATCGTCAGTACTGTCTTTCTAGATTCCACATATATGCATTAATATATGATATTTGACTTTCCCTTTCTTACTTTCTGTTACTTACACTACTCTGTATAATGGGCTCTAGATTCATCCACCTCGTTAGAACTGAATCAAATGCTTTCCTTTTTATAGATGAGTAATATTCCAAGCGACGGGTATTTTTAAATCAAGGTGTATCCACTGTTGTTCTTAGATATAACACTGTTGCACACTTAGTAGACTACAGTATAGTGTCAACATAACTTTGATATGTACTGAGAAACCAAAAAATTTGCATGACTTGCTTTACTCTGATATTTGCTTTATTGCAACAGTCTGGACTAAGTCCATGCTATCTCTGAGGAATACCTGTACTCTGCCCACCCCAGGAGAGATTTTCCTGAATACTGAAAATCCTCTGAGTGATTCTAAACTGAATATCTTCTGACTATGTATCCAGGTCTTCAAAGAAATAATGATACCGACCACCAAATATGGCACAGTGTGGCTACTTGTGAAATTTTAGGGTAACAGTTTAACACAAGCCAAGACTTCCTCACTAATGGATATGCCTTCTATTTTCACAGAGCTATTACAGAATTACATGCAATTCTGTCTGCAAATTATTTAGTTCAGGGCCTGGCACACAGTGAATGCTCAATAAATGCTAGTTTTAAAGAGATGGGCAGCGCAGAACAAAATGGCACCAGGTATCATCTGCAGTTTAGGGGTGCTGGCCTCAGCATCAGAGCGTTTGTACAGCAAATGTTTCATGACCATCTGCGCTGTGCTGGGGATAGGGTGGTGCATGGAATATCAAACAAATCAAAGAGCCCTGTTCTCATGGACCGTTTTCTTTAATAGGTTGGATCATAACTCAGAAAAGCAGAAGAAAAAGCAGCTCCACTTACGTGCAGAGAATGGACTGGTCCTCCCGATCTGAGAACAAAAAGAAAAAAAGAGCCACGAGTTAGAATCAGCTCTGAGTTGAGGGTTTGGACATGCTGCCACCCAGGGCTCCCATTTAAGCTCATACACCCTGGCCCCTCTGGGGGTGACAAGGGGCTAGCTGAGCTCATTGTCCAGGGCATAGGGGACAAGACCAAAGACAAGAGGGCAACAAAGCCCTGGAGGCAGCCCCCGAGAGATGTCGGAATCTGACCCATTCAGGAGGCAGTGAGCATCCCAGCCCCACCCGGTTGGAGTGGAGGGGGTTCCCAGGAGACCCACTCTGTACAGATGAAGTCACAGACAGAACACCGACTTTGTATCCAGACAGACTGGGTTTCCTCTTGGCCACTTCCCAGCTCTGTAGCCTTGGGTGAATATTCTTAACCTCTCCAAGCCTCAGTTNGGCTCTAGATTCATCCACCTCGTTAGAACTGAATCAAATGCTTTCCTTTTTATAGATGAGTAATATTCCAAGCGACGGGTATTTTTAAATCAAGGTGTATCCACTGTTGTTCTTAGATATAACACTGTTGCACACTTAGTAGACTACAGTATAGTGTCAACATAACTTTGATATGTACTGAGAAACCAAAAAATTTGCATGACTTGCTTTACTCTGATATTTGCTTTATTGCAACAGTCTGGACTAAGTCCATGCTATCTCTGAGGAATACCTGTACTCTGCCCACCTCAGGAGAGATTTTCCTGAATACTGAAAATCCTCTGAGTGATTCTAAACTGAATATCTTCTGACTATGTATCCAGGTCTTCAAAGAAATAATGATACCGACCACCAAATACGGCACAGTGTGGCTACTTGTGAAATTTTAGGGTAACAGTTTAACACAAGCCAAGACTTCCTCACTAATGGATATGCCTTCTATTTTCACAGAGCTATTACAGAATTACATGCAATTCTGTCTGCAAATTATTTAGTTCAGGGCCTGGCACACAGTGAATGCTCAATAAATGCTAGTTTTAAAGAGATGGGCAGCGCAGAACAAAATGGCACCAGGTATCATCTGCAGTTTAGGGGTGCTGGCCTCAGCATCAGAGCGTTTGTACAGCAAATGTTTCATGACCATCTGCGCTGTGCTGGGGATAGGGTGGTGCATGGAATATCAAACAAATCAAAGAGCCCTGTTCTCATGGACCGTTTTCTTTAATAGGTTGGATCATAACTCAGAAAAGCAGAAGAAAAAGCAGCTCCACTTACGTGCAGAGAATGGACTGGTCCTCCCGATCTGAGAACAAAAAGAAAAAAAGAGCCACGAGTTAGAATCAGCTCTGAGTTGAGGGTTTGGACATGCTGCCACCCAGGGCTCCCATTTAAGCTCATACACCCTGGCCCCTCTGGGGGTGACAAGGGGCTAGCTGAGCTCATTGTCCAGGGCATAGGGGACAAGACCAAAGACAAGAGGGCAACAAAGCCCTGGAGGCAGCCCCCGAGAGATGTCGGAATCTGACCCATTCAGGAGGCAGTGAGCATCCCAGCCCCACCCGGTTGGAGTGGAGGGGGTTCCCAGGAGACCCACTCTGTACAGATGAAGTCACAGACAGAACACCGACTTTGTATCCAGACAGACTGGGTTTCCTCTTGGCCACTTCCCAGCTCTGTAGCCTTGGGTGAATATTCTTAACCTCTCCAAGCCTCAGTTTCTTTATCTGGCAGTGGACATTTTTGGCTTGAAAATCCAGTATGCTTGCCCTCTTCTTCTGGCAAGAGCATCCTATGTTCCATAAGGAGACATGTCCAGGGGACTTCCCTGGTGGTCCAGTGGTCAAGACTCTGAGCTTTCAATGCAAGGGGTGCAGGTCTGATCCCTGATCAGGGAACTGTGATCCCACGTGCCGACAGAAGAGCAGCAGCAAAGGAGTCACGTCCCCTGCGCCCCTCCACTCCCACTGTCATGCACTGTCTCGGTGGGACTGACCCACATGCTCTCCCAGCCAAGAAGCAACAGCGTTTCCCAGGCTGTGTCAATCAGATTCTCTGAGCTAAAACTCCAACCTGGATCAAGGACAGAGAAGCTCAGCGGGTGGGCAGAGCCCTGAGGGGGCCTCACTTCCTGCCCCCTCAGAGCCCAAGCAGCCCCAAGTTTCTGACATTTTCTGAGGCTGGCTCCCCACTCTTCCCACACATCTGTGAGCTCCCCAACACTCCTCCAGAAATTCCTTTCCTAGATAAGGTCTCTGTCGCTTACCACCAGAGAACCCTGGTGGACGCAGAGGGCATCATGAGACTACACGTGATTAAGCAGATGCTACCGATCACCTTTCACTTTTAAAGTGACCTCAGGAGGTGGAGCCAAGATCCCCTGTGAGGGTCATGGGTAAGGTGACACACTTGAACCATTGGTCAGTAAACCATAACCGAGAAAGCACATCCTCTGCTGGGCAATGCTGATGCAGCTTTTCTTAAGTTCATTCCTGGCTCCAACCCCACCTTCACATCGCTCAGCCTCTCCTGATTAAAGGTCTCCCCAGATCTAGGGATGACTTCCTCCATCTCTTCTCAGAGTGATCTTTCTGACACACTGAGCTACTTGATCTCTCTGCTCCTCAACATTCTTCCACTTTGAAAGTGTCTTAAAATGTCAAACATAAATTTATCATATGACCCAGCTATTCCACTCCTAGAAATCCAATCAAGAGAAAAGAAACATGTGTCCCTATAAGACTAACACATGAATGCTCACAGCGGAGTTATCATACCAACTAAAAAGTGGAAACAACCCAACTGTCCATCTGCTAGTGGATGGATAAATAAGATGTAGTCTATCCACCCAGTGAAATATTATCCAGTTATAAAGACAATGAAGACTGATACAGATTACACCATGGATGACTCTCAAAAGCATGATGTTAAGTAAGTCTGACACAGAAGGCTACATACTTATTGTCTTATTCCACTTACATGAAATGTGCAGAAGAGATAAATGCATAGAGATAGGAAGTAGATAAATCAGTGGTTGCTGAGGGCTGGACTGGGGTGACTGAAAACAGGTATGAAAGATCATTTGGGGGCTTGGAAACTGGATTGTGGTGATGCTTACAGAAGTCAATATACTAAAACTCACTGCATTTTACACTTACAGTGGGTGAATTTGGAGTATGCAAGTTTTATCTTAAGTTGTTTTTAAACATGTACATGTCCCCCAGGGCCCTTACGTGAGGCCCAGACTCCTAAACATGATACCCAAGACCTCCCATGACTGGCCCTGCCCACCTCCCCAGCTTCAGCATCTCTGTGCCCTTCACTCTCAACTTCCAGCAACCCCACCCAGATCAACCCCCAATCACACTTCGTGCCTTTGTTCAGGCCATTCCTGCTGCCTAGCAGGTCTTTCTCTTCTTTCCTGGCTACTTCCCTCAGTCTCAAAGATAATACCTCTTCCAAGAAGTCTTCCCCATAGTGATGAATCCAGGAGGCAGCTTGGCTGTAAGTCTCTGACAACACTCCTAAGCTATCACAGTAGTTGGCCTTGCTAGAGAGAAGAAGCCCCAGGAAGAGCCCCTCAGCTCAGTTCAGTTCAGTTCAGTCGCTCAGTCGTGCCCGACTCTTTGTGACCCCATGAATCACAGCACACCAGGCCTCCCTGTCCATCACCAACTCCCGGAGTACACTCAGACTCACGTGCATCAAGTCAGTGATGCCATCCAGCCATCTCATCCTCTGTTGTCCTCTTCTCCTCCTGCCCCCAATCCCTCCCAGCATCAGAGCCTTTTCCAATGAGTCAACTCTTCGCATGAGGTTGCCAAAGTACTGGAGTTTCAGCTTTAGCATCATTCCTTCCAAAGAAATCTCAGGGCCCCTAGTCTACATCAAATAATCTGACTGCAGCCTCCAAGCCCCCCTTGATAGGAATCCTAGAGCTGTCACTGGTTCCTGCCCATCACCAAGACATGCCTCCACTTCCACAGCCCCTGTGCTGCCTGAGAGCCCTGTCCCAGGCTGGCACTTTTGCTCCTTGTGTCTCTGCCTCCACAGAATTATGAATTCCTCATAAGCAGAAACATCCAGATTTGGACCCCACTCCCCTCAGTTTCTGGGAAACTGAGGTCATGTCCTCAATCCCTAAGCCCCTGACATAGAGAAGATACAGTTTGGTGAGCACTGAAAAAAGCCAGCCCCAAACCTGAAGACATGAGCTTCTTGATGGGAAAGTTCAACATACATGCAAGAAATTGAGACCAGTGACTTCCCTGGTGGTCCAGTGGTTAAGAACCTGCCTCCCAATGCAGGTGACTTGGGTTTGATCCCTGGTTGGGGAACTAAGATCCCCCATGTCACAGGGCAACCCAGCTTGCACACTGCGGCTAAAGAGGCCAAGTGCCGCAATGAAAGAGCTCGCATGGGCCACAGTTGCCTGTAGGGGTTAGTTTTAGGGGGTCCGGGGAGGTTCCACTCAGGCACGTTTGACCTCTGAGCCGAGGGCCAACGGGAGGTCCTTGCAGGGAGAAAGGCCACAGGAAGGAGGTAGCTCAGCCTTTGAGAACTTTTCATCACCACAAAGTCCCATTTCTGGTCCAGCTGCACTGATCCTCGTCAGGCCAACATGCTCTGCCTCCTGCCGCTGCCTCTGACCTTGGGCTGATCCACAAATTTCAAGAAACAGCCATATCAGAAACCTGCACATGTGTGCCCAAGGACAAATGCTTAAATTGGTCACTGCGGCAATATCAGTCAAAGCAGAAAACCAGAAAGGAGCGATTTTGAGGTGGACAGACAATGGACTGTCTCCACCCATCTGCTTTCAGGACAGAGGTGGCCTTTCCAGCAGCCTTGGGAAACCTGAGCCCAGAAGACAAGAGATTGCCAGGGTCCATGCCTGTCTGGAGGCTTTTCCTCCCAGGTCCCCAGGAGAGGAAGTGGCTCCAAGGGGAAGGCTTGGCAGCTGCCGGGGCAGCTCCATGCTGGGCGCTGCCAGGGGACCTCCGGCCTGAGACATTCCCATCGGAAACACACTGCTCCAAGCGTGGGAAGCTAATTGTGTTGTGGTTAGTAGGGGCAGGAGGGTTCGGTATGCATATTGCTTGCTGACCTGTGCAGAGCCCAGGAGACCGATTTCCCTGGGCTTTCTAGCTGACCCCTTCCCTGAGCCTGAGCTCATGTCTGACACGAGAGAGCAGAGTTCTAAGAATGTGCAAAGGAGTCCCCCACCCCAAGCTTTGCACACGCTGTTTCTTCTTCCCAGAGCACCATCTGCATTGCTTTTGTATCTGCCTTATCCATTCTCTCTTTTTTATTTTACTCCAACGAGGTGAAAACCACATAAACATAAATTAAGCCATGTAGACCGAACAACACAGCGGGAGGTAGTACCTTCACAAAGGCTGCGTGCAACTCACACCTCTGTCTCGCTCCCAGACCTTCTCATCAACCCCCAACAAAACCCCACACCCACTAAAGAGTCACTCTCCATCCCCTTGAAGAAGGCAACAGCACCCCACTCCAATGTTCTTGCCTGGAGAATCCCAGGGACAGGGGAGCCTGGTGGGCTGCCGTCTCTGGGGTCGCACAGAGTTGGACACGACTGAAGCGACTTAGCAGCAGCAGCGGCAGCTCCATCCCCTGCTCCTGTTAATCCCTGGCCCCACTGATCTGCTCTCTGTGTCTATGGATTTACCTATTCTGGACATTTAACACAAACACAAGTGGTCTTTTGTGTCTGGCACCTTTGACTTAGCATGCTGTTTCTGAGGCTCATCCCTATTGTAACATGTATCTGAACTTCATTCCTTCTTATGGCTGAATAGTCCTCCATTGTAGACAGATAACATTTTGTGGTTTTACTCATCCATTGATGGGCATTTGGGTTGTTTCTAGCTTTTGGTTATTGTGAATAGTGCTGCTATGAATATTCAAGTACAAGTTTTGTTTGAGCACCTGTTTTCAATTCTTTGGGTATATATTCTAATTGATTCTCGAAATGTCACCCTGAAAGTCACCTCCTCTATAATATTTTCTCTGACCCCATACCTCCCTAGAGCTAAGCTGGGGGCCTTTCTACTGTATGTCCCCTCCAGAGCTGCCATGGACAGTGGTGCAAGTCAGACACTGCATAACTCTAAGGGGGAACCATTTACACTGGTCACTATAGATTTGTATATTTATTACAACCATCTTTCAACAGATGGAAGAAAACTGCCTTGTGAAAGGGGTAAAAGTAAAAGTGTTAGTCACTCAGTCGTGTCCAACTCTTTGCGACCCTGTGGACTGTAGCCCACCAGGCTCCTCTGTCCATGGAATTCTCCAGGCAAGAACATTGGAGTAGGTTGTCATTCCCTTCTCCAGGGGATCTTGCTGAGGGGTCAAGCCCAGATCTCCTGCATTGCAGGTGGATCCTTTACCATCTGAGCCAAAATAGGGGGTACCTTTGTCTAATTCTATAAAAGTACCACGCAGTCTAGTGGTGACCCTAGCTCCATTAGTCCAAAGATTCCCTGCCTTGCAGCACTTAACCTCATCATGATCATTGTTTCACCTCAATACCTTTTAGAAGAAAGGGATTACTCAGAATGGTAATGGACCATTTCCCTATGATAAAACAGGCAGAATTTTTCTTTTTCATCTTAGTAAACATTATGCTACTTTATATTATAAATAATATATACAAACGATACAAATGTCCATCAGTTGGTAAATGGATAAACAAAATGTGGTCTATTTGTACAATGGAATATTGCTCAGCCATAAAAAGAATGGCACATTGATACAAGCTAAAACATGGATGAACCTTGAAGATATTATGCTATGTGAAAGAAGCCAGTCACAAAGGACCACATATCGTATCCTTCATTCCACTTATTCTAAATGTGCAGAAGAGGCAAACCTATAGGGACAGAAAGTAGACTAGTGATAGTGTTGAACTAGGGGTGGGGAAGGGAATGACTACAAGAGGGCACAAGATTTCCTTTGCAGATGATAGGAAGATACACTCAGATTGTGGTGATGGCTGTGTAATCTTGTAAATTCACCAATAACCAGTGAGTTGTGTTCTTAAAATGGATTGATTCATGGTCTATAAATTACACCAGAATAAAACTTTAAAAAAAACACAATGTTACTTTTACGCCATCTCTGAATCAAGAGACTTGATTGCTCAGTTATCACACAGAATCTATTCATTTTTCAACAGTTATGAAACTGTTTTTTTTTCCTTAAACCACGAATTCTTTTTACTTAGATTACAAAATTAGGACACAACCACTGAAGAAAGTTTGGCAAATACAAAATCCCCCTAACCCGTGATGGTTAACATTTGGATATGTCTTCTTTTCATTATTTTTTATAGGAGTTTAGAGTGATTCACCCAGTTGACACCATACTATGGCATGGTTTTTTAGTTCTTTTCATTTAACAGTGTTTCCTTCTTGGGCTTCCCTGGTCGCTCAGGTAGTAAAGAATCTGCCTGCAATGCAGGAGACCCAGGATCGACCCTTGGGTCAGGAAGATCCGCTAGAGAAGGGAATGGCTACTCACTCCAGTATTCTTGCCTGGGAAATGATATGGACAGAGGAGCCTGTGGGCTACAGTCCACAGGGTCACAAAGAGTCAGAAACGACTGAGTGACTAGCTTTATATGCATTGACCATGTTGTACAGTCTTTGTTACTGACTTTAAATGCCTTATAATAGTCCTCAGAGAGGTTCCTGCTCTTTCTCCAACCTCCTCTGGTTACTCCTCTTCCCCAGTTACATCCCAGCCATACTGACCTTCTTGGCACTTTCGTAATATATCATACTCATTCCTGCCTCAGGACCTTTGCACTATCTCCTCCTTTTGCCTCGAAAGCTCTTCCCCATTTCCTGATGTGACCAGATCCTTCTCACCTTTTATTTGTTGTTGTGTAGTCACTCAGACATGTCTCACTCTTTGCGACCCCATGGACTGCAGCCCAGCAGGCTCCTCTGTCCATGGAATTCTCCAGGCAAGAAAACTGGAGTGGGTTGCCAATTCCTTCTCCAGGGCCTCTTCCTGACCTGGAAATCAAACCTGGGTCTCCTGCACTGGCAGGCAGATTCTCTACTACTGAGCCACTGGGGAAGCCCTTCACTTTTCACATCCCAGTCCAAATATCATATCCTCAGATGCAGCCACTTTTGACCACTGCACACCCCTCAGTTTCTGCCATTCCCCTCAGTTTCTCTTGATCCCATTTTCCTGTTTTATCTTCTCCTTAGGTGGGAAATAACTTTATAATTTTGCCACCTGGAATTATTTCTTTGCTTACTCAACAAAACTGCTTTTAAAGTTTCTCCTATTAACCCCTGGCAGAAGACAATGGCAACCCACTCCAATACTCTTGCCTGGAAAATCCCATGGGCAGAGGAACCTGGTAGGCTGCAGTTCCTGGGGTCGATAAGAGTCCAACATGACTGAGTGACTTCACTTTCACTTTTCACTTTAATGCAGTGGAGAAGGAGATGGCAACCCACTCCAGTACTCTTGCCTGGAGAATCCCAGGGATTGGGAAGCCTGGTGGGCTGCCATCTATGGGGTCGCAGAGTCGGACACAACTGAAGCGACTTAGCAGCAGCAGCAGCATTAACCCCTGAGCCCCTGAGGGTCAAAGGCTGTGCCTGATCCCAGGTGACACACAGTAGGTACTCAGGAAATGCTTAGTGATTTGAATCAGTCTCAAACAATCTTTTCTTCTCTCTTTCAATCTCTCCAGAAAGGCAATTCCAATTGAAGCCACGGTGAGTGCTTCTTCCTATATTCACATACTCGGCAAACAAGTCCAGAGCCCCTACTCTGTGCCAAGCACTGGAAACACTGTTTACTAAACCGACCTCGTCTTTGCTTTTGAAAGGCTTATGATCTGGTGTGAGGGTCAGACAGGCAAAGAACTGACTGCAAGATGTAGGCAAATGCCACAATGCATATGTCCCCAAAGTGCTACTGAAGGTATAGCTGTTTTACCTTATTAAAAAAATTTTTTTTTAATATTTATTTATTTGGCTGCACCAGGTCTTAGTTGCGGCATGCAGGCTCTTACTTGTGAAACGTGGGATCTAGTCTTCCTGAGGGAGCCAGTTTCCCTGACCAGGGATCGAACCTGGGCCCCCTGCATTGGGAGCTCCTAGTCTTAGCCACTGGACCAGCAGGGATGTCCGTGTAGCTGTTTTAACATACCCTGAGAGGCAGGATATCCCAGCAGCTGTGGTGGCCACTGAGTTGCATGGAGAAGGATGTGTAGGAATCCCCAGGGGAGACGCGACCAAGGAGGCGGCAGCTCAGGCCCACCTCAGGGCCGGGAAAGGGCACAGCAACAGAGAGGAGATGGCCGCGGACCCGCATCCCAGCATCCCGCGCGCGGGCTAAGCCCCGCCCCCCACCCCGAGCCTGGAGACCACCTGGTCTCACACTCCAGCTGGGGACACCGCGGTGTCCCCTCCGTCCCCTGGGCCTCGGGGTCTGGCCTTGGATGAGCAGGTGTGCGGGGGAGTTCTCCAAGGACCAAGAGGGCTCTCCGCCGCCTCCCCCGCAGCAGGCCTGAGACTCCCAGGAGACTCCCAGCTCCCCGCAGACCAGCTATTTCGGCCTGATCCAACACCAGCTCTCGGTTTCTGGCTGGGGAAGCCAGAGGCCTGCGGGCTGACCATAAAAGGAGAAAACCCAGCTGGGTCTGAGCGAGGCCTGGGCTGGCTGGTTCCCTCCCGCCTTTTCGTGCCAGGGTGCGTGGGATCAGGCGAGAGGCGGGTGGCCAAGCCCTGTCTCCTGCGGGGTCACAGCTCCCCCTGACTTCCAGGCTCCTGGGAGTGAGGCCTGGCCTCCACTGAGCGCAGAAAGGTGGCTCCCGCATGAATGCCTGCCACCCTCCAAGGTAGACGCAGAAAGTTCCAGACACCCCCACCCCCGCCTGGAGCTGACGGCCCACACTCCGGGCACCACGCTCTCCAGGCACCGTCGGAATAAGCCCACGCAAGCACCGGGGCGGGTGCCACCCTTGTTGGGACAAGTGAGGAAACCAAGGCATAGAGAAGTGGGCGCGTGCGCAGAGCCAGGATTCCAGCCCAGCTCAAAAGCGACACCCTGTGTACATGCTGCTATATTTAAAATGGGTAACCAACAAGGACCTACGCTATAGTACGTGGAATTCTACCCGGTGTTATGTGTCAGCCTGGATGGGAGCCCGGGGTTTGGGGGAGAGTGGATACATGTATATGTATGGCTGGAAACCTTATCTGTTCACCTCATTGCTATCACAACATTGTTTGTTAATGGGCTGTACCCTAATACAAAATAAAAAGTTTAAAAAATAAATAGCACCCCAGAGGAAAAAAAGCGATGCCCTAAACCTCTGCTCTGTAGGTCCAGGTCCTCCTCTCTCCACCCTCCTGCCCCAGCAGCACGGGGAGGAAAATTCTGGGTGAGCTGAGGTACTCTGAGAACTTGTGCTGGACCCCAACAGGACTCTTCCAGACCCACATGAGGCAGATCTGGCCAGTGAAGGGGGCGTGGGTTCATGACCAGTATTCTCCCAGTGGTCTCCTAGGCCTCGGCTCCAGCGTGTAGTCTCTGCATCCTTCTCTCCATTCCAGCCCCACAGCCTCGTGAGTCTCATCAACTCCTTTAAGCTCACATGTTACTTCTCAAGGAGGCCTCCCTGTCCTCCCAGCTTAAGGAGATCCCAGGGTCTCCCACCCTCCCCCCATAGCACATGTATCTGTGGTTTGATTTGATTAATATCTGCACCCCTCAGTAGACTGTGCCCCCTACAACAGTTCCCTCATAGTGGGGTCTCAATCAACACTTTTGGACAAAAAAAAAGGGAAGGGAGAGCCAGATTTTCTCTGAGGCTGGGAAGACACAGTGGGAAGGCCAGAGCACTCAGACTCCAAGAGTAACAAGCTGCCACCGAGGGTCAGTCAGAGCTCCCCAAGTCCACTCCCCTCATCATATCTGCTTTCCAACTCAATATTTACTGGTTATTAAAAAAATAATAATAATTCTCCTTAGCTCTCTCCCATCTGTGTGAGACACCATGGGCCATCCATAAAACATGTATCAGAATCAGATGATCCTTCTTCATTTCCTGCCAAAGAACGTGATCTTCTTGTGATAGCTCAGAGGGCTGGCCAGATGGGGCCAGACAGATGGAGCCGCCAGCACCCCTCGCCCCACCAGGCCAGACGCTGAGCTGAGAGAGGCAAAGTCTCTGCAAGGCAGAGAGGCAACCGGTCCCCTCCCTGGGATGGGGGTGAGGGGGGGAGTGTTGCAGGAACACAGTCTCTGCAGCAAAATGTCTGGGAAGTTACTTCTGGGCTCCACTTCTTGGGCAACTCAGAGCATCATCTTCCTTACCAAGAAGACAGGGATTAAAAACCTGTACTTTCCAAGGATGTGAAAAAGATGCAGGGAGATTGGACCCACAAAGAGCTTAAAAAGGGCCCAAGACTCATTCCAAAGCTCAATAACAGGAAATTATTGTCAACTTCATTATCATCACTGCTCTATCATCTCCATCCTCCACAGCAGTGAGCTTGTGAAGTTATAGATGGCAGCGGGTCTGACTCAGGAGAACAGGCTATCAAGTTCAACACTTTCTAAGTATAAGGCTTAAGCCAGTCCCTCAGCTGGCAGCTCCATCTGTCCGGCCCTGTCTGGTTGGCCCCTCTGAGTTATCACGAGCAGCCTCAGTTTCCTCATCTGTTAAAGGGGGCTGGCAGCACTGCAGTACCTAACATACCATACTGCCTCAGAGGGAAGATAAAACGCATCCAGTGAGGGGCTTCCCTGGAGGTCCAGTGGGTAAGAGTCCATCCTTCCAATGCAGGGCCAAGGTTAGATTCCTGGCTGGGGAACTAAGATCCCACATGTCACAGGGCATGGCCAAAAAATTAAAACAAACTATTGGCTTTAAAAAACTTTTTAAAAATAAAAAGTGCTTCCAGCGTGGCTAAAGGACATATCGCCAGGTTTGACATTTAGCTCTGCAGCCAAGTGCCTCAGTGTTCTGAGGCTTAGCGTCTTCAGTCTGTCACACGGAAAGTCTGTTCTGCAGGGGAGAGGCTAGGGCCAAGGGGCGCAGGATCTACGGGGCAGCGAGCTCAGTGCAGACAGATGCCCTTCCTGTCTCTGCTGAGATATAGAACCTCCGGTTGAGCACGGGCCAGCCCCCCAAGGCCTGCTGACCCGGACAGAAGGTTCAGACTGAGTGTGGGAACTTGCAAAGCAGACAACCGAGTTTGGATCATTCTGCCCACCTCCCCACCCCCATAGACTTCTCCGCAGCTTAAAGAGGGTTCAGCCAAGAGCTTGAGCTGATAAAGGCCTGTCTGGGTTTTTTTTTTTTTTAATCCCCTTAGAGTGGCTGGTTAGTACTAATTAGGTGTGGACAGAACACTTCCAGTGACAGGTCCTGATGGCTCCTCTTANGCTTCTCAGAGCCATTTGCATCTGCTCTTTCAGGGCTCAGTCTAAATGTCACCTCTTAGACTGTAAGCTGCACACTTTCATATCTCCAGCCCTTAGCACAGGGCCAGGCACATGGCAGACACTCAGTAAATATTTGCTGAATAAAAGAAAGAAAGAAGGAGGGGAGAAGAGAGGGAGAGTGGGAGAAGAAGAGAGAGATGGAGGAAGGAAGGGAGGCAGGTGTGGCTTTCCCAAGCATCAGCTTCCGAAGGAGAAATATCACCTTCCCCCTGTTTGCCTAGGGCACCACCTGGTGCGATGTATACAGCAAGCACTTAATCCATGCTTCCAGGAAGATCTGAATCTCTGTCTAGTTCAGCACATCTTTCTAGGGCACCATGTCCCAACAGAAAGGACTGGGTAGATAGCAGCACATCCCACACAGAGGCTGGGCTTCAGAATCTAGGGGCTCAGCCTCCACCGTTCCAGCCTGGTTGTTCTCACCTGACGCAGCCCTCCTGCGCGTGGCTGTGTTTCTGCCGCCCCATCCCCATGAGCCCCTTCTGAGCTGGTCAAATTCAGAGGTTTTCAACTTTCCCTGCCTCCCATGTCCCAGCGGCCTCTCAGGGCCCTGTGCCACCAGCCAGTCCCAGCTGCAGGCTTAGGGTTTCCCTCTTGTGACCGTATTAGGAAGCGACTTCACTTTTTTCCCTAACGCTTTATATGGTCAGCCATGGAGCCCTGAGCTCCCAAGGCCTCTGGCAGAAATGAGGAACAGTGGGGGAAGGTGGAAGAGAAGCAGGCTTTAAGTCACAGAGGCCCGGGCAGAACCTCAGACTTGCCCTCGCTACTTGTGTGACCTGAACCCCGTCCTCCCCATCTATATAATGGTTAATGGTGGACAGGTTGCAGTGCAGTCTCCTGGCTTTCTGAACATCCTAGAGACAGACCTGGCCCACCAAGAATGTGATCGGCTACAGCCTTGATGTTAATGGCAAAAAAAAAAAAAAAGAAAGAAAGAAACAACCTAAATATCCACCAATGGGAGACCAGTTCAATAATTATGGCATACTGCCCTTAAAAAGGGCAAATTTACAAATTTACATATAGGGAATTCCCTGGTGGTCCAGTGGTTAGGACCCATGCTTCTACTACAGGGAGCTCAGTTTTGATCCCTGGATGGGGGACTAAGATCCGGCAAGCTGGGCAGTGCAGCAGTACACACACACACACACACACACACATATGTGTGGATATATATATACACACACACATTTTGGGCTTCCCAGGTGGTTCAGTGGTAAAGAATCTGCCTGACAATCCAGGAGACAGAAGAGATGTGGGTTCGATCTTCCTGGCTTGGGAAGACTCCCAGGAGGAGGAAATGGCAATCCACTCCAGTATTCTCACCATGGACAGAGGAGCCTGGTAGGCTACTGTCCATGGGGTCACAAAGAGTCGTACACGACTGAGAACGTACGCACACACATATATATATATGTATGTATGTATCGGCCTCTATATGTAGAAAATATTAGGGCTTCCCAGGTGGCACTACTGGTAAAGAACCTGTCTGCCAATGCAGGAGACATGAGAGACATGGGCATAAAATATTACTGGAAGACTTATAAGGAACTGATGACCATGGTTTCCATAAGGAGGGGAACCAGAAGATGAGGAAATGGGGGTAAAAGGAAAAGTGCTAAAATACCCGTATATGCTATTCAATATTTTATTTAATATTTGCATGTGTTATCTATTCAAAAAATGTTTTAAGTCTGAGTGAATAGACAGTTATGAACAAACACAAGAAAAAGCCACAAATAAATAAGAAATCTCCCATTTTCACCTCCCCCAGCCACTGGCAACACCGTTCTTTTCTGATTCTCTGAGTCTGACTGTTTTAGATTCTCCTGTAAATGGAATCCTGCAGGATTTGCCCCTCTCTGGCTGGCTATTTTCGCTCAGCATAACGTCCTCCAGGTTCAACCATGCTGCTGCAAATGGCAGGATTTCCTTCTGCTTTAAAGCAGGGTTATTATATTGTACGGTGTATTTACCACCTTTCCTTCATCCATTCTGGGCTTCCCTGGTGGCTCAGATGGTAACGTATTTGCCTGCATTGCAACAGACTGGGCTTCAATTTCTGAGTCAGAAAGATCCTCTGGGAAAGGGAATGGCTACTCACTGCAATATTCTTGCCTGGAGAATTCCATGGATAGAGGAGCCTGGTGGGCTATAGTCCATGAGGTTGCAAAGAGTTGGACACGACTGAGCGACTAACCCACTTCATCCATTCGTCACATTCATTCCTGTAGAATCCATGTTACATATCTGCCCCTCAGATGTACCTTATCTTCCTCCTCTCAATTATCAAGCAGCCTCAGGCCAAGGGCGGGGCCCTGTGACTCTCAGCACCCCATAGAGAAGGAAGGGGGGATCAGCAACACTTAACAGTCCTGATCCTGTCCCTTCTCAGGTAAGTCACATCAGCTCTCTGCCTTGGCCACCTCGTGTGCTGCGGGGGAAGCGAGCTTTGACCTCACTAGAGAGAGCTGGGAACGTCTTGGGACAGCAGCTAGTACAGGCAAGGCCCACATCTTCACTGAGTGCCCTCTGCCTGAAACCCTTGTCCCATCTCCCAGCCCAAGACCAGGGATGGAGCCATGAAAAATCCCAGGCGGAGAGAACCCAGCCATTGACAATATCCAGAAGAGCAAGAGAGTGCTGTACCAGGAATCAGAGCCACATGGGGACCCCACATGTGTCATCAATGATCTGGGGCAGCTCAGGAAGGAATCTTGAGACAGAGGATGGACGTGTGGCCCTAGCGGGGGAAGGGGAGGTCGGATGAAGGGTCAGAGGAGCACTGACACGCTTTATACACTACCATGTGTAAAATAGCTAGTGGGACGCTGCTGTACGGCACAGGGACCTCAGGGGGCTCAGGGCTCTGTGATGACCTGGAGGGGTGGGATGGGGGTGGTGGGATGGAGGCTCAAGAGGGAGGGGGCGTATGCATACACAGAGCTGATTCTCACTGTTGTAGCAGAAACTAATAACATTGTAAAGCAATTGTCCTCCAATTTAACAAACAAAAAAAAAAAAAAAAAAAAAAAGAACCTGCATCTTTAAGGCTTCTACCTCTTCTAGACCCAAGGGGATGAGACATCTGCCAGAACTAAGCAAAAAGTGCCTTGTTTGAGATGAGCCTTGCAGGATGGAAGGGAACATTCTCTTCGTTACCGGGGGCAGTCAGGCATGATCAGCTGCCTGAGCTTCACCTGTCATACACCTGTAACAAGGGCCATGCCTTCCGCCATCGTGCGCTGGGTGAATAACTTGGAGTGCGCCCCCACCCCGTCCTATTTTATCTCCTCCGTCACGGACAACAGTTTCTAGTTAAGTGATTAAGTGGATCAGAAAAGAATGAGACAGGAGTAGACGCGTGGTCATAAGACTGAAAGGCTTTTCATCTAATCTGTCCAGAGAAGCACAACAGGAATTTGAAGATTTGATTCATTTTTTTAAAATCTGCTATCAGAAGACAGTCTGGGTCTTGGGACTTTCATAAGCCCCTCATTTTTCCTGGTTTCTATTTTGGGCCCAAACATCTGTGTCAGAGGACAGCAGGCGAGATTCCTATCCAAGCCCATCCTTGACCTCCCTGGATGAAGATGACTTATCTTGGACAGGAGGCTCACAGGAGCCCAGTTCCTCTAGAGTTTCTTGCAGGCTGGTGTGCTTAGGAAAAGCCACTCTGTACCAACAGCCCCAGGCTGAGCATGCTTCCAGACAAAAGAGGCTTCCTCTGCTAAGTTAGGGAGCAACTCAGTTAGACTATCCTTGGAGGGTCTTTAGTACTCTGAGCCACAGCTTGCTTGTCTGTAGGATGGGACGAGCATACTTCATTCAGTGGATGTTGTGTTGACTAAATGAGATCAAGAGAAGGTATGTATAGAATTGTGAGTTGCTTCCCAGTTCCCCCTTGGCTCTTAAGAATAAGCCATTGTAACTCTCTCTGAACTGTCTATGTGGTTTAGTTGCTAAGTCGTGTCCTACACTTTGCGACTCCATGGACTGTAGCCCATCAGGCCCCTTTTTCCATGAGATTTTCCAGCAAGGATACTGGAGTAGGTTTTCCTTTCCTTCTCCAGGAGATCTTCCTGACCCAGGAATTGAACCCGGGTCTTCTGCATTGTAGGCAGATTCTTTACTGACTGAGTGAAGAATAATTAATTATGGTACATTTGTGGGATAGATCACAAAGGCTGTAAAGGGGCAGCTGGGGTCATGAGTGAGCAGTAGGGATGTTCATCACTAACTTGTACATGGAAAGAGAGCAGGTCCCCAGCCTGTGTGCACAGACTTTGCAATACATTGTTGTTGTTTACTTGCCAAGTCATCTCCGACTCTTTTGCGATCCCATGTAGCCTGCCAGGCTCCTCTGTATGGGATTTCCCAGACAAGAATACTGGAGTGGGTTGCCTGTTTCCTCCTCTAGGGGATCTTCCTGACCTAGGGATTGAACCGGTGTCTCCTGCATANATCATTAACTTGTACATGGAAAGAGAGCAGGTCCCCAGCCTGTGTGCACAGACTTTTCCATACATTGTTGTTGTTTACTTGCCAAGTCATCTCCGACTCTTTTGCGACCCCATGTAGCCTGCCAGGCTCCTCTGTCCATGGGATTTCCCAGGCAAGAATACTGGAGTGGGTTGCCTGTTTCCTCCTCTAGGGGATCTTCCTGACCTAGGGATTGAACCGGTGTCTCCTGCATAAGCAGGCGGATTCTTTACCACTGAGCCACCAGGGAAGTTCCTCTTCAGTACATAAACATGCACTATTCTCACAAAGAAACATAAACATCTTATCAGCTGTTATCTCTGGGGGAGGATCGACTCTTGTGCTTGNTAAGCAGGCGGATTCTTTACCACTGAGCCACCAGGGAAGTTCCTCTTCAGTACATAAACATGCACTATTCTCACAAAGAAACATAAACATCTTATCAGCTGTTATCTCTGGGGGAGGATCGACTCTTGTGCTTGCTGTGCTTTTCTGAATTTTCCAGATCTTCTGGAATGAATGTGCCTCATTTTCCTAATTAGGAAAAAAAATCTGCAAGACATTTTTAGAGATGACAACGGGGGCTTGTAATTTTCATGTGGCAAAACATAAAGGGCAAGACCAGAAGGGCCTCAAGACAGAGGTGACTGTTTCTGTAAGTTTGCAAAGAATCCAAGAACATCCCTCTGGCAATCACAAAAATGAGCATAACCAATAAAAACAATACCTAACATGTTGAGTGCCCACAGTGTGCCAGGAAGCATGCCATGTGCTTTCTTTTCAGGGTAACCCACTTCACACATGCACACATGCCCAGTCACTCAGTCGTGTCCGACTCTTTGCAGCCCCATGGACTGCAGCCCGCCAGGCTCCTCTGTCTGTGGAATTTTCCAGGCAAGAATATTAGAGTGGACTGCCATTTCCTACTCCAAACCCACTCTATGAGGCAGATACAGTTCTTGTATTCATTTTACAGAGAAGGAAACAAAATGTCAGAGAAATTAAATAACTTGCCCAAGGGACAGATGTACCCTTTCTGAGTGGCAAGACAAAGGCTGGAGTGGGATGGCCTCTGTCCACCAGTCTGGCTTGATGGGGCTACCATGTCCTTCTATATCCTAGGGAGCTGGTCCAGCCCACAAAGAATCTGTACCCGAGTTACACATCATCTAGTCCAGACCGTCCAACAGAGCTTTCTGCAATGATGGGAATTTTTCTCCACCTGCGCTGTCCAATATGGCAGCCACTAGCCACAGGTGTCAGGTGGGCACTTATCACGTAGCCAGCACAATGGAAGAAGTGAACTTTTAAATATTGGTGTTTAATCAGTTTACATCAGGCCTTCCCAGGTGGCTCAGATGGTAAAGAATCTGCCTGCAATGCAAGAGACCCAGGTTTGATCCCTGGGTCTGGAAGATCCCCTGGAGAAGGGAATGGCTACCTCTTCCATTATTCTTGCCTGGAGAATTCCATGGACAGAAGAGCCTGGTGGGCTACAGTCTATGGGGTTGCAAAGAGTCAGACATGACCGAGCAACTAGCACTTTCACTTTTCACTTAGTTTACATCTAAATTTAGTTAGCCACATGTGGTCGGTGGCTGCCATATTGGACACTGCAGCTCTGGTTCANGCTTGATCCCTGAGTCGGGAAGATCCCCTGGAGAAGGGGATGGCTACCTACTCCAGTATTCTTGCCTGGAGAATCCCATAGACAGAGGAACCTGACAGGCTATACAGTCCATGGGGTCGCAAGAGTCAGACCCGACTGAGCGACTTCACTTTCACTTTCATTTCATACCTAAACACAGACTTCCAACTCTGTTGGATATCTGGCAGTGCAGGGCCCACATCCTCACTAAGACACCTCAGCAGGAGCTAGGAAGCTGCCCTGTCTCCTCTGGACAGACCAGAGGGCTCTGTCCAGCCACCTCCAGCCTGGGTTACTTTGTATTGCTTACCTGACCCCAGCGACATTTGAGTTGGTGTCTCTGGTCCAAAATCTTGGCAGTAAAATACTGAGTGTAGCTGTTAACTAGGGCTGATGACGTGCAAATCCTATTACTGTTTACTCTGGGGAATTTTACTCATTTTTCAATAATACAGAAGCAGAAGGGGCAAGATCTTTTACCCCTGAGTTCCTCTGGGGAGGATAAAACCGATGCTAAAACAAGCTGAAATAGCTAAACATTCTCAGTTGGTCCAACTCCAACCTTTTTGATCTGGAATTACAGATACCACAAAATGTTAGAGCCCTTCCTATTTCTTTCCCCAAGTGAAAAACACAAGGCCCAGAGAGAGAGAGAGTGACTTGCCCAGAGCCACGCAGTGAGCTTAGCACAGAACTGGGATGTGTAAACCTGTGGTCTTACAGAGGCTAGTGAAGAGCTCAAAGAAGGAAACTGGGTGTTGTTGAGGAAGCCAGGATGTGCCCAGAGCTGACACACTTGGCTGTGTCAGACGTTGCTAATGCCACCAGTGAAGAGTCCTTTGCTTTCATCAAAAGGCTGGATAGCAGCCTTTGATCATGAGCTGGACGTAGTATCCATCAATCCTGGATAATGAGCCTGAAGGTGTCCTTTCAGCTCTTAGAGCTGATTCAGGACATTGGACGGTACAGAGTGGGAGTGAGGGTGAGGATGGTCGGGGAGGAGAGCTTGAGAGGAAGAAACCAGGAGGGTGGGAGGCTCCTTGAGGTTTGGCTGTGTGGGCTTCTTTTGTCTGCCCTCATGTTATCATCCTCCACGTGTGTGGCCTTCCATAGCTGGCATTCCAGGTTGGCTGGGACAGTCCTCCCCCTAAGGGACATCTAGCGATAACTGCAGACATTTTCGGTTGTCGCGTCTCAGTAGGGAGGGTGTGCCACTAGCATCCTTGGGTCGAGACCAGAGATGCTGCTAATGCCCTTACAAGGCAAGGGGCAGGCCCTCTCCCTGCACACTCC
>SJYW01041550.1:823395-837923 GCA_006410735.1 Raphicerus campestris
CTGGACTGGCGATCTGTTTCACATATGATAATATACATGTTTCAATGCTATTCTCTCAAATCATCCCTGTCTTGTCATTTTATACATCTGTGTTGAGAGTCGGTCTGTGAAGAAGCTGAGTGCCGAAGAGTTAATGCTTTTGAACTGTGGTGTTGGAGAAGACTCTTGAGAGTCCCTTGGACTGCAAGGAGATCCAACCAGTCCATTCTGAAGGAGATCAGCCCCGGGATTTCTTTGGAGGGAATGAAAGCTGAAACTCCAGTACTCTGGCCACCTCATGCGAAGAGTTGTCTCATTGGAAAAGACTCTGGTGCTGGGAGGGATTAGGGGCAGGAGGAGAAGGGGACAACAGAGGATGAGATGGCTGGATGGTATCACCGACTCAATGGACGTGAGTCTGAGTGAACTCTGGGAGTTGGTGATGGACAGTGAGGCCTGGCGTGCTGCGATTCACGGGGTCGCAAAGAGTTGGACACGACTGAGCAACTGAACTGAACTGAACTGATACATTTTTAAAAGTCTAGAAAACTACACGCAAAAATATTAAACTAGGGTTCTATTTGGTTAAATATAGGACAGTCTGAACATCAGTAAAGTAAATACAACAGTTGAAAGATTAGAATGTTTAAAGCCATGAGCTCATCATGGTTAAAAAAAATCCACAGATCATCTTTGTAAGCTGCTGGGAGTCAACCCATGGTTTTGAAAACGGGCAAAGAAAGAGGGGAAAGCTAAGACACTGATTCTGGCTCTCTACAAATTCTTCCTCAAGGCCACTAAATAATTGACAAGAAGTCTGTCTTTATCTAAAATATTAAGTCATTAAACGTCAGATTCTTCATTCGATTGTCTAGATATGTCCAGGAGACAAGCTGCTGAGGCAATAGACTCTTTTCAGGCTTGTCCAACGGCTCATCCCAGGCCCTCTGACCGTACCTGCAGGAGCTGTCCTGCCTTCAGAACACTGGCTCGTGTTCAGCNAATTCTTCCTCAAGGCCACTAAATAATTGACAAGAAGTCTGTCTTTATCTAAAATATTAAGTCATTAAACGTCAGATTCTCCATTAAATTGTCTACATATGTCCAGGAGACGAGCTGCTGAGGCAATAGACTCTTTTCAGGCCTGTCCAACGGCTCATCCCAGGCCCTCTGATCGTACCCTGCAGGAGCTGTCCTGCCCTCAGAACACTGGCTCGTGTTCAGCTACTCCAACCTGACCCACCTCTCCTCCCCCACCCCCTGGTGGTTCCAAAGAACCAAGGTGCAGGCTGAGTGAGGGTGTACAGTCACAAGGACATACTGTGTGGTTGATGCCCCTCCTTCAGCAGAAAACAATTCATAGCTCCTTTAGCTATGAATCCCCTCTTGGAGGCACTTAACCTCTGATCAGCTTTGTTTTTGCAGCGTTAAGGTTACTGAGTAGGTGTAGGTGGTGTCGGCCTGATCCAGCCATTGCAAAGTTCTCCATCTGCTATTCAGGCTCCCCATGTGGTGCTGGTGGGGAAACACCAGCCTGCTAATGCAGGAGATGCAAGAGATGCAAGATAATTTGCATGCTTGGACTCCAAATGCCACGGAGGTGGACTAACTTCCACATCCCACCAATGGGCCCCTGGACTGGACTGTCAGCTCCTAAAATGCAGACTTTGCAAGGCAGAAATCAGAGGGGCAGTTCCTCCTGCTTTCCTCTTCAGGGTGAAAATAACAATAATGAAAACCAGGAGCTAATTTGTTCAGAAAGGTTAGTTATTTCTCCTGGGCGACCTGATCTAGTAGCTCATTAAAAAATAAAATAAGAAATGAGTGAATCATTCCCTAAATCTGAAAAATCACTCCAGTTATCCCAAAAAGTGAACTAAAGAATTGTAGAAAATGTACACTGTTACAGGTTTAACGATCACATTTTTTGCAGGTTAAATTCTTTTGGGAGGTGGTGACTCTGGGAATGTGGGATCCAGATTCCCCAAATAGGGATTGAACCCAAGCCCCTCTGCAGTGGAAACAAGGAGTCTTCATCACTGGACCCCCAGAAAAGTCACTCTTAATTTTTAAGTTGCTATTGAATCTCTCCTGGGACACAGTAAGTCCAACAGCATTCTCCCTTCACCCCCCCTTCACTGCTTAAAAAAATAATACTACCATCTACTATCTATCTTCTATAGAAGAATTCCTGCTATATAAATGTAGAAGAAATGATGAAACTAGAATGTAGCAGTTCTGGAACTCTGAATAAAATAATGGGTCTTGGCAATCACTATCAAAGTTGCTAAAACATCAGACCAGTGGTTCTCAAACTTCCTTGTGCATCAGCTTCACCTGGGAGGTTGTGGAATCACAGACGCCTGGGCTCATCCTAGAGCTTCTGAGCCAGTAGGTCTGGGGTGAACCCAGGAATCTGCATTTCTAACAGGCTCCCGACTGATGCTGAGGATACTGGTCCACAGTTTCAGACCCATCCCATTATATCAGATGACAAGCAAATGTGCTGTGTGCTCAGCTGTGACTGACTCTTTGCAACCCCATGGACTCTCGCCTGTCAGGCTCCTCCATCCATGGGGTTTTCCAGACAAGACTACTGGAGTGGGTTGACGTTTCCTCCTCCAAGGGATCTTCCTGACAAAGGGATCAAACCTGCATCTCTTATGTCTCCTGCATTGACAGGTGGGTTCTTTCCCACCAGCACCACCTGGGAATCCTGAATAGCAGCTGGAGAACTTCACAATGGATGGATCGGGCCGACACCACCTACATCTACTCAGCAAACTTAATGCTGCAAAAACAAAGCTGATCAGAGGTTATGTGCCTCCAGAGGGGATGCCTGGAGAAGTGGCACCACCACCAGTGAAATATTCTTACAGAATAAGGGGGGTGGTTGGGGACAGACACTGGCGAAGCCTCTGGATCTAATACCTATTTAAGGGAAACGCAGGGCACAGGGAACATGCCAACCAAGGTCACGGGTGTGTGACAAAGTCCACAAGGCAGGAAAGCGTAGGATGAATGATTCAGTTTCTTTAACAGGTAAACCNAGAAGTGGCATCACCACCAGTGAAATATTCTTACAGAATAAGGGGGGTGGGTGGGGACAGACACTGGCGAAGCCTCTGGATCTAATACCTATTTAAGAGAAACGCAGGGCACAGGGAACATGCCGACCAAGGTCACGGGTGTGTGACAAAGTCCACAAGGCAAGAAAGCGTAGGATAAATGATTCAGTTTCTTTAACAGGTAAAGCATTTTAAAAGAGGGGAACCTATAGATTAGAAGAGGCTTTGGGGGGCCTTCCCTGGTGGCCCAGTGGTCCATTCTCCCAATGCAGAGGGCCTGGGTTAGATATTTGGTCAGGGAACTAGATCCCATATGCTGCAACTAACACCCAGAGAAGCCAAATAAATCAATAGCTATCTATTGAACAAAGATGTATAATAGTTTTTTAAAACCCTGTTCCTCAAAACGGTACCCAATTAAATAAACTATAACCCCACACCATGATAAGAACAAATCACACAAACACTTGTGTGAAAAAGAAGGCAGACACAAGAAGGACATACTGTGTGATTCTGTTTACAGGCAGAACTCAGAGATGCTTTAGGCTCAGTTCCAGACCATTGCAATAAAGCAACTATCACAATAAAGCAAGTTACATGAATACTTTGGTTTCCCAGTGTATAAAAAGGTTGCATTTACACTACTATGCTGTTGTCTATTAACTGTGCAATAGCACTATGTCTAATGTCTAATTATGTCTAATGTCTACCTTAGTGAAAAACACATGATTGCTAAAAAATTCTGACTTTCATCTGAGCTTTCAATGAGTCACAGTAGCAATGACAAAGATCACTGATCACAGATCACATAACAAATATTATAAGGAAATCACCTTAAATATACAAGAATTACCAAAATGTGTCACAGAGACAAGAAGTAAGCAAATGGTGTTGGAAAAATGGCACCAACAGACTTGCTGAACACAGATTTGCCATAAGCCTTTAAATTGTAGGGAAAAAACCCACAGTATCTGTGAAGCACAATAAAATGAGGTGTGCCTGTATATGAGATTCAAAACCAGGCAAATCTAACCTATGGTGCTAGACATCAGATGTAACTGGAAGGGTAGGACATGATGGAGGTTGATGGAGCTGATAACTTTGTTTCTTAATCTGAGCACCAGTTACATGGGTGGAAATTCATCAAGCTACATGCCTATAGAGATGTGTACTGTTCTGATATAGAAAACACTTCAATGAAAAAATTTTCTTTTTACCTTTAATTATGGTAAAATACACATAAAATTTACTGTCTTTACCATTTAATTATGCAGTTGAGTAGTATAGGTACAATCAAGAGAAGTTTTTGAATGGTAGCCAATTATACCCAAGAAGACCGGGAGATGTATTTTATTTGTTTCAAGCAGCATGACAACTATGTGGGCTCTTCCTAATTTCTATGTTGGTGCTGCTGCTGCTGCTGCTAAGTCGCTTCAGTCGTGTCCTACTCTGTGTGACCCCAGAGACGGCAGCCACCAGGCTCCCCCATCCCTGGGATTCTCCAGGCAAGAACACTGGAGTGGGTTGCCATTTCCTTCTCCAGTGCATGAAAGTGAAAAGTGAAAAGTGAAGTCGCTCAGTCGTGTCCAACTCCTAGCGACCCCATGGACTGCAGCCTACCAGGCTCCTCCGTCCATGGGATTTGCCAGGTAAGAGTACTGGAATTGGGTGCCATTGCCTTCTGAGCTGTCTTAAAAATCAGAAAAAAAAAAAAAAAAAAAGAAAAGCAAAAAACACAGCAGAAAAGCAGAAGGACTCAGGAATTTCCACTGCCAGGAACCCTGTCTAATCTAGGACTCAAAAATACAAACAGATCAAGTGCAAAGATTCGTTGAGGTCTCTGACAGCCACAATGTGTGAAATCCACTTTGGTCAAAAGAAAGAAAAGGACAAGAGGAGCTTGGCTTCACTCTAGAACGGCGTTTCCCAGAGTATGTTCCTTGGAACTCAAATCCCTCGAAATATTAATACTTGCAGTGGGGGTGGTGCAGGATTCAGGGAAGTTGAGACACTATCCATTTGAGAAGTGCTATCCATTTCCCTCCATCATTTAGAGAGAGAGCTCACATCGGGACATCCAAGGTCCTGACATCTGAAAGCTACTTCAGTCCTTTGACCACACATCTTTGAACACATGAACACTACAGACCCCAAACACCGATTAAATCCCATAGATTTGCCCTTGAGAAAATGTGGTGAGTCTAGCAAATTAATATTACTAATATTAGTAATCATAGCTGCTGCTCTGTCTTTTTTTTTTTTTTTGCCACATCATGTGACATGGGGGACCTTAGTTCCCTGAGCAAGGATTGAACTGTGCCCCCTGCCCTGGGAATACAGTCTTAACCACTGGACCACTGGGGAAGCCCTACTGCTGCTGTAATTGACTGTCAGCTATTATCTCGTTTAAACCCCTAAAAAGTGCTACCCAAGGCACCATTACACTGAGGCACAGACAGGGTCAGTAATTTGACCATCATAGAACAGCTAGATGTGGTGGAATCTGAATAAAAAATGTTTTCCAAGTAATCTTTCCTGTTCTGTCCGCTGCTGTTGCTAAGTCGCTTCAGTCGTGTCCAACTCTGTGTGACCCCATAGACGGCAGCCCACCAGGCTCCCCCGTCCCTGGGATTCTCCAGGCAAGAACACTGGAGTGGGTTGCCATTTCCTTCTCCAATGCATGAAAGTGAAAAGTGAAAGGGAAGTCACTCAGTTGTGTCCACCTCTTAGTGACCCCATGGACTGCAGCCCACCAGGCTCCTCCATCCATGGGATTTTCCAGGCAAGAGTACTGGAGTGGGGTGCCATTGCCTTCTCCTACCTTCTTTGAAATAGGGAAAGAAATTGAGGACTGAAAGAAACACAGACGCACACGGGACACACCCTTGATCAGTCTTTGGCAGCTTGAAGGCTGCAGGTAACTTGGTTTTATTGCTATAAGGACTTGCCTCAGCATGCAGCCAGAAGCTTGAGCCTTCAAAATTTGAGGTAGTGGACAATCAGGCAGACAGTGTCAGGTCAGGCATTAGGTGAGGTACAGGGGGAAACGAAAAGCAGCTTGCCGGACTGCAGCAAAGGTCAGAGAGCATGCTGCGGTGATAGGATTCGCCACTGGCAACCCACTCCAGTGTTCTTGCCTGGAGAATCCCAGGGACGGCAGAACTTGGTGGGCTGCCATCTATGGGATCGCACAGAGTCGGACACGACTGAAGTGGCTTAGCAGCAGCAGCAGCAAATGCAGGGAAAGTGCAGTCTGCAACTCCCTGCCAAGGTCTTTAATTTAGATCAGGGACATTTGGGGATGGATAATTCTTTGCCGGTGGAGNAAAAGCAGCTTGCCGGACTGCAGCAAAGGTCAGAGAGCATGCTGCGGTGATAGGATTCGCCACTGGCAACCCACTCCAGTGTTCTTGCCTGGAGAATCCCAGGGACGGCGGAGCTTGGTGGGCTGCCATCTATGGGGTTGCACAGAGTCGGACACGACTGAAGTGGCTTAGCAGCAGCAGCAGCAAATGCAGGGAAAGTGCAACTCCCTGCCAAGGTCTTTAATTTAGATCAGAGACATGTGGGGATGGATAATTCTTTGCCGGTGGAGTGGATGGCGGGCGGAAGTGTGGTGGGCGGCAGGCGGAGTGTGCAGGGAGAGGGCCTGCCCCTTGCCTTGTAAGGGCATTAGCAGCATCTCTGGTCTCGACCCAAGGATGCTAGTGGCACACCCTCCCTACTGAGACGCGACAACCGAAAATGTCTGCAGTTATCGCTAGATGTCCCTTAGGGGGAGGACTGTCCCAGCCAACCTGGAATGCCAGCTATGGAAGGCCACACACGTGGAGGATGATAACATGAGGGCAGACAAAAGAAGCCCACACAGCCAAACCTCAAGGAGCCTCCCACCCTCCTGGTTTCTTCCTCTCAAGCTCTCCTCCCCGACCATCCTCACCCTCACTCCCACTCTGTACCGTCCAATGTCCTGAATCAGCTCTAAGAGCTGAAAGGACACCTTCAGGCTCATTATCCAGGATTGATGGATACTACGTCCAGCTCATGATCAAAGGCTGCTATCCAGCCTTTTGATGAAAGCAAAGGACTCTTCACTGGTGGCATTAGCAACGTCTGACACAGCCAAGTGTGTCAGCTCTGGGCACATCCTGGCTTCCTCAACAACACCCAGTTTCCTTCTTTGAGCTCTTCACTAGCCTCTGTAAGACCACAGGTTTACACATCCCAGTTCTGTGCTAAGCTCACTGCGTGGCTCTGGGCAAGTCACTCTCTCTCTCTCTGGGCCTTGTGTTTTTCACTTGGGGAAAGAAATAGGAAGGGCTCTAACATTTTGTGGTATCTGTAATTCCAGATCAAAAAGGTTGGAGTTGGACCAACTGAGAATGTTTAGCTATTTCAGCTTGTTTTAGCATCGGTTTTATCCTCCCCAGAGGAACTCAGGGGTAAAAGATCTTGCCCCTTCTGCTTCTGTATTATTGAAAAATGAGTAAAATTCCCCAGAGTAAACAGTAATAGGATTTGCACGTCATCAGCCCTAGTTAACAGCTACACTCAGTATTTTACTGCCAAGATTTTGGACCAGAGACACCAACTCAAATGTCGCTGGGGTCAGGTAAGCAATACAAAGTAACCCAGGCTGGAGGTGGCTGGACAGAGCCCTCTGGTCTGTCCAGAGGAGACAGGGCAGCTTCCTAGCTCCTGCTGAGGTGTCTTAGTGAGGATGTAGGCCCTGCACTGCCAGATATCCAACAGAGTTGGAAGTCTGNTGAATCCCATGGAGGATGCTTTGAGGATAGAGAGAACTGGCCATTTCTGGTCCTAAAAGCCCCATTGTGTCTTGTTTCTTGCAACTCTGGCTTAGCACAGCTTAAAATACACGTAGTCTCCTATGTGTCCATTAGAAATTTAAATCGACAATGTCTTTAGAGGACTGTTTAGCAATATCTATCCATTTAAAATGTGCATGCTCTCTAACTTAGCAAATTGCGTTGCTGGGAATTTATCTTGCAGATAAACTCATATAATTAGATATAAATAGATACACGAAGATGGTCCCTGAAGCCCTGTTTATATGTGGAGTGAAGTTGGTAAATTTCAATAAGAGGTGCTGTAGTAAGATATTATTTTGTTATTCAGTCACTAAGTCATGTCCAACTCTTTGTAACCCCATAGACTGCAGCATGCCAAGTTTCCCTGTCCTTTACTATCTCCTGGAGTTTGCTCAAATTCATGTCCTTTGAGTCAGTGATGCTATCTAACCATCTCATCCTCTTTCTCCCCTTTCTCCTTTTACCTTCAATCTTTCCCCGCATCAGAGTCTTTCCCTGACTCCTTGATTAGATGCTATATTTCCATATAATAGAATATTATGCAGGTGATTTTAAAACACCACAATATGCTGATATAGAAAGTTAAAAATATGCAATTACGTGAAAAAACAGCTAATTTACAAAGCCAACAATATTTGTGTAAAAAAGGAAGATTTGACGTAGAAAAGTTTTGGAAAGATGCTCAAGAATACATTAACAACGGTTATATCTAAAGATGGGGAAGAGTGGAGAGGCGAGGAAGGACAAAGAAGTTCAGGAATTCTACCTGGAGAGGCATTCTACATGGAGACCAGGGAAGGGTTATAACCACCCCCAGTGGTGTCAGACTCTGAGGGATACAGAACTCTTCCGAGATTCTGTATCACTTGCTGCCTGCTTCATCAGCAGAGGGGAAATTCAAGCCTGTACGGGTGAACAAGAGGCAAGCCCATGGCCCTTTCTTAGGGACTTTGATGAGGACCATTCCTCTTTTACCTCCGAATCACTGATATGGTTTAGAGACACCTGACTTCCTCTGCAGGTACAAGAGGCAATGCTAGCTTCTTTATCATCTGACCCCTTACAAAATTTCCTTCAAAGTCAACTATTCTCCAACAAAGCAAAACAAAAAGTTCCTTCAAATTCCTTTGTAGCCTTTTGCAGACTCAGCCTTTCTCCCATAGTGTGGCCACGGTTAAATGCGTTTGATGGTCAGAGTGAAGGGAAGAGATCCCAGGGATCAAAGGAGGAAGGTGACTCCCACTCACAAACAGGCTCCTCCCACTCACAGGTGAGCTCTCCAAAGACACCATAGAGATCCTACACAAATCACAAAATACCTGGGCCAATATACCTGGTCATGTTCCTGACACAGGTGAGGAAATGTATCTATATTAGTGCAGAAGAGTCTAATCATCACCTTTACCCAAATAGGAACTGAGTTTATGAAAAGAGATGGCAAGACAAGAAATTTAAGGGCAGGTTTCTCTTTTATGGAAAGACTACACCGTAGGTTTCTTGGTTTTGCCAAGTACCTGCTGGGCAACACTGAGCAAAATCCTTAAGGTCTCTTGTTATGTATAAATAACCAACCACGGAAGTTCACCAGGGGCCAAGCACGATGCTAAATCCTTCTTATGCATGATCCCCTTGAATCCTCCCAACAGGGCAACTCCATAGGCACTGAAGTCTTGAAAGAGCTAGTTTTGCAAAATCTTGTCTTCCTCATTGGCTAGCTCAAGCTATCTTGAGCAAGTTATTCAGCCTCTACATTTGTGAAACAGGACCAATAATAACAGCATCCACTCCAAAGAGCTGTTGTGAAGACTTACTGACAAGATGCCTATAACGGATTCGGCACGGTGTCCCAGCAAAAGCACTCAACAGATGTTAGCTAGTTTCATTAGCCCTATTTTACAGATGGGAAAACTGAGGTTTGGGAAGGACAACATGGATGATTTCTACATTTGCTTGTGACATTCTTGGATTCTGGTGAATTTAAAATTGGATGTGGTTTGCCAGAAAAATCTAATGTGTACCTGGGTTTAGAGTTACATGGTTGTGCCTACAGCAAAAATTCACCTGTTTGGATTCAATATGCTGAGGAAAGGAGAAGACCACTTTCCCACCCCAAAAATAAAACTTCAAAACAAAAGAGAGCAGGAGAAGGTAATCCCCCTCTTCTCCCAAATGTCTTCCTCTCCGGACTCCCCAACTTGTTCCCAAACGGAAAGGACAAGGGCAGAGAAATCCCCAGAGGCAGGACCAACAAAGCTGCAATACAGGGCTAATTTGCGAGGGGGCTGGGGATGGATGGCCTCATGGAAAACGCTACCATAAATGGGCATGTTTGCCTCAATCTCAGCCCTCACACAGAAAAGTAACGATAACAAATCCATAACAAATACCTTGTACGGAATAACATGTCTATTTCAGACATGATAATAAAACACACGGTGTTTACCAGCCCTAGAAGCTTCTTGAGGAAGGCCTAGCTAGTTCACCTTTTGGACTCTGGGGACGGCAGCCCACCTAATCTAGTCAACTAGATGACCACACCACCAGGGGACAAATAGTGCATTTTATTTAAAATTTGCAAAAGGTCAGTTTATAGTTTCTTCAAAGAGATGATAAACACTTGCCCTGCTGGTCACATCTGGTCCCATCAGAAACCTGATTCCAACAAAGGTTTTGTTCATGATAAAGAAAAATGTTGGTGGGGTAAGGGGTATAGAATTGGCAGGAATAGGATCCACCACTTGTAAGCTGTGTGACACTGGGCAAATTATTTAAACTCTCTGAGCCTCAGTTATCTTGTATACTAAACAGGCATCACAACGCCTCCTTTAAAATGTTGCAATGACTAAATGAGGTCAATGAAGTCAAACACTGCTACAGTGCCTGGCACATAAGCACTCTGTCAATGGTAGTTTATCTCAGTGGGAAAGCACCAAGGATACTGCACTTCCATGGGTCTTCAGTGTCTTGTTTCACCCACTGCTATCTAATGACTTTCAGCTCAGCTTCTGCAAGCTCCTTCTCTGTATATAATGGTCAGTTTGCAATTTAATCTATTAGTTCTTAATACTGTACTAAATGCTCCCTTTCTCGGGGTTTCTCAATATTTGCTTTTACTTCTTGATGAGTGCTATTTTGAATGGTGCCTTTCCTCAGGCAGCCAAATCCCCATCAGCTCTCAGTGCAGGCAGAGAACAGACAAGAGGTGGCAGCCACTTTCTCTCACTTTGCCCACTTGGTGGAACAGGAGAGCAACCTGGTCTTCTGCAGGAAAGCCCAGCCTCATCTTACCTAACGCACTTGCAGACTCTGCAAGCAAATGCAGGCTTTGGCATCTGAGTATCTGAGGCCCCTGGGGTCAACCTGGATGAGATTTTTAAAAATTTGGAGGGGGGCTGGTGTGTGTGTCTGGAAGAAAACCAAGCTTTAAAAATGGATCATGATCAGAGTATCATTCAAGGCTTATCAGCAGTGCATCCTCTAGTGCAGGGGTCCCCCAACCTCCAGCATCTAATACCTGATGATCTGAGGTGGAGCTGAGGTAATAATAATAGAAATAAAGTGCACAATAAATGTAATGTGATTGAATCATCCTGAAACCATTCCCCTACCCTGGTCCATCAAAAATTGTCTTCCTGGGGATGCCCAAAAGGTTGGGACTGCTGCTCTAGACTGGGGAAAAACACTCCCTCTTCTGCCCATGGTTTTTTAAACTGATGCTTCCAACTCCACTTATAGAAAATGGACTTTTCAGTGGAAGCTGGATCTTTGATGTTTCCAAGACAGCGTATCTCCCAGAGTCTCCTCATAACAAGAATCATCTGGGATTCATATACACAGAGTACAGTTTTTCTAAAGATTCTAAAGTAACCAGAGATGGGCCCAGGCATTATCTTTAATAAGTAACCCCAAGGGGGTACTTCTCATTGACTACCTTGGGAGATGGTGGTTTGGGGAATAGGATGACGGGGCAGAGAGAAATGAAAATTGTGACCCCTCAGCCCTTCCCCAATGGTCCTTAACAGGATGGCAACAGATGCGCCTCATGGCTCCCCAGCCCCTATAGGATGCCCTGCAGGATCCTGTAACCCCCGACTCAATTTCGTCCCCTGCAGGACCACATACTTACAGACCTCCAACTGGGGGTGAGAGCGGAGAAGAAACTTGAAGGAGAGCTCAGACCTGGTACACCTCCCAGGCAGGGGCGTCCAAATCTCCGCGCTCGCCCGGGACGTCTCTTTTTATAGACCCGGAGCTGCCCGCGGGTGGGAAAGGGGCGGCAGCCGAGGAGGGCGGGGTGGGGATGGGTCCCGCGCTGCCTCCTCCGCAGCGCCCCCTGCAGGGCCCGCAAAACGCCGCTCTGGTCCAGGCCTGGCGCTCTCCGGCCGCGACGCCCGTAAAGGGGCGCACCGGGTGGGGGCCCCTGGGAAGGGCGCAGCGGGCAGAGGCGTTCAGGGCTTTGTAACCCCGGCTCTCGGACAGTCGCGGAGACTCCGGGTCCCTAGAGAAATGGGTGGAGAGCACTCGGCGTCTCTAGGGGATGCTTGAGAATTTCTTCCTTGAGTCAGTTCCAGCCGCGCAGGCTTTAACCGCTTATTCCGCAGGGGAGGAGCTGTGAGGGGGTCCGAGTCGACACCTCCTCTCCCCGCTCCCCAGTTTTTTCGTCCCTACTGCCTGGAAAGGGGCTGGCTATGCTGCGAGACGGGCAGGGAAAGGGGATTTTCTGAACTTTGCAAAGTACAAGGCAGGAGCCCCCAACTATGCTGGGAATTGTGCGGAAAGAGGAAATTCTTACTTTTCCCAACTTGGCATCTCCACTTCCACCCACAAGCAAAAAAAAAAAAAAAGGCCCAATTGTTGTGACTTCAGGCACTAAGTGTACCATCCGCTGGCTGTGTGACCTCAGGCAAGTCACTTTCCCTCTCTGAGCCTCCATATTTGAAGCTGAAGTGTGTGTGTGTGTGTGTGTGTGTGTGTGTGTGGNGGGGCAGAGAGAAATGAAAATTGTGACCCCTCAGCCCTTCCCCAATGGTCCTTAACAGGATGGCAACAGATGCGCCTCATGGCTCCCCAGCCCCTATAGGATGCCCTGCAGGATCCTGTAACCCCCGACTCAATTTCGTCCCCTGCAGGACCACATACTTACAGACCTCCAACTGGGGGTGAGAGCGGAGAAGAAACTTGAAGGAGAGCTCAGACCTGGTACACCTCCCAGGCAGGGGCGTCCAAATCTCCGCGCTCGCCCGGGACGTCTCTTTTTATAGACCCGGAGCTGCCCGCGGGTGGGAAAGGGGCGGCAGCCGAGGAGGGCGGGGTGGGGATGGGTCCCGCGCTGCCTCCTCCGCAGCGCCCCCTGCAGGGCCCGCAAAACGCCGCTCTGGTCCAGGCCTGGCGCTCTCCGGCCGCGACGCCCGTAAAGGGGCGCACCGGGTGGGGGCCCCTGGGAAGGGCGCAGCGGGCAGAGGCGTTCAGGGCTTTGTAACCCCGGCTCTCGGACAGTCGCGGAGACTCCGGGTCCCTAGAGAAATGGGTGGAGAGCACTCGGCGTCTCTAGGGGATGCTTGAGAATTTCTTCCTTGAGTCAGTTCCAGCCGCGCAGGCTTTAACCGCTTATTCCGCAGGGGAGGAGCTGTGAGGGGGTCCGAGTCGACACCTCCTCTCCCCGCTCCCCAGTTTTTTCGTCCCTACTGCCTGGAAAGGGGCTGGCTATGCTGCGAGACGGGCAGGGAAAGGGGATTTTCTGAACTTTGCAAAGTACAAGGCAGGAGCCCCCAACTATGCTGGGAATTGTGCGGAAAGAGGAAATTCTTACTTTTCCCAACTTGGCATCTCCACTTCCACCCACAAGCAAAAAAAAAAAAAAAGGCCCAATTGTTGTGACTTCAGGCACTAAGTGTACCATCCGCTGGCTGTGTGACCTCAGGCAAGTCACTTTCCCTCTCTGAGCCTCCATATTTGAAGCTGAAGTGTGTGTGTGTGTGTGTGTGTGTGTGTGTGTGGTAATTATATAATTTGCAAGGTGCATGTCAGGATCCAAGGAGAATGTGGGTGCCTCCCTGCTCTTTGAAAACTCCCTTCTCCTGCTCCTCCCTGCCCCAAGAAATTCTTGCAAATGAAGCTGTCTGAAAGCTTTCTCCTTGTCTCTGTCCCTCTCGGTAGCACTCCCTTACCCCGCGTGTCCGCACCACCCCGTTCTGTGTGTCTGACACCGGGTCTCTCCGTCACCGTTTGTCTGTCTTGCTCTGCCTTTCTTTCATTCTGTGTGTCTCCGTCACTCTTCCCATGGCTGTCTCTTACTGTCTCTCTGTCTCTCTCTGTCTCTGGTCCCTGTGTCTCTGGCTCCAGATCGCCCTCCCTTTCTCCCCCCATCTCTCTCCTGTCACACGCACGCACACAGGCCATAAAAGGAAGCCGCAGCGTTGGGCTGGCCCTGCGCCAGCCCGGGGACCCACGGGCAGCTGGGCGCCCCGCTCCCCGCCCGGCCGGACTCCTAGGTTCCCGGCCGGTCCTCCCACCCCGGGCGGGAGCGGCGGGCGGCGGGGGGCGCTGGGCGGGAGACAACCCAAAAAGGGCAGGCGCAGGCTCCTTCCTGCAGGAATTCCCAGCGCTGCATACCAGCTCGGGGCTGCCCGCTCCCCCTGACTAAATATGGTGC
>SJYW01041550.1:838067-887476 GCA_006410735.1 Raphicerus campestris
GGGCGGCATCTGAGGGCAGTGGGGTGGGAGGGGGACCCCTCTGCTTGCGGCTGAGCCAGAAGGAGGTGGCCCCCCAAGTCCCACGTTGGTCCTAGCTGCTTAAGCCAGACGGTTTGCTGAGGGGGTTAAAGATGTTGGAAGAGCCTTACACGGCTCTGTGCTTGGTACTCGTCCCCATCTTATCCAGCAAACTCTCCTCTGGCCACCAGGCCAGGTGATGGTGAGGCCTTTATTAGTGCCCTCATTTTGCAGGTGAGGAAACCAAGGCCCTGGAGGAGTGAAGAGTTTTGCCTGAACCCTCGCTGGGTCTGAGGCCCACAGCTGTCAAGATTCACTTCCTGAGGGGCGTTAAGGGGAAATGCCCAGAAGAATTAGCCTTGAGGCTAAAGACACCCACTAAGGTTAGTTGGAAATCTGCCAGTGCCATTTTCTAGTTGTTTAACCTGGTGCCTCAGTTTCCCTACCTGTATAATGGTAAGAACAGCAATCACTTCTTCACTTCCCAGCTGTTTGTAAATGGTCCTTGAGAAGATCCATGTAAAATGAACATGTGTCTGTGTTAGTTGCTCAGTTGTGTCCAGCTCTTTGTAACCCTATGAACTGTAGCCCTCTACAGGCTGAGAGGACTAGGCTCCTCTTTCCATGGTTTCTCCAGGCAAGAATACCAGAATGGGTTGCCATGCCCTCTCCTAGGGGATCTTTCCTACCCGAGAACTGAACCCAGGTCTCCTGAACTGCAGGCAGATTCTTTACTGTTTGAGCCACCAGGGAAGCCCCAAATGAGCATATATCCATGTAAAATGCTTCATGTTAGCTGCTATTATTCAAAACAAACATGAAACCAAGCAGAGTTGCATTTGGCCTTGAGGACCTTGTAATGATGAAAGCCTGTCCTGCCTGCTACTTCCTGCGGGCTGCCAGCCCCCTCTGCAGTTTTGCATCTCAGATCCTCTCCGACCCTTCCTCATCCCTCCAACATCTTGCCTGCTTTCCACCCTGAAAACACCAAGGCCCAGCTCCCCACCCTACCTAATGGGCCTGTCAGAGTCTGCAACAGCCAGCATTCAGCTGGCTGGGATGTCAGGGGTAAAGTTCTTCAGAAAGTGATGAATGGGCGGCTTCCCCATGTGCCTCGTAATGTCTACACTGTAAAAGGAGTGGAAACTGTCCCTGTGTTAGTACAGAGCTGATGTCGAGCAGAGAAGGGGAAGGGGAAAAAACTGAAGTTGATCATCTCCTTCACATGCTGGAAAGATAATCCAGAGCAGGCTGTGAGAGTCCAACTCGCTGACCTCAGAGTGAAAACCGGCACATTTCCAGAGGCATTCACATTGGTATTCCAAAGCGGTGCATCTGATTCTTTAAAGAACTTGGTAACTTTTAAAAGAGAATTATTATACTAAGTTATTAATAAATGAAGGCTTTATAACAGACACTGAATTGAACAACATTACCTCACCTAGTCCTTATAATAACCCTATGAGGTATATGCTTAAACATTTTTTTTTCTCATTTTGCTGTGGAGGAACCAGGTTTGGTGAGTGAAATAACCAGCCAATTTAGCACAGCTAGCTAATGATGGAGCAGGAACTCCCACCCTGCTGTGTGACGGACTCCAGCGTAGGTAGAGAAGTCTGAGGGTGTGAACTCGTGATCTGCTAAGCACCAGCCAGGGGGCCACAGGATTGTCAGTGAACCCCTCTGGGCCTGTGTTTCTCAAAGAAAAGCAGAGATGGTCAGAATCTTTGCCTCAACATGGGAAGGCCTTATAGAAGGCATTTCTGGTACACTCTAGAAGTCCTCAGGAACAGTGTGGGCACATAATAGCCATTCAATGTCTATCTAATGCAGCTCAGACGTTTGATTCTTCAAAATCAGATGCCTTCGTTTCTCATGGCTCAAAAAGCCAGTTAAAGATTGAGGGGGGAAAATTACTTTCAAAAAACATAACTGTGACTGACTAAGGGCTGTCAAGTAAGTTTCTTTGGCATGGCTCCTGTGAGGTGCCGTGTCCTGGGAGTTTCCATGAACTCATGGAACAAGATGGCAGTGGGAAATTCCTCTCTTTTAGAGTCCTTTTTTTTTTTTTAATCAAATACCTTTGACTTTACTACTAGATTCAAAAAGTTTGAAAGTGCAAGTGTGAGTCTCTCCAGTTTTTAATAACTTCAAAGTCTGGGTTGATGCGTGGCTCCTGCATGTGGTTCACAATGACTGACAAGTGCATCAGCCGTCAGGTTATCCAGCTCAAGATCTGCACAGGACTCTGCCTTCTTGTGAATAAAGGGCCATCTTCCCTGACCGCAAGCGTGGTTCTGCTCGGGCACACAAGCTATTCCTTTCATGCATTATGGCCCTCACGCTTCTCTAGGTTCAAGACTAAATTGCACAGTTTAGTCTTGCACTGCTCCTTTCCTTTATCGTAGATTTCCAGCTCTGGTATCTTGGTAACTTTGGATTCTCTACCTCTATCAGGAAAGGTCCTAAAATTCTCAATAAAAATCGTTTTATGGTTTCTTACAAAAGTAAACGTGTTCTTACCATATGACCTAGCAGATCACACCCCTTGGGATTTACTCAAATGAGTTGAAAACCTATGTTTGTACTAAAGCCTGCACAGTTGTTTAGTTAGAGCAGCTTTCTTCATTAATAGCCAAATCTTGGAAGCAACTGAGAAGTCCTTCTAAGTAAGTGAATGGATAAACTGTGGTGCATTTAGATGTCACAGTATTACTCAGCACTAAATAGAAATGGGCTTTCAAGTCATGAACAGAATGGATGAAACTTAAATGAGTATTACTGAGAGAAAACAGTGTAAAAAGCTACATACAGTATGAGTCCAACTATATAACATTCTGGAAAGGTAAAACTATGGAAACCATGAACAGATCACTGGCGGCCATGAGTTAAGAGGAGAAAAAGGAAGGAAGAATAGCGCAGATTTTTACAGCACTGAAATTACTGATACTGTAGTGATGGGTGGATGCATGTAGTGACATGTATGCAGTGAAGTGAAAGCCACTCAGTCGTGTCCGACTCTGCGACCCCATGGACTATATAATCCATGGAATTCTCCAGGCCAGAATATTGGAGTGGGTAGCCTTTCCCTTCTCCAGGGGATCTTCCCAACCCAGGGATCGAACCCAGGTCTCCTGCATTGCAGGAAGATTCTTTACCAGCTGAGCCACAAGGGAAGCCCAGTGACATGTATACCCATAGGCTATACCACACCAAGAGTGAACCCTGCCATCAGCTATGGACTTTGAGTAATAATGATGTCAATGTAGGTTCACTGAATGTAACAGATGTACCACTTTCAGAGGACATGTTGTAACAGGGAGCCTGTGAGTGTGTACCACTTTGTGGGGTATGTAAGAATCCCAGGGACAGGGGAGCCTGGTGGACTGCTGTCTACAGAGTCGCACAGAGTCAGACATGACTGAAGCGACTTAGCAGCAGCAGCAAGAACTCTGTACTTCACATGCAATTCTGCTGTGAATCTAAAACTGTTTTAAAAAATTATCTATTTTTAAAAAGGTAGTTTTACCTCACTTTCATTTTTTAAAAATGAATGAAGAACACACAATTCTTGCAGAATGGCTGTTACAAAAATGAAATGCCCAGTGGCTGGGAACCAGTGTCCCAAATGCCTTTAAAGGAATCTTCTCACAAGTGTTAGTCCTTCATGTATACTTGGCTTTAGGTTAAAAGAACACATCATATTTTACATAATCATACAGGCATGTGGGACATATACAAATATGTGCTTGCACCTAATTATAAAGCTGTTAGTTGATACTAAGCAAACATATATGCTAAGCTTAAATTTATCATCTTCAAAAGCCACCTCTGGTCCTGCTATGAGTTTTTTTACTGCCAAAGTTTTAAATGTCGGCTATTCCTAAATCCCTCAAGTCCGATTCCCATCCTATTTTTGTATAAGTTTTCTGCTAAAACTTCTCCTGCATGTCCAGAGGATAACTTCTTCTAACAACCCCATGAAAATTACTGCAGTGATGTACTAATTTAGTTTATGAGTTCATGAGAGAGTTTGATAGGTCTTCTATGTTTATCTTTTCCTTCCTTGAGTTTAAGTGTCTCAGCTCAAGAACCTACTTAAACTGCTAGAATATATGGGAATTCCCTGGTGCTCCAGTAGTCAGGACTTGGCGCCGTCACTGCCACGGCCCAGGTTCAGTCCCTGGTCGGGGAACTGAGATCCTGCAAGCCACAAGGCACAACCGAAACCAAAAACAAAACGCAACACTAAATGTGTTTTTTCAAACCATATATGGCTTCACAGATTATGACACTGTCCCCTCAGAGAATAACATCGCCAGCCCCGACCACTGCCACCCAATGAAGAGTAACTATCCCAGGGTGGCACGGCTGATGCCAACGATCCTCAGCCCTCCAACAGCTAGGTTGCTGGAGATCCCCAAAGAAAGCCCAAGGAGCCATCGCCAAGCCTTCTTCTGGTTCCGGTGGACATCTCTTGACGACAGAAGAGTCACAGGAACACCTTGTGCATGCTGCTTATTTATTTTTTTATTAAATGGTACACTGAAAGTATAAAAGTTCCCTAGGTACAAACAAGCTACAGAATAATGCATACAGACACAGTATGGACTACAAGTGACAATTCTGTTTAGCTTCTATTTTGATGATTTTATATCGTATCCAAAAATGACAAACTCCAGCACTTTTTCTTAATCTAGTCCTGCATGATTGCAATTCCTGAGGTAAACAGTGTCCACTGCCAACATTCCTGGGTGTAAACCAAATCCTCTGAGAAGAATTCAGATAGTTATATCCCCCTATACAATACAGTGGAATTCATCATTGTAATCAGATACTATAGATTTCATTTAAAAAATGGAAATGAGCCCTTTATAATACTTCTACATAGGTACATGTAATTTTAGCCCACCAACAGGACCTCTCAAAAATCTTCTGACTTGTAAAGTATGATTTAAGGGGATTTCTTTAAGTTTTCAGTATGCAGATAAAAATTCTTGGTTAATCTGTAAGGACTGAACTCCTTATACTGAAAACTTGACTAGCACCAGAAATAAAGTTTCCAAAAGCAGCACAGACTCAACACCCCAAAAAGACTATAGCTGCCAGTTTTGCCAGCTACAGTCCTTCCTTTTCACCTTCCCAATGGAAAATGTTTAAGCTAAATGTCAGTGTATAGGTGCCCATGCAGTTTTGTTCTGAATATACCTTGTATCTTGTGCCAATCAGGTTCTGTCTACTATGCTCATTTGTTGCTTCAGTGAAGCCAGCCTGAAGACTCCACATTATAAAAATATCAATAAATATCAAAGCGTTTTAGAGATGGCACTATCAGAAATCTTACTACTTTTCCATCCCAGGAATAAAACATGACATTTAAGAAGGCTTTCCGAGCCCATACAAGTGAGGGTTGGCCCTTTCATAGCTCATCTGGTAACTGCACAACTGAGGGCCACAAGGAAGTTAAACAATGCCATCTTTTAAAAGGTATTTTCTGGTATTTCTCCTAAAGCCTGTCTCTTCATGCTTATTCCCCATTCTTCAAGTAATAAACTCTTTGTTTTACTTACAGCAAAATTAAAAGAATTATCCCCCACCCCCACCTTTTAATTAAATCTTCTAGGAGAAGCCAAAATTGTTTAAGAAAATAAAAAGTACGTTGTTACAAAGTTTTAAAGTTCAAATTTAGATAGCAATTCAGATATTTAAACCTAATTATAAATAGTTATCTGAAAAATAGCTGGTTTCTCACACGCCTCCCCCAATCAAACTTTATAGGAATTATTTTTTTCTGGCTTAACTGTTCTTTTAAATGTGTGTGTGTGTGTTTTTAAATGAATGAATTTTCCTGTAAATCTACATTGTTCCAGCCCGAAGGAAATTTAATTAATGTGCCATTAAAGAACAGAGCAGGGAATTCCCTGGAGGTACAGCAGTTAGGACTGAGCACTTCCAGTGCCAGGGCCCAGGTTCAATCCCTGGTCAGGGAACTAAGACTCCACAAGCTGCGAAGCATAGCCAAAAACAGAACAGAGCATATGGCCAGAAAGACTTGATTTTTTTTCTTTAGAAGAATTTATAGGGTACCAAAAAAAAACCCTTTCACTTCTCACAGATTTAGGAACCTTTAAAATCGCCCTAAAAACCACACATTTTCTTTAAAGTCANCAGCCAAAAACAGAACAGAGCATATGGCCAGAAAGACTTGATTTTTTTTCTTTAGAAGAATTTATAGGGTACCAAAAAAAACCCCTTTCACTTCTCACAGATTTAGGAACCTTTAAAATCGCCCTAAAAACCACACATTTTCTTTAAAGTCAAATCTGGTAAAGTAGATGACAAGAGTTAGCTTTTATTCACAAATGCAGTAAAACATGAGGGGCTAAAGGTTTTGCAGAAACTTCACATTTTTACAGAGTACAATACTAATGATGAATTCTGATGACACTGGGAGAATAAATAGGTTATTTAATACATGCAAGTTTAAGATCAAAGAAGCCCCAGTTGGCAGTGTCATGTCTGTACCGAGGGTGAAGTGTGCAGGCCTTCAGCACTGTTGCCCTTCCCCTGCTCCTGCCGCAGGTGTTCTGCAAGAATACAAGCCAAGGTCAGTGCTCATCCCGAGTCAAAAGGGGCAGCAGGCAGACCTACCCATGCATATTTTAGGATATTACATATTTATATCATACAAGGTCTTTAGACAGCTTAGGACAATGAAAACACAGGTTGGATTTTTTTTTANGAACTGAACCCAGGTCTCCTGAACTGCAGGCAGATTCTTTACTGTTTGAGCCACCAGGGAAGCCCCAAATGAGCATATATCCATGTAAAATGCTTCATGTTAGCTGCTATTATTCAAAACAAACATGAAACCAAGCAGAGTTGCATTTGGCCTTGAGGACCTTGTAATGATGAAAGCCTGTCCTGCCTGCTACTTCCTGCGGGCTGCCAGCCCCCTCTGCAGTTTTGCATCTCAGATCCTCTCCGACCCTTCCTCATCCCTCCAACATCTTGCCTGCTTTCCACCCTGAAAACACCAAGGCCCAGCTCCCCACCCTACCTAATGGGCCTGTCAGAGTCTGCAACAGCCAGCATTCAGCTGGCTGGGATGTCAGGGGTAAAGTTCTTCAGAAAGTGATGAATGGGCGGCTTCCCCATGTGCCTCGTAATGTCTACACTGTAAAAGGAGTGGAAACTGTCCCTGTGTTAGTACAGAGCTGATGTCGAGCAGAGAAGGGGAAGGGGAAAAAACTGAAGTTGATCATCTCCTTCACATGCTGGAAAGATAATCCAGAGCAGGCTGTGAGAGTCCAACTCGCTGACCTCAGAGTGAAAACCGGCACATTTCCAGAGGCATTCACATTGGTATTCCAAAGCGGTGCATCTGATTCTTTAAAGAACTTGGTAACTTTTAAAAGAGAATTATTATACTAAGTTATTAATAAATGAAGGCTTTATAACAGACACTGAATTGAACAACATTACCTCACCTAGTCCTTATAATAACCCTATGAGGTATATGCTTAAACATTTTTTTTTCTCATTTTGCTGTGGAGGAACCAGGTTTGGTGAGTGAAATAACCAGCCAATTTAGCACAGCTAGCTAATGATGGAGCAGGAACTCCCACCCTGCTGTGTGACGGACTCCAGCGTAGGTAGAGAAGTCTGAGGGTGTGAACTCGTGATCTGCTAAGCACCAGCCAGGGGGCCACAGGATTGTCAGTGAACCCCTCTGGGCCTGTGTTTCTCAAAGAAAAGCAGAGATGGTCAGAATCTTTGCCTCAACATGGGAAGGCCTTATAGAAGGCATTTCTGGTACACTCTAGAAGTCCTCAGGAACAGTGTGGGCACATAATAGCCATTCAATGTCTATCTAATGCAGCTCAGACGTTTGATTCTTCAAAATCAGATGCCTTCGTTTCTCATGGCTCAAAAAGCCAGTTAAAGATTGAGGGGGGAAAATTACTTTCAAAAAACATAACTGTGACTGACTAAGGGCTGTCAAGTAAGTTTCTTTGGCATGGCTCCTGTGAGGTGCCGTGTCCTGGGAGTTTCCATGAACTCATGGAACAAGATGGCAGTGGGAAATTCCTCTCTTTTAGAGTCCTTTTTTTTTTTTTAATCAAATACCTTTGACTTTACTACTAGATTCAAAAAGTTTGAAAGTGCAAGTGTGAGTCTCTCCAGTTTTTAATAACTTCAAAGTCTGGGTTGATGCGTGGCTCCTGCATGTGGTTCACAATGACTGACAAGTGCATCAGCCGTCAGGTTATCCAGCTCAAGATCTGCACAGGACTCTGCCTTCTTGTGAATAAAGGGCCATCTTCCCTGACCGCAAGCGTGGTTCTGCTCGGGCACACAAGCTATTCCTTTCATGCATTATGGCCCTCACGCTTCTCTAGGTTCAAGACTAAATTGCACAGTTTAGTCTTGCACTGCTCCTTTCCTTTATCGTAGATTTCCAGCTCTGGTATCTTGGTAACTTTGGATTCTCTACCTCTATCAGGAAAGGTCCTAAAATTCTCAATAAAAATCGTTTTATGGTTTCTTACAAAAGTAAACGTGTTCTTACCATATGACCTAGCAGATCACACCCCTTGGGATTTACTCAAATGAGTTGAAAACCTATGTTTGTACTAAAGCCTGCACAGTTGTTTAGTTAGAGCAGCTTTCTTCATTAATAGCCAAATCTTGGAAGCAACTGAGAAGTCCTTCTAAGTAAGTGAATGGATAAACTGTGGTGCATTTAGATGTCACAGTATTACTCAGCACTAAATAGAAATGGGCTTTCAAGTCATGAACAGAATGGATGAAACTTAAATGAGTATTACTGAGAGAAAACAGTGTAAAAAGCTACATACAGTATGAGTCCAACTATATAACATTCTGGAAAGGTAAAACTATGGAAACCATGAACAGATCACTGGCGGCCATGAGTTAAGAGGAGAAAAAGGAAGGAAGAATAGCGCAGATTTTTACAGCACTGAAATTACTGATACTGTAGTGATGGGTGGATGCATGTAGTGACATGTATGCAGTGAAGTGAAAGCCACTCAGTCGTGTCCGACTCTGCGACCCCATGGACTATATAATCCATGGAATTCTCCAGGCCAGAATATTGGAGTGGGTAGCCTTTCCCTTCTCCAGGGGATCTTCCCAACCCAGGGATCGAACCCAGGTCTCCTGCATTGCAGGAAGATTCTTTACCAGCTGAGCCACAAGGGAAGCCCAGTGACATGTATACCCATAGGCTATACCACACCAAGAGTGAACCCTGCCATCAGCTATGGACTTTGAGTAATAATGATGTCAATGTAGGTTCACTGAATGTAACAGATGTACCACTTTCAGAGGACATGTTGTAACAGGGAGCCTGTGAGTGTGTACCACTTTGTGGGGTATGTAAGAATCCCAGGGACAGGGGAGCCTGGTGGACTGCTGTCTACAGAGTCGCACAGAGTCAGACATGACTGAAGCGACTTAGCAGCAGCAGCAAGAACTCTGTACTTCACATGCAATTCTGCTGTGAATCTAAAACTGTTTTAAAAAATTATCTATTTTTAAAAAGGTAGTTTTACCTCACTTTCATTTTTTAAAAATGAATGAAGAACACACAATTCTTGCAGAATGGCTGTTACAAAAATGAAATGCCCAGTGGCTGGGAACCAGTGTCCCAAATGCCTTTAAAGGAATCTTCTCACAAGTGTTAGTCCTTCATGTATACTTGGCTTTAGGTTAAAAGAACACATCATATTTTACATAATCATACAGGCATGTGGGACATATACAAATATGTGCTTGCACCTAATTATAAAGCTGTTAGTTGATACTAAGCAAACATATATGCTAAGCTTAAATTTATCATCTTCAAAAGCCACCTCTGGTCCTGCTATGAGTTTTTTTACTGCCAAAGTTTTAAATGTCGGCTATTCCTAAATCCCTCAAGTCCGATTCCCATCCTATTTTTGTATAAGTTTTCTGCTAAAACTTCTCCTGCATGTCCAGAGGATAACTTCTTCTAACAACCCCATGAAAATTACTGCAGTGATGTACTAATTTAGTTTATGAGTTCATGAGAGAGTTTGATAGGTCTTCTATGTTTATCTTTTCCTTCCTTGAGTTTAAGTGTCTCAGCTCAAGAACCTACTTAAACTGCTAGAATATATGGGAATTCCCTGGTGCTCCAGTAGTCAGGACTTGGCGCCGTCACTGCCACGGCCCAGGTTCAGTCCCTGGTCGGGGAACTGAGATCCTGCAAGCCACAAGGCACAACCGAAACCAAAAACAAAACGCAACACTAAATGTGTTTTTTCAAACCATATATGGCTTCACAGATTATGACACTGTCCCCTCAGAGAATAACATCGCCAGCCCCGACCACTGCCACCCAATGAAGAGTAACTATCCCAGGGTGGCACGGCTGATGCCAACGATCCTCAGCCCTCCAACAGCTAGGTTGCTGGAGATCCCCAAAGAAAGCCCAAGGAGCCATCGCCAAGCCTTCTTCTGGTTCCGGTGGACATCTCTTGACGACAGAAGAGTCACAGGAACACCTTGTGCATGCTGCTTATTTATTTTTTTATTAAATGGTACACTGAAAGTATAAAAGTTCCCTAGGTACAAACAAGCTACAGAATAATGCATACAGACACAGTATGGACTACAAGTGACAATTCTGTTTAGCTTCTATTTTGATGATTTTATATCGTATCCAAAAATGACAAACTCCAGCACTTTTTCTTAATCTAGTCCTGCATGATTGCAATTCCTGAGGTAAACAGTGTCCACTGCCAACATTCCTGGGTGTAAACCAAATCCTCTGAGAAGAATTCAGATAGTTATATCCCCCTATACAATATAGTGGAATTCATCATTGTAATCAGATACTATAGATTTCATTTAAAAAATGGAAATGAGCCCTTTATAATACTTCTACATAGGTACATGTAATTTTAGCCCACCAACAGGACCTCTCAAAAATCTTCTGACTTGTAAAGTATGATTTAAGGGGATTTCTTTAAGTTTTCAGTATGCAGATAAAAATTCTTGGTTAATCTGTAAGGATTGAACTCCTTATACTGAAAACTTGACTAGCACCAGAAATAAAGTTTCAGAAATAAAGTTTCCAAAAGCAGCACAGACTCAACACCACAAAAAGACTGACTATAGCTGCCAGTTTTGCCAGCTACAGTCCTTCCTTTTCACCTTCCCAATGGAAAATGTTTAAGCTAAATGTCAGTGTATAGGTGCCCATGCAGTTTTGTTCTGAATATACCTTGTATCTTGTGCCAATCAGGTTCTGTCTACTATGCTCATTTGTTGCTTCAGTGAAGCCAGCCTGAAGACTCCACATTATAAAAATATCAATAAATATCAAAGCGTTTTAGAGATGGCACTATCAGAAATCTTACTACTTTTCCATCCCAGGAATAAAACATGACATTTAAGAAGGCTTTCCGAGCCCATACAAGTGAGGGTTGGCCCTTTCATAGCTCATCTGGTAACTGCACAACTGAGGGCCACCAGGAAGTTAAACAATGCCATCTTTTAAAAGGTACTTTCTGGTATTTCTCCTAAAGCCTGTCTCTTCATGCTTATTCCCCATTCTTCAAGTAATAAACTCTTTGTTTTACTTACAGCAAAATTAAAAGAATTATCCCCCACCCCCACCTTTTAATTAAATATTCTAGGAGAAGCCAAAATTGTTTAAGAAAATAAAAAGTACGTTGTTACAAAGTTTTAAAGTTCAAATTTAGATAGCAATTCAGATATTTAAACCTAATTATAAATAGTTATCTGAAAAATAGCTGGTTTCTCACACGCCTCCCCCAATCAAACTTTATAGGAATTATTTTTTTCTGGCTTAACTGTTCTTTTAAATGTGTGTGTGTGTGTGTGTTTAAATGAATGAATTTTCATGTAAATCTACATTGTTCCAGCCCGAAGGAAATTTAATTAATGTGCCATTAAAGAACAGAGCAGGGAATTCCCTGGAGGTACAGCAGTTAGGACTGAGCACTTCCAGTGCCAGGGCCCAGGTTCAATCCCTGGTCAGGGAACTAAGACTCCACAAGCTGCGAAGCATAGCCAAAAACAGAACAGAGCATATGGCCAGAAAGACTTGATTTTTTTTCTTTAGAAGAATTTATAGGGTACCCAAAAAAAACCCTTTCACTTCTCACAGATTTAGGAACCTTTAAAATCGCCCTAAAAACCACACATTTTCTTTCAAGTCAAATCTGGTAAAGTAGATGACAAGAGTTAGCTTTTATTCACAAATGCAGTAAAACATGAGGGGCTCAAGGTTTTGCAGAAACTTCACATTTTTACAGAGTACAATACTAATGATGAATTCTGATGACACTGGGAGAATAAATAGGTTATTTAATACATGCAAGTTTAAGATCAAAGAAGCCCCAGTTGGCAGTGTCATGTCTGTACCGAGGGTGAAGTGTGCAGGCCTTCAGCACTGTTGCCCTTCCCCTGCTCCTGCCGCAGGTGTTCTGCAAGAATACAAGCCAAGGTCAGTGCTCATCCCGAGTCAAAAGGGGCAGCAGGCAGACCTACCCATGCATATTTTAGGATATTACATATTTATATCATACAAGGTCTTTAGACAGCTTAGGACAATGAAAACACAGGTTGGATTTTTTTTTAACACTACTGAAGAAATAGGAAATGTTTAGTACTAGGGACTTATTATTCAAAATTTTTTAAGTGAAAAGAGTACACCCTGAAGTAAATTCATAGGTAAGTGCTTACAAACTTACACTGTATGTAAGGATTGGAATTTACAATAAAAGGACTGTGTTTTCAATTAGTATTTTGAGGGATGCCAAAGTTCAACTAAAAAGAAAAAAACCAAAAAACAAAAGCACTTCTTCAAATAGAAATTCTCCCAGCAGCACCCTCTTGTGGCAAGAAGAAAACTTCCTACCAAGCTCAGAAAACCATCCACGAAATTGCAGGAAATAGTCTTCAGCCAAAAACAAGAGGGCAATTTTTGTTTAGCTGTGGGGAAACTAAGCCCGTGTGCCACAACTACTGAAGCGGCACACCGAGAACCTGCGCTCACAACAAGAGAAGCCACCGCAGTGAGCAGCCTGCGCACCCCCGGCCAAGAGCAGCCCCTGCTGCTGCAAGCGAGAAAGCCCGGGAGCGGCAGCGAAGACCCAGCACAGCCAAAAACACACAAAGCAATCTTAAAAAAAACTGCTTTCATGATGGCATGCTTTGGACTCATTTTCAAATAAAGGAGAGTTTAATTTTAGTGTTTTATGTTTCACCTGGATTGAGTTTATGTCTATAGAGGGTATATAATCTGAAGAGTAATCTTAATATCTTTGTAACTTTCTCAATGTTATCAAATAAAATATACCCTTCACAGAATAAGTTTGAGTTGAGAAAGGAAATAGGATGTTTAAATGTGTTACAGAAACATTATGCAATTTGGGGTTAACAATTCTTCAAGGTCCCTGTTGTACCAAGAACATTTTTGATAATCAAGAAAAATAATCTGCAATATCACTGTTCTCTCATTAGTGCACGCCTCCTCCTTTCTGAGCCTTCCACAGAACAGGGATCCAAAGCTTTGTTGACCTCAACTCTATGTGATGTCTCGGCATTTTCTACAGAGAGGAGCCAAGGTAACCCAAGGACTCTTGCATCCCCTCTAGCACTCTCCCCTTCCTGCTCCTCTCCCACTACAACTAAAAACACCAATGTTACAGGTCTGCTGTGCTAACGAGTGTTAATGCATACGCTATCCATGGTGACAATTAAATAGAGAAACTAGTATATCATATATTCTTCGTAAACACATAAAATGGTAAAGCCTTTTCGGAGGGGAATTAGTATCTACTACATTTTTTAACATGCAGAATTTTGAAACAATTCTACTTCAAGGTATGCTACCCTGCAATACTGTAAAACCAAAAAATTTAAAACATACAAAAGTACATTAGCAAAGAGTGATTAGTAGTAGTTCCACGGAATACTACAGACTATACAGGAAATTAAGAATGAGGCAGAAGCAGATTTACGTAAATTGATAACACATGTGAAGAAACAAAGTGTAGGCTAATATCTACAGAAACAGGGCTTATAAATTTAAACAGAAATGACTCCTGAACGATACCTACCAAGCTGCTAACAGCGCTACCTTCTGTGAAGGGCAGGGGAATTGAGGTGTTACGGAGAGGTAAGGAGATGACGTTTGAGGGCATTCTACATTATAACATTGATGTTTAGAGATTTACTCTTGTCCTGGGTGTTTGGTTTTGCTTCTACGTTCTTGCCAAATAGCAGGCAATAATGGCAGTTCCTTACCAATACTTGAAAAAGTAAGTAGGAAAACTTCTCATAGTCTTTAAGTGGAAAAGTGCACAGGAATGGCAATCAAGGGTGCTGATTCTGCTAAAAATGACCAGCTACAGGCATGGGCCTCTTAGTCTTGGTTTTCTCAACTGTAAAATAAGTGATGGGAATGATTTCTTTTCCAACATCCCATCAACTCAGAATTCTAAGATATACAGAAGGATAACTCCTAGTAAAGGCAGAACTAACCTCCAAGAGATCATTTTGCCTTCACATCTTAAGAGACGTGGCAAACACTTAACATGATCAATATTGCTCATGGCAATTTAGGAAAACTACAAAAGACAATTTGCACTTAGATGTTTCTTAAAAGTTTATTTCAACAGTCAAGATTTATATTTGTTCTGTAATCAGCTGCCTGGGCCCCACCTATGCTGCTGCTGCTGCTAAGTTGCTTCAGTCATGTCCGAACTCTGTGCGACCCCACAGACAGCAGCCCACCAGTCTCCTCCATCCATGCAATTCTCCAGGCAAGAGTACTGGAGTGGGTTGCCATTTCCTTCTCCTATGACTGTCCTTAAAAAGAGAGATCAGCTGTACCATAGTTGGAAATACTGAGCTATAAACTATTCAACTTAGATTACCAAATTGAAGTCTTAGTGTTTTGATAAAATCAAAACAACTGAAAGTTCATTGGAGTGACTATTCTTGAAAGAAATATGAGCCATTCTCCTAAGAATTTATTTGTGAGTAATTACAACGTTAACACAAAGAATATTCACCCACTCCCCGCTAAAAAAGAATCCTGAAAATGCAAAGGACAACACATAAACCTGTGACTGCTCTATTTCCAGCAATCTTGACTCTTCTCAGTCTGAGGGGAAAAAATACATAACTTGATAAAAAGCTCTTTCTTCAGCATGCTCAGGATCTAAGCTGCTCCAAAGAGTACAAATCTATGGGAAAATCAAGTTTTTCAATACTTCTTTACAGAAATTATATCTAAGAATTTTGTCTAGTCTTCTCTCTGCTCCTCACAAGATGGTCTTTCCAAAAATCATTTTTTTATGATAAATAACACAGGCTAACTATATTAGATATAAATGGAATTAAATTATGACTCAAAATCTTAGGAAAAACTACCTCAAAGATAAAAATAGGTAAGAAAATATACTTGCTAAAAGCCGAGTGATAAGTCTCAGAAAATTCATACCCATTTGCTTTCTTCCACTAGGTTGTCTGCCAAGATTTGGGTTTGGAGGCTGGAGTGAAGACCCTTTCAGAAATGTATTTTGGCTGTCATCCTTAGTTCCATGCAAGAAATGAGCTAAAATCCCATATAAAAGAGGTCTATAGCAGAAAGAAAATAAAAGTTAATTAAATGTGCATAAACAGGAAAAACTTTAAAATATCTATTCTGTAAAAAGTAGTCTCTGACACCAAAATAGCCAAATAATTCACTAAACTTAAAAGGGCTGCATAGTTATTACCCAAACCGCAAACTATTCGTGCTTTTTGAAATTTAAGTGTACAATCTGACTCTACAATTTTAAAATTCATAGGAAACACGTTAACAAGTTAAACCTCATCTAAACTGAAATACGAATTCAATCAACGCACAGGAATCAACTTTTTTTTTCTTTTTTAACTCCAAGTCCAGTATTAGATTTCCCATGACCTAACACTGATACAATACACACTTATTGGATTCATAAATTCTTGTGTGAGTTCAAATCCTGGCCCTGCCACTTGACAAGACTCAAGATTCAGCAAGATTTTTTTAATATCCCCAGCCTCATAAATGTTTCTTCCTCTATAAATGAGGGTAAGTATAGTTAGTCTCTATCTCATAGGGTAGTCACGGACCAAATGTGTCAATAAATGTCAAGTGTTTAGAACTGTGCCTGGCATGTATTAAATGGTATGTAAATATAAGCCACATAGGTGTCAGGTAAGAACTAAAATTTTAAAAACTACAGTTTACAAAACATTCTTTCCTCTTATTTTATCCTCATCTTGTGATGTCATAATCATCATCTCCAATTTATAAATGAGAAGACCACAGCTCACAGAGGATTTGCGAAAGGGCTGCTTGGATAGTAAGCAAAGTTGACACGTGAACCCCAAGTCCCATATTTTTTCCCTTAGCATATGCTGCCTGCTGCCCCTGCACCAATGGAAGCTGCTCTGATGACAATAAAGAGAGGTTTCTCTTGTTTCCAGTCTCACAGTTCTAAAGCATCAATGTAATGGGCTGTCTTTTTGAGATTTTTACCTACTTATTAGCAGGTGTGGTAGTTTAAAGTGTGATATCCCTTCCCTTCAAAAGGTGGAGTCTCCTGCGGGTGAGCTGAACTCCTGTTTTCAGGAGCTAAGGCCGGCACTGAGTGGCAGCGCTCGCAGCGCCAGAGGCTCAGCCATCAGCAGCATCGTGGCGCCCTCCCTGCCTTCTCCCTCAGCCACTCTGGGGAAGTCAGCTGCCACTCAAGCCATCCTATGGAAAGGCACATGTAGCGAAGAACTGCCACATGCAGATGAACCCTCCAGCCCCAGCCAGGACCTGAGATGACTGGCCTGCCACCCCCCACCGGCCGACATCTTAACTGCAACCTCATGACTGAGGCTGAGCCAGGCCACAGAAGTCACTCCCAGATTCCTCACCACAGATAATAAACGTCTGCTATTTTAAACCACCACATTCTGGGGTAATCTGTTATACAGCAATAAATAACTAATGGCACAGAAAAGCAATGTTTCCATTCCACAAGGAAACCAAAAGAATGGGTTTCTCTATTTAATAAGATGCCTCAGTTCTTATAAAAGCAGTACCCAGGAATATAATATAGGTTTCTTGGTCAACTTTAAACCATTGTTTCCCCAAATGTTAACTGATCAAAGGAGATTTTTAAATTAAAAAAAAATTATATTTGCCAAATTTACAATGAAATCTATTTAAGATTAAAAATTTTTAAGATTTAGATATTTTTAAATGTTATGAGAAAACCTATAACCAGCTCATTTAGCCTGCCACTTCATCAATATCAGGTTTCTTTTTAAAAAAATCCTGAGTTAAAAACAGTGATAATTGTTTTAAAGTACAGCTTCACAACGCCTTATTTGCAATTTTGAAAAACAGAAACTCTAAAAACTAATTTTCTTCATAAATTTGGTACAAACTCACTTGGTGTTATGGCTTGACTATATAATATCCAACCAGTCCATTCTAAAGGAAATCAGTCCTGGGTGTTCATTGGAAGGACTGATGCTACAGCTGAAACTCCAGTACTTTGGCCACCTCATGAAAAGAGTTGACACATTGGAAAAGACTGTGATGCTGGGAGGGATTGGGGGCAGGAGGAGAAGGGGACGACCGAGGATGAGATGGCTGGGTGGCATCACTGACTCAATGGACGTGAGTTTGAGTGAACTCCAGGAGTTGGTGATGGACAGGGAGGCCTGGCGTGCTGCGATTCATGGGGTCGCAAAGAGCTGGATATGACTGAGCAACTGAACTGAACTGAATATAAGGTTATTAAATACTTTACCCTACATATTGTGAATTTTTTTAACTTTCACTGAAAAATATTAATGTGAACGTTGAGTGCTACTTCAGACTTCCACTGGCACCCACACCTAATGCTATACGGACTTTATTACTTTTTAAAATCTAAAATCTTTTCAGTGGAAATGCTTTAAACAAAGCAATAAGTGTCCTTCAGAAAGCAAACTGTTGGCAGCATGACACATGAGTCAGAAAAGAACATGATTGGAGAGAAATGGGAAAGAGGCCTCCTGAAATGCACGATGTAGGGCCTAAGGACAGACAGACACAACTGCACAGGCAGAATTGATGACACTCGCAAAGTGACCGGTGGAGAAATGAGAAGGAGCTGGAAGTACATGTGAGCTCTGAGATGAGGACCCGAATGGCCCTATGAGGAAGCTACAATGGGGTGGTGTGAGGAGATGAAAATAATGGACTTGATTTTTAGACACACCAAGTTTGAGATACCAGCAGAAATGTGTGCCCGCAATTCATGAGATCTGTCAGATTTAAGGCAGTCACCAGTATGGCGGCATCACTAAGGACTCAAGAATACTTAGAAAGAAAAGTGGGCAAGGGGCAAGAAGAAAAGAAAGTTAAGGACAAATCTTGGGGGAGTGCCCACAATTTAAAGGAACCTTCCTAAAGCAGTCAGTGAAGAAACTGAGATGACCATTAGGGAGAAAGAAAAAACCAAGACAGTAAAGGGTCATAAAAGACAAGTGACAAGAAGTTTTTTAAGGAAGAGCTGTTAATACTACAAAACACTACAGAAATTCAAGTAAAACTGAGCTTCTCAAATTGGAAATAGGTATATTCCCACTCTCAGTGCTGGGGGCTTGATACAAAGTAGAGGTTAAAGGTAGCCTATGATCCCAGAACATTCATTTTACACAAAGACTGGAGGGAGAGTTCAACTTAATTGGCATGTCATTTTAAATGTTTTTATGGTAAGACAATTACATCATGAAGTAGAATGAAAACATTCAATAAACTTTTAGAATGAGAAACATAAGATTTCAAAGAAATTTCTTGCTAGGGGAAGGCTACTTTTGAGTTATGCTCCAGGTTTCCTAGGTATAATTTTTTCTGCCATTCAGGGATCCTCTAGGAAAAGTTTATGAAACAGTAAAGTAGAAAAAGAACTAAGAAACTATTAGACAGTGGTCACTCTTTTTCACGAGCATAGTTTCAGTATAAATGATGATGAGAGAACTCCAAATGTAGAGAAGGCAAAACATTTCAGTATAAATGATGAGGAGAAAATTTAAAATGTAGAGAAGGCAAAAAAAATGTAGGTAAGAAAATGAAAATGGAGGTTGATTTTCACTAACTTCAGTGGTAAAAATAGGTTTTCTGGGGAATGGGGAGAATTGAGTACACTCCAAGCTGAAATAAAGGAAGCGGAGGAGGAAGATTAAACATGAGGCAGAAAACAATTGACAGAGCAAAGCCTCAGATGAAAAACAAAAGGATGGATCAAGAAGCCGAGACATGACCCTGAGAACGAAGCAGGGGTGCGTCGTCCTCTGAAACCACAGGCATCTTAGCACTCACTGCCACACAACTTGGACGAGGCACAGTGCCAGACACACACTGGACCCAAACAAACAGCTGATGAATTAAAGTGAAACAACACTACCACTATACAATTATGACCCCAATACAATAATATCTGGAAACTTATTTTTTTAAAAAAACTTCTTACATTGTATTATTCTTTGAGTCTTCAAATGCATTTAGTTCATGGATGAGAAACTGTCTGTCCAGTGGAACTACAGGTTGACCAGATTCTGGGGGGAAAATCACAAAACACTGAGGCTTTATTAATCTAAAAAGTAAATAGGATTTTGATAAAAACCACACTTATGAGGCATACACATTTTTCAGATTTTAGAAGAATGATGCTGGCATACACCAAGACAGATGCAACTGTGATTTTGTGACTTTCAAAATACCTGCTTTATTAAATGCATATCTTTAATATAAATGCAGTTTTTAAATCCCCAAATTTTGAGTTGGGAAATTACTGTTTCTACACTAGACTTGAGAAGTCCTATTTTCTAAGAAGCCTGCAAATTAAATACATGACAGCACTGATACCCATTTGTTGGCAATAAATCTAAAAGTAAAATGAACACTAAGTATGAAGTGCTGGCAAGGATTCGGGGCAACTGGGGAACTTTGCTGGCAGGAGAACAAAATGGTGCATTCACTTACAAAGGTAAGCAGGCACTTACCATATACAACCCAGCAATGCCACTCTTAGCTCTTTACCCAAGAGAAGTGAAAACAACGTTCAGACAATCCTCAAAAGTGAATGTTTATGGCAGCTGCATTTGTAATTGCCAAAAACTAGAAACAACCCGAATGTCCATCAACTGGTAACAGATCACACAGCCATACAGTGGAATGCTATTCAGGGGGGAAAATAACAACATAGTCTCAAATGTGTTACGCTGAGTGAAAGGAAGCAGATTCAAAATGCTACATCCTGGATGATTTCACTCATACGATATCCTGGAAAAGGCAAATGACCAGGTACAGAAAATAACAGATCAGAGGTTGACAGGAGTTGAGAGTAGGCAAAGAAGTTATCTACAAAAGGGCACAGGGAATTTTTTTGAGGTGATAGAAATGTTCTATATTGTGATTATGGCGGTAGCCACACAACTGTATGAATTTGGAAAAATCCACAGAACTACATACTAAAAATGATAAAGTATCTTTATGCTAAGTATATCTCAGTTTTAAGACTGTAGAAACTTGACTACTGTCTCCGTATTTTATTCTAGGTAAGCACAAATCCAGTACATCTAATTAATGGTATTTTCAGATTCTTCTTTTCTGAGCAGTAACATATTATACAGCCATCTATAACAAGATGCTGTGCCAGTGAAGAGACTGACACTGATGATCCTTAAACCAATAAAAACCATCAGTCTTTATTCAGTTAAGGTATATGTTTAACACTAAATAAAAGACCTAGAATATTAACAAAAAATCTATCCAATGCAAAGTTCCAGTATCACAATAAGGAATCCATCCTCTGTTTCAAAATCTACTTCCTGATGTCTTTTCTTTAATGAGGCATATTTCCAAGGCACCAAATAGCCTTAAGGCATATGTTAAATGTTGGACAAGGAATCAAGTAATGAACATGAAGGGTGCTTTGATTGTCCTCCCAACCTCATTTCCCCTAGCCTAGGGGCAATACCGATCCTGACTACTGTCCCTGTTCTTCTAGTTCTCTTGCTTTCTTTCTTAATAAAATTTAACAGATAAAGTAAATTTCGCTTTAATTGTTGACCCCCTCCCCCAAATACCATTTCTCATCCCGCTCATCACTAGAATGAGCTTGGAGTTTATCTTCCTAATCGTTTTCTTTCTTTTTTAAATTTTAGTTGATTCACAATATTATTTTAGTGTGAGGTGTACAACATAGTGATTTGAAATTTCTGTAGATTATCTAGTGCTTTTCAAATATAACGTTTTTACATACATCTGAATACATGCCTAATCAATACATGGAGCAATACTTTGAGGCTTTATCTTCAATGTTTTATATTTTTTAACAAAGAATATATATTAAGTCTCTGTGTATGTATTTTTAAACCATATAATAGGAAAAGGACTGACAGCATATAGGGCAAAATGTAAATAACAGTTTATTCTCAGAATCAGAAATTATGATTTTCAAAGTATGCACCTAGGTTAAATGTTTAGTCATTTTCTCCAACAGTCCAATAAACATCATGAGAACTTGTTCAAGCTGTGATAGGAAAAGAGCCCATGGGATTTTTATGTCCCAGTCATGTCCTAGATGACAACATTTGGAAACAGAATTAGATTTCTAGGCTAAACACTTTCTGAGAATTGGGGGAAGGGAAAAGGCAAATTTCACCTCAGGTGAGTAATAATAAATAACCTCTTACCTGCTATGAGGACCGATGCTGTATACTTGTATTTGTTGAATTCCAAATACTCCCGAATTAGCTCATTAATTAGAAAGTTTTCATGAGACAACGATGGCCGAGGTTCACTTTCATCATCAAGGGCACTGAAAACTTCCGCACGAATCCTTGCTTTTAAATGCCCTAACACTCCTCTTTTTTCCAAAGTGTCCTTTAAAACTGTTTAATATAAAGTATTAATGTTTCAGTAGAATAACTTTTTGCCATTCTTAGGCAAACTTTAAAACAAAATGTTTAATATTACATCCTTTCAATCTATACAATATAACAAACTGAGCAATCATCACATTAGCTATCACAAGCCATATTTGCAATAAAAAATAAAAGTCCCCAAATTGCAATGATTTACTACTTTAATTTAGTTAACCAAATATAAGTTTATCCTTCCAACAGAGTCACTGTAAGAGGCTACAGACTGACACATAAGCTTTACTGAAGAGAAAAAGGGGGGAAGAATTATATTCAGCTGATAAGGACCTGAACTTGTCTCCCAGTGTCTCATATCTTTTCAAGAGCAGCTGTCACTGAAGACAGGTTCTATTGTTGTTTATTTGCTAAGTTGTGTCCAACTCTTTTGTGACCCCCATGGACTATAGCCTGCCAGTCTCCTCTGTCCGTGGAATTTCCCTGGCAAGGATACTGGAGTGGGTTGCAAGTTCCTTCTCCAGAAGATCTTCCCAACCCAGGGATGGAACCCACATCTCCTGCATTGCAGGTGGATTCTCTGCCACTGAGCCACCTGGAAAGCCCAAGAGACAGGTTCAATTTGTCACTAAAAACCTCTGGTCTAGAAAGTATATGATTGAAAATAATAAGTACACTCCAAAAAGGAAGGATTATGTTGTGTCCTTTGTATAAAACTGATACCCAGAACCCTTGGGAAATGGCTCATTCTAAACAAAAGAGATGGGCTTTTGTCCTGGGGTTTTGTTGGTTTTTAAAGATAACTATGAGTTAACTCCTTAAAACTGGAAGATCTGGGGCTTCCTTGTGGCTCAGTGGTGAAGAATTTGTCTGCCAATGCATGGGTTCTATCCCTGATCTAGGGAGATACCACATGCCGCAGAGCAACTTAGCCCATGTGCCATGGCTACTGAGCCTGTGACCCCGTGAGCCACAACTAGTGTGTCTACATGCCAAAACTGCTGAAGCCTGCAAGCCCTAGAGCCTGTGCTTTCGCAAGAGAGGCCACCGCAGTGAGAAGCCTGTGCACCGCATCGAGAGAGCAGCACTATTCTCACCACAACTAGAGAAAAGCCCCTGCAGCAACGGCACAGCACAGCCAAAAATGAATAAATAAATCTTAAAAAAAGTAACATTTTAAAATTGGAGCAATATTGCATAGGAAGCTGGAATGTCAGATCCATGAATCAAGGCAAATTAGAAGTAGTCAAACAGGAGATGGCAAGAGTGAACGTCGACATTCTAGGAATCAGCGAACTAAAATTGACTGGAATGGGAGAATTTAACTCAGATGACCATTATATCTACTACTGTGGGCAGGAATCCCTTAGAAGAAATGGAGTAGCCATGATGGTCAGCAAAAGAGTTCGAAATGCAACACTTGGATGCAATGTCAAAAACGACAGAATGATCTGTTCGTTTCCAAGGCAAACCATTCAATATCNGCTCAAACTACCGCACAATTGCACTCATCTCACATGCTAGTAAAGTAATGCTCAAAATTCTCCAAGCCAGGCTTCAGAAGTATGTGAACTGTGAACTTCCAGATGTTCAAGCTGGTTTTAGAAAAGGCAGAGGAACCAGAGATCATATTGCCAAATCCACTGGATCATGGAAAAAGCAAGAGCGATCCAGAAAAACAACAGACTGGTTCCAGATAGGAAAAGGAATCCATTAGGCTGTATGTTGTCACCCTGCTTATTTAACTTCTATGCAGAGTACGTCATGAGAAATGCTGGGCTAGAAGAAGCCCAAGCTGGAATCAAGACTGCCAGAATAAATATCAATAATCTCAGATATGCAGATGATACCACCCTAATGGCAGAAAGTGAAGAGGAACTAAAGAGCCTCTTGATGAAAGAGGAGAGTGAAAAAGTTGGCTTAAAGCTCAACATTCAGAAAACTAAGATCATGGCATCTGGTCCCATCATTTCATGGCAAACAGATGTGGAAACAGTGTCAGACTTTATTTTTCTGGGCTCCAAAATCACTGCAGATGGTAATTGCAGCCATGAAATTAAAAGATGCTTACTCCTTGGAAGGAAAGTTATGACCAACCTAGATAACATATTAAAAAGCAGAGACATTACTTTGCCAACAAAGGTCCATCTAGTCAAGGCTATAGTTTTTCCAGTGGTCATGTATGGATGTGAGAGTTGGACGNTATAGTTTTTCCAGTGGTCATGTATGGATGTGAGAGTTGGACGTGAAGAAAGCTGAGTGCCGAAGAATTGATGGTTTTGAACTGTGGTACTGGAGAAGACTCTTGAGAGTCCCTTGGACTGCAAGGAGATCCAACCAGTCCATGCTAAAGGAGATCAGTCCTGGGTGTTCATTGGAAGGACTGATGCTAAAGCTGAAACTCCAATACTTTGGCCACCTGATGCGAAGAGCTGACTCACTGGAAAAGACCCTGATGCTGGGAGGGATTGGGGGCAGGAAGAGAAGGGGATGACAGAGGATGAGATGGTTGGATGGCATCACTTACTCAATGGACATGAGTTTGAGTGAACTCCGGGAGTTGATGATGGAGAGGGAGGCCTAACGTTCCCCAATTCATGGGGTCGCAAAGAGTCAGATACGACTGAGTGACTGAATTGACTGACTGACTAGAAATCTAACATGTAGCCTTATCAACGCCATCTTAAGGAATCTGGGATATATATGCTGAATGTAATCTAACATCTTGATGAGCAAGGGTCACTATTACAAATATCAGTAGTTATGATAATGAGATTTTAGCTATGAATAATAACGTGGATAGGGCTGAATTGGCATCATCTCTTACAGTTGTCTAGAAACTTTTTTCCCCATGTGGTCCCTAACATCTAAATCACAACTCCAGAGAAGCAACACATTTCACCCACAGTGCCTAGAACAGAGTAACAGCTCAATAAATGCTGCCTAAAGGTATATAATATTGTTCTGTATACTTGCACTCAGTCACCCAGCCGTGTCCGACTGTCTGCACCTCTACAGACTGAAGCCTGCCAGGCTTCTCTATGCATGGGATTTCCCAGTCAAGAATACTATAGTGGTTTGCCATTTCCTTCTCCAGGGGATCTTCCTAATCCAGGGACTGAACCGGAATCTCCTGCATTGGCAGGTGGGTTCTTTACCACTGAATCACCAGGGAAACGCCATGCTGTATACTAGTGGTGTAATAAATACATTATGCTATAAATAAGTACACCACAATAATGACAATTCATAAAGGGAGCCCAGGGACTATATTCATGAAGGCACAGACATGAAACTTTTTCTAAGCTTTGATAAACAACAAAAATCTGGATCATATGATTAAAGGGATAAATCTAGACTAGACTTTATCCTTCCTTGCTCTTTACATTTAGATCATCTTCTCAACCGTTTTTTGCAGGTAGGTTAAAAGTAGTTATCACCCAATCAGACTGAATAACAGGCCCATGAAGGGAAGGGAAGGTACAGCTTTATTATGTTGGAATCACTCCTATACCCCTCTTCTCTAATTCCATCTTTGGAAATTAAACAGAGATTCCCTGCTATACACATCCAATTACTCTGTATATGTATACAGCGTAGACTCAAATTGAGCAGAGAAATGAGAATTAAGAAGCTGGACTTCCCTGGTGGTCTAGTGGTTAAGAGTCTGCCTGCCACCATGGAAAACACAGGTTTGATCCCTGGTCCAGGAATATTCCATATGCCACGTGGCAACTAAGCCCATGTGCCACAACTACTCAGTCAAGCCTCTGAAAGGAGAAGCCAGCACACTAGACAGTAGCCCATGCCCACTCACTGCAACTTGAGAAGCCCGCACATAGCAGAGAGGATGCAGAGCAGCCAAAAACAAAAATAACCAGAAAAAGAAGAATTTGGAGTTAGGAACCCTGCATGTCCTCACTACCTCAGGGCTAGCTCACTAACTCTTGCCTCACTTGCCTTCTCCAACATGAGCTGTCTCTGAGGCAGAACCAAGTAAGGCAGGAAAAAGTGAAGTCAAAGCGCTTTAAAAAGGTGAAAGCCCAAGTAATACAAATGATTGGCAAACATTTCATTAGATTTTTCTTGAACACTAGGCACATTCAGAGCTGCAGAATGCAGAAAATACCTCAAGGGCTCCCTACATCTGTGTAATACATCCCTAATCTCCATGCCATTCTGATCTTCACTCTATTATGTTTATTAAAACATTGCACCATGACAATTTCTTCAGATAGAGCTTCTTAACCTGGTTTATATCCTCGGAGTGAAAGTGGTTAAAGTTGCTTAGTCGTGTGGGACTCTTTGCTACCCCATGGGCTATACAACCTTTTACCAAAATTGTAAAATATTAAATAGGAAACACAGTGTGCTGTGTGCTAAGTTACTTCAGTCATATTGGATTCTCTGCAACCCTATGAACCTTAGCCTGCCAGGGTCCTTTCTCCATGGCATTTTCCAGGCAAGAACACTGGAGTGGGTTGCCATGCCCTCCTCTAGGGGATCTTCCTGACCCAGGGATCAAACCTGAGTCTTTTTCCTGAATTGGCAGCAGGTTCTTTACTAGCTGTAAATCCTCGGAAGTAGCATGCGACATTACAGGTGATGTGTGTTTCCTGGGGAGAGAGTACACCAATTCATGTCGAGTCTGCCCCACTGTGTGATCTTAGTTCCCTGACCAGGGATGGAAACTGGGAGTGTGTCTTAACCACTGCATCAGGGAAGTCCTAAAGGTATGCCTTTTTAATGACTGTTCACCAGCCCGAGGCCACAAATATACATTTATATCAACAGTTACTCAATCATATTCTCAAATCGTTTTCTCCAACAAATCTCTAGGAATCAATGATTTAGAGCCTAAATTTCCCCAAAACTGGAACTGGTCTTATTGCAGATACTGAGTATCACTCAGTAACTAAGACCTGCAGACCTGGTGCAGCATCTCTCAAGTTCTCCCTCTCTGCCTTTTTCTAGCTAAATCACTTTGGTTGAGTTGTTTTACCTCTCAGCGCCTCAATTTCCTAATCTCTGAAATGGGCATAAGGTTGATATATAGAATCAATTAGATAACACAGGGGCTGGTTAGTGCCCGACAGAAGGCTCGATCACTAATAACCATAATTACTATTACTTGTCTGGACATCTGCGTCAAAACTAACGGTATACAAATGTTCTCAGCTTAAAAGACTCGACTCTTTGTGGAAGTTCTCTTAAAAACATAGGAGAATATGGTCAGGCCAGGCATCTTTCTACCTACAGTTTTTTCCCATGGAAAATGGTGACCCACCTCGCGGGTGGTTGTACGGATTCAGGGAGATACCCAAGGAAATGGTTTACGTCTGGGCCGAACACCAACAGGGGTTGTTTCAGTACTGCAATCGTCAGTCCGGAGGGAAAGGCCAGGTCCAAGGCCTCACCCCCAGCAGGGTCCAGACAGATGAGCCTGAGCCCCAAGGTGCAGGACTTCAGGTCTCTCCGGTACCCGCGGTTCCCGGGGCTCCTCCTCCAGTTCAAAGTCAGTTTAAAAACAGGCCCCATGCAACCACATCCCTTCCCCCAGGGCTCCAAGCCGCAGTCGCCACACCCGCCGGGTGCTCCGCAGGCCCTGACGCCACAGAACGACCCTGGGACAGGTTGACTTTAGTATTCCGCGGGCCCTCGTTTAGTCCCATCCTTTTCACAAACTGAAGGCCGACACATTTCACCAGATAGACCTCCCAGTGGCACTCACCGGCCTTCAACTCGGCGACCGTCGCCATTTTTCAACGGCCGCCGGGGGCGCGCCTCGGCTGTGCGCACGCGCAGTTCCGTGCCGCTGCGCTCCGTGGTCTGTAGCCAATAGAGGCTCCTCTCTAGCCGTGCCTAGTCCCGCCTCTCTCCATTTACGATCTCCGTGGTTGGATGGGTGGTGAAGCTCCAGAGAGACCGCACCAATCAGCGAGGCGGGAGCTCTAGGCCGGTGCTGAGATAGTAGAAAGGGGAAGTTGGAGTTGCACGTTGCTGCACCCTAGGGGTTAATAGCCTACTAACCCCTTCGTCATCTGTCCTCTGCTCATCTCTGCAGCCTCAAGCACTAGTTGTTAATAGTTACCGTGTATTAAACTTTAGCATACGTGGGAATCACCTAGAAATTTTCTTAAAACAGATGGCTGGACCCCATCTCTGGAGTTTCTGATTGGATAAATCGAGTGAGATCCGAAAACTGCATTTCTGACAGGCTTCTAGATGCTGCTGATGCTGCTCGTCTTGAGGATCATACCTTGAGAACCACTGTATTAAGGACTTAACAATGCTCCTGACATTCCTCTAAGCTTTTTACATGCGTTGACATTGATTTCTCTTATGATTACTCCGCAAAGGAGTGAAGTGAAAGTAGGTCAGTCGTGTCAGATTCTTTGCGACCCCATTGACTATGCAGTCCATGGAATTCTCCAGGCCAGAATACTGGACTGGGGAGCCTTTCCCTTTTCCAGCAGATCTTCCCAACCCATGAATCAAACCGGGGTCTCCTGCATTGCAAGCAGATCCTTTACCTACTGAGTTATCAGGAAACTGTTTAAAGACCGAAGAGGCATAACCAAGATCACCAGCAAATGGTGGAGAGGCCTCTTGCTCTTCAATGCCTGTTATCCTCACTGGCGCTTAATACTGGACAGTGCACATAAGGATTCCAAGAACTAGTTGTGAAGATGATTGAAGACGAATAAGCTCTAGCATTCCAAGGAAATGAAAAAAGAAAGAAAGAAAGAAACATGGAAATAATGTACCCAAAAACTGAGTGTGAGGTTCTATGAATCCAGTTATATAGCCAGGAAGATCAACATTTATGACCTAGAAGAGTGCCCTTTAATCACTAGTCTTAACCCAACAATAGAGTTTGAAATGTATTAGTATAACCTAATGAAATGGAATGGAATAAATAGAAGGCATAGACGTGTTGTTTTTGAAACTTTTGTTTCGGGTCTATTTGTGTTCTGGTTCCTGCTGTTATTTCTTGAAATGGGTGGCAGTCAGAAAAAGCTTGACAGTTATTGTAACCTAGAGGAATCATGTTCCATACTCTATTCATTTTGATTTCATGGGTCATAGATACGTCCTGTAACCTTAGAAAGGTCCTATTGGGTCACAGTTCCTTGTTCTGTAATACCCACAGTGCCTGAAATCCTAGCGAGCACCTAAAGAGATTTATAAAGATTAACTAGGTAGAATGTTTGAGCTCTTCAGAGAAACATATTTGTGAATATACTAATGAAGAACTCAGAGAGAGAGTCAAATGATAGTGATTAATAGCAGTAATCATAAAATAACTATTAACATGCATTGCCACTCTGTGGCAGGCACTTCTCTAAGAGGTTTAAGTTCTCACCAACAGCCCTATGAGAGAGATACTCATAGAGCAATTATCTAAAGTAAAATTTCATTCAAAAATGTAAGGATATTGGGCAATACACTCTGTTGGTGAGGATGTGGGGAAACAAGTATTGCAATACCTAGCTTGCAGGTAGGTAAACTGGCCCCACCTTCTCAGGAGTCTTTTTGGCAATACATAATCAAACTTTCACATCCTTTGCCCTTCACTTCTAGTTCTAAGAGTATAACTTACAGTTATACCTGATTACAAAAGAAATTAGTATAAGAATATTCATTGTCACGCTGTTTGCAGTAGATAAGCATCTATATACACCTATGGGAATGGCTGAAATAAAAACACCTAACAATGATAATACCAAATGCTAATGAGTTTGCATATACTGCTGGTAGAAGAGCAAAATGGTATAGTGACTTTGGAAATCAATTTGGCAACTACTTATTAGGTTAAACATGCACTTACCATACAGGCCGGTAGTCCCACTCCTAGATGCTTACTCAAAAGATAAGAATGTCATAAGCTGGAATCAATATTGTTGGAAGAAATATCAACAACCTCAGATGTGCAAATGATACCGACCAAATGGCAGAAAGCAAAAAGAAATTAAAGAGCCTCTTGATGAAGGTGAAAGAGGAGAGTGAAAAAGCTGGCTTAAAGCTCAACATTCAGAAAACTAAGTTCATGGCATCCAGTCCCATCACTTCATGGCAAGTATGGGGAAAAAATAAAAACAGTGTCGGGCTCCAAAATCACTGCAGTTGGTGACTGTAGCCATGAAATTAAAACACACTTGCTCCTTGGGAGAAAAGCTATGACAAACCTAGAAAGAGTTTTAAAAAGCAGAGACATCACTTTGCTGACAAAGGTCTGTATAGTCACAACTATGGTTTTCCCAGTAATCATGTATGGATGTGAGAGTTGGACCACCAAGAAGGCTGAGCACCAAAAATTGAGCCTTTTGAACCGTGGTGCTGGAAAAGACTCTTGAGAGTCTCTTGGACAACAGGGAGATCCAACCAGTCAATCCTAAAGGAAACCAACCCTGAATATTCATTGGAAGGATTGATGCTAAAGCTGAAGCTCCAGTACTTTGACCACCAGATATGAAGAGCCAACCCATTGAAAATCACCCTGATGTTGGGAAAGATTGACGGCAGGAGGAGAAGAGGGCAACAGAGGATGATATGGTTGGATGACTCAACGGACATGAGTTTGAGCACACTCCAGGAGATATTGAATGACAGGGAAGCCTGGTGTGCTGCAGTCCATGGAGCAGCAAAAAGTCAGACACGATTTATTGACTGAACAAAAACAACTGTTGTTTACTCAAGAGAAATAAAGGCTGATGTCCACACAAAACCCAGTATGCAATAATAGCAGATTTATTCACAAGTGCCCCAACTACAAATGACTCAATGTCTTCCAACTGGTGATGGATATAAACTAACTGTGGTATATCTGTATCACAGACTATAACTCAGAAATAAAAACAAACCAAACATTGATATACACAACAATATGGATGAATCTCAAATGCACTGTGCTTAGTGAGAACAACAGGCTCAAAGGCTGCATCCTGTATGATTTCATTTGGATGACATTTTGGGAAAGCAACAGAAAGCAAATCAGTGGTTGCCAGGGTCTGGGGATGATTGAAGAAGATGATTACGTATAAAAATGCACTAGGGAGACTTTTGGAGTAATGGAACTGTTCTACATCTTGATTGTGACTACAAGATTGTATATAGTTTGGTAGAAGCCAACACAGTGCTGCTGCTGCTGCAACTAAGTCGCTTCAGTCGTGTCTGACTCTGTGCGACCCCACAGATGGCAGCCCACCAGGCTACCCTATCCCTGGGATTCTCCAGGCAAGAACACTGGAGTGGGTTGTCGTTTCCTTCTCCAATGCATGAAAGTGAAAAGTGAAAGGGAAGTCTCTCAGTCATGTCCAACTCTTCGAGACCCCATGGACTGCAGCCCACCAGGCTCCTCTGTCCATGGGATTTGCCAGGCAAGAGTACTGGAGTGGGGTGCCATTGCTTTCTCTGAACCAACACAGTACTGTAAAGGAACTATCTTTCAATTAAAAATAAATAAAATTTTAAAAATTGTATATTTTTATCAAAAGACAGTTGTACACTACTGCCTTGGAGGTACACTAGACCTCTAATCAAATTGACTTTTAAAAAATTACTAGAAATAGCAATATCATCAGAAAGGGAAATTAGTTCAGTTCAGTGACTCAGTTGTGTCTGACTCTTTGCGACCCCATGGACTGCAGCACGCCAGGCCTTCCTGGCCATCACCAACTCCTGGAGTTTACCCAAATTTGTGTCCATTGAGTCAGTGATACTATCCATCTCATCCTCTGTCATCTCCTTCTCTTCTCACCTTCAATCTTTCCCAGCATTGGGGTCTTTTCTAATGAGTCACTTGTTCGCATCAGATGGCCAAAGTATTGGAGTTTCAGCTTCAGCTTCAGTTCTTCCAATGAATATTCAGGACTGACTTTCCTTTAGGATGTACTGGTTGGATCTCCTTGCAGTCCAAGGGACTCTCAAGAGTCTTCTCCAAAACCACAGTTTAAAAGCATCAATTCTTCAGCACTCAGCTTTTTTAATAGTCCAGCTCTCTTATCCATACATGACAACTGGAAAAACCATAGCTTTGACTAGATGGCTCTTTGTTGGCAAAGTAATGTCTCTGCTTTTTAATATGCTGTCTAAGCTGGTCATAGCTTTTCATCCTAGGAGTAAGCATCTTTTAATTTCATGGCTGCAATCACCATCTACAGTGATTTTGGAGCCAAAAAAAAAAAAAGTCTGTAACTGTTTCCACTGTTTCCCCATCTATTTGCTATGAGGTGATGGGACCAGATGCCATGATCTTAGTTTTCTGAATGTTGAGTTTTAAGCCAACGTATTCACTAACCTCTTTCAATTTCATCAAGAGGTTCTTTAAATCTTTGCTTTCTGCCATAAGGGTGGTGTCATCTGCATATTTGAGGTTATTGATATTTCTTCCAGCAATCTTGATTCCAGTATGTGCTTCTTCCAGCCCAGCATTTCTCATAATGTACTCTGCATATAAGTTAAACAAGCAGGGTGACAATATACAGCCTGACATACTCCTTTCCATAACTGGAACCAGTCTGTTGTTCCACGTCCAGTTCTAACTGTTACTTCCTGACCTGTCTACAGATTTTGCAAGAGACAGGTCAGGTGGTCTGGTATTCCCATTGCTTTCAGAATTTTCCACAGTTTGTTGTGATCCACACAGTCAGAGGCTTTGGCATAGTCAATAAAGCAGAAATAGATGTTTTTCTGGCTCTCTCTTGCTTTTTCCATGTTTCAACGGATGTTGGCAATTTGATCTCTGGTTCCTCTGCCTTTTCTAAATTCAGCTTGAACATCTGAAAGTTCACGGTTCACATACTATTGAAGCCTGGCTTGGAGAATTTTGAGCATTACTTTACTAGCGTGTGAGATGATGCAATTGTGCGGTAGTATGAGCATTCTTTGGCATTGCCTTTCTTTGGGATTGGAATGAAAACTGATCTTTCCAGTCCTGTGGCCACTGCTATGTTTTCCAAATTTGGTCTTGAAGTACAGAATGAAGCAGGACAAAAGCTAATAGAGTTTTGCCAAGAGAATGCACTGGGCACAGCAAACACCCTCTTCCAACAACACAAGAGAAGACTCTACAGGTGGACATCACCAGATGGTCAATACTGAAATCAGATTGATTATATATTTGCAGCCAAAGATGGAGAAGCTCTATACAGTCAGCAAAAACAAGGCCAGGAGCTGACTGTGGCTCAGATCATGAACTCCTTATTGCCAAATTCAGACTTAAATTGAAGAAAGTAGGGAAAACCACTAGACCAGTCAGGTATAACTTAAATCAAATCTCTTATGATTATATAGTGGAAGTGAGGAATAGATTCAAAGGACTAGATCTGATAGACAGAGTGCCTGATGAACTATGCATGGAAGTTCATGACATTGTACAGGAGACAGGGATCAAGGGCATCCCCAAGAAAAACAAATGCAAAAAGCCAAAATGGCTGTCTGAGGAGGGCTTACCGATATCTGTGAAAAGAAGAGAAGCAAAAAGCAAAGGAGAAAAGGAAAGATATACCTATTTGAATATAGATTTCCAAAGAATAACAAGGAGAGATAAGAAAGTCTTCCTCAGTGATCAATGCAAAGAAATAGAGGAGAACAATAGAATGGGAAAGACTAGAGATCTCTTCAAGAAAATTCAAGATACCAAGAGAACATTTCATGCAAAGATGGGCACAATAAAGGACAGAAATGGTATGGACTTAACAGAGCAGAAGACATTAAGAACAGGTNTTTTTTAATAGTCCAGCTCTCTTATCCATACATGACAACTGGAAAAACCATAGCTTTGACTAGATGGCTCTTTGTTGGCAAAGTAATGTCTCTGCTTTTTAATATGCTGTCTAAGCTGGTCATAGCTTTTCATCCTAGGAGTAAGCATCTTTTAATTTCATGGCTGCAATCACCATCTACAGTGATTTTGGAGCCAAAAAAAAAAAAAGTCTGTAACTGTTTCCACTGTTTCCCCATCTATTTGCTATGAGGTGATGGGACCAGATGCCATGATCTTAGTTTTCTGAATGTTGAGTTTTAAGCCAACGTATTCACTAACCTCTTTCAATTTCATCAAGAGGTTCTTTAAATCTTTGCTTTCTGCCATAAGGGTGGTGTCATCTGCATATTTGAGGTTATTGATATTTCTTCCAGCAATCTTGATTCCAGTATGTGCTTCTTCCAGCCCAGCATTTCTCATAATGTACTCTGCATATAAGTTAAACAAGCAGGGTGACAATATACAGCCTGACATACTCCTTTCCATAACTGGAACCAGTCTGTTGTTCCACGTCCAGTTCTAACTGTTACTTCCTGACCTGTCTACAGATTTTGCAAGAGACAGGTCAGGTGGTCTGGTATTCCCATTGCTTTCAGAATTTTCCACAGTTTGTTGTGATCCACACAGTCAGAGGCTTTGGCATAGTCAATAAAGCAGAAATAGATGTTTTTCTGGCTCTCTCTTGCTTTTTCCATGTTTCAACGGATGTTGGCAATTTGATCTCTGGTTCCTCTGCCTTTTCTAAATTCAGCTTGAACATCTGAAAGTTCACGGTTCACATACTATTGAAGCCTGGCTTGGAGAATTTTGAGCATTACTTTACTAGCGTGTGAGATGATGCAATTGTGCGGTAGTATGAGCATTCTTTGGCATTGCCTTTCTTTGGGATTGGAATGAAAACTGATCTTTCCAGTCCTGTGGCCACTGCTATGTTTTCCAAATTTGGTCTTGAAGTACAGAATGAAGCAGGACAAAAGCTAATAGAGTTTTGCCAAGAGAATGCACTGGGCACAGCAAACACCCTCTTCCAACAACACAAGAGAAGACTCTACAGGTGGACATCACCAGATGGTCAATACTGAAATCAGATTGATTATATATTTGCAGCCAAAGATGGAGAAGCTCTATACAGTCAGCAAAAACAAGGCCAGGAGCTGACTGTGGCTCAGATCATGAACTCCTTATTGCCAAATTCAGACTTAAATTGAAGAAAGTAGGGAAAACCACTAGACCAGTCAGGTATAACTTAAATCAAATCTCTTATGATTATATAGTGGAAGTGAGGAATAGATTCAAAGGACTAGATCTGATAGACAGAGTGCCTGATGAACTATGCATGGAAGTTCATGACATTGTACAGGAGACAGGGATCAAGGGCATCCCCAAGAAAAACAAATGCAAAAAGCCAAAATGGCTGTCTGAGGAGGGCTTACCGATATCTGTGAAAAGAAGAGAAGCAAAAAGCAAAGGAGAAAAGGAAAGATATACCTATTTGAATATAGATTTCCAAAGAATAACAAGGAGAGATAAGAAAGTCTTCCTCAGTGATCAATGCAAAGAAATAGAGGAGAACAATAGAATGGGAAAGACTAGAGATCTCTTCAAGAAAATTCAAGATACCAAGAGAACATTTCATGCAAAGATGGGCACAATAAAGGACAGAAATGGTATGGACTTAACAGAGCAGAAGACATTAAGAACAGGTGGCAAGAACACAGAGAAGAACTATACAAAAAAGATCTTCATGACCCAGATAATCATGATGGTGTGATCACTCACCTAGAGCCAGACATCCTGGAATGCGAAGTCAAGTGGGCCTTAGGAAGCATCACTACAGACAAAGCTAGTGGAGGTGATGGAATTCCAGTTGAGCTCTTTCAAATCCTAAAAGATGATGCTGTGAAAGTGCTGCACTCAATATGCCAGCAAATTTGGAAAACTCAGCAGCGGCCACAGGACTGGAAAAGGTCAGTTTTCATTTCAATCCCAAAGAAAGTAAGGGGAATGCTTAAGTAAATTAAGGTAAATGGAATATCAAGCAATCGTTCCAAAGAGGGAGGCTCTAAATATATGTATATAATTATCCGTAAGATGCAGAGATAGAAAATTTTAAGAGCATGATTCAGGAGATAGTGTGTAGTAAACCACCAATGATTTAAAGAAAGGGATCCTGTTTCATCGGCTCAGACGGTAAAGCGTCTGCCTGCAATGCAGGAGACCTGGGTTCGATTCCGGGGTCAGGAAAGTCCCCTGGAGAAGGAAATGGCAATCCACTCCAGCACTCTTGCCTGGAAAATCCCATGGACGGAGAAGCCTGATAGGCTACAGTCCATAGGGTCTCATAGAGTCAGACAGGACTGAGCAACTTCACTTTCACTTTTCACTTTCATCTTGTTTCATCCTGTTCACATAGAAACTGAAGCTTGGATGGTTTACGTAGCTTTCAGGTAGATGGCAGAATCAGAACGACCTCCCGTCCACCAAGCCCTGCTCAGTTATTTTCAGTTATCCTGTATAAGAGGCATTTCCTCCCTGCCACCCCCTTGCCCCTCCCCCCTTACCACGGGACCTTTGCTTATGCCCTTCCCTTGTCCAGAAAACGTCCTTCTCTCTCTCCTCTCTCTCTAGTTGATTTCTACTCATTCTCCAGATCTCGGTTTAAATCTCTGTTCACTAGACTAGGTTTCTCTTTTCAAATCTATTTTTTGGGGGTGGGAGGGGCTGAGAAAACGGAGGGATACAGAGAGAAGGCTTCCAAGCAGAGATGGAAGCTTAAGGTCATGCCGCTTGCTTTTTTTAAAAATTTTTGTTTATTTATTTACTTATGTTTTATTTTTGGTTGCTCTGGGTCCTCCTTGCTGTGCACGGGCTTCCTCTAGTTGCGGCGAGTGAGAGTTACTCACCAGTTGCAGTGCACGGGCTTCTCAATGCAGTGGCTTCTCTTGTTGTGGAGTAGACTCTAGAGCACAGGCTCAATCGTTGTGGCCCACGGCTTAGTTGCTCCAGGGCATGTGAAATCTTCCGGGACCAGGGATTGAACCGGTGTCACCTGCATTGGCAGGCGGATTCTTAACCACTGGACCACCAGGGAAGTCCATGTCCCCTTCTTGAAGGCAGACCACTTCTAGTGCCTGGTTCATGCTGGAGTATAAAGGTCCGGCCTCTGCAGCCCAGTTCAGTTCAGTTGATCAGTCGTGTCCGACTCTTTGCGACCCCATGAATCGCAGCACGCCAGGCCTCCCTGTCCATCACCAACTCCACTCTGCAGCCCAACTTCCACAATTCTGTGGAATCCCGTCAACCTCACAGCTTCCTGAGTTGTAGGCTAAGGACTTTTAGGAACCCAACTTCCCCCTCCCCGTCCCCATCGTCCTCCCAAGGTGTTGATCCCAAGTGCCCTCCCTAATCAACTTCCTAGTAAAGTGGCTCTCAGAGAAACTGCCACTAAATCCCAGAGAACAGTGATAGATTGCAATGCCCTTGGTCCCCTACCTTCCCACATTCTCTGATGACTCCTCGCTCTGCAATTCCGGAGTTTAGGGCGTTCCCTGCTTTGCACCTGGAGAGCGGTAGGTGACACTCATCCTCAGAACTCCCCAGAATTCCCCCACCAGCACCCTCACTGTGGGTGTAGAATGGCTGAATGAATGAAGTCCTGCAAGACTGCTCATTTTACAAATGAAACAGTTTCAGAGAAGTAACTGATCCAGAGAAAGTGATGACTATGAGTGGTGGAGACTGCCCAGCCTGCCTCTTCCAGAGGGACTGAAGTAAAGTGAAATTGCTGTCGTGTCCAACTCTTTGCGATCCCATGTATGATAACCTACCAGGCTCCTCTGTCCACGGGATTTTTCCAGGCAAGACTGCTGGAGTGGGTTGCCATTTCCTTCTCCAGGGGATCTTCCCAACCCAGGGATCGAACCCGGGTCTCCTGCATTGCAGACAGACGCTTTACCATCTGAGCCACCAGGGAAGCCACCAGAGGGACTAAGAACATGGGAACTATGGAGATCAGAGGTCCTGATTGCTCACTGTGGCATATACGTAGTTCTCATGTTGGAACATTGCCATGTGTGAGATTTTAAAATGGAATTTGGGGGGTTTGAGATGAGGTAGTGGCAAGTAACGTCAGTCCTTTAGAGAAAGTAACACAGACCNGCATATACGTAGTTCTCATATTGGAGCATTGCCATGTGTGAGATTTTAAAATGGAATTTGGGGGGTTTGAGATGAGGTAGTGGCAAGTAACGTCAGTCCTTTAGAGAAAGTAACACAGACCTGCCAGGTAAAATGACATTCTCATGCCACTGCCAATAGGACATTTTTGGAGGAATGAGTGATAAATTACCCAATGCTTTGTTTACCAAAAGGATTTACGATTAAGGAATTCTTGAGGTAACTCTTGCAGTCATGTCCTATCAGAGGATCTCACTGGATCAAAGTTGCAGGTTGAGTTCCAAAGATTAAGTGTCAGGACTTCTCAGGTGGTCCAGTGGTTAAGATGCCAAGCTCCCAATAAAAGGGGCCTAGGTTCAATCCCTGATCAGGGAACTAAATCCCACATGCCACAACAAAGATCAAAGATACCGCATGCTGCAACTACGACCCAGCATAGTCAAATAAATAAAAATAAATATTAAAAAAGAAGAATTTAGTGCCCCAAACCAAGGTTTAGTTACCTCCCTCCTGGTAGGGTGCCTTTTCTTAGGAAATGCAGGAAAGACTGTCTAGAGAATGGGGCTGAGGTGGGGAGCACAGATGGAATTTTACAAATTGGAGGCAGCTACTTTATAGAAACACAGACAAGTCAAGGCAACTTTTGAAAATATGACTTGCCTGCACATAAGCCATTCACAGCCCCAAAGACTATGGCATCTGAACCTAAGCTGCTGAGTCAAAGGGATGGGTCTAAATTCCAGGGGATTCAAATTCTTTTCTGACTTATAAAGGAGTAAAACAGCTACTGTCCTTATCTGCAATATTTTTGCACCAGGCACAGTGTTAAAAATAGAAGTGGCTGTTATTTTTCAAATATTCAACTCTTCTAGACTGTTGAGACATTTTCTGTGTATCATATAATTGAATCCTCACATTATCCCAGGAGGTAAGTACTACTGTTATCCTAATTGAAAGAGATGAGGAAACCAAGGCTTCAGGAGGCAAAGTGACTTGCCTGGGTCAGACAGCTGGACCAAGACTTGACCATTCAGTCTGATGCAAAGTCCAAGTGTTGCCCAGCAATGTTTGTGTGCTTGAAGCACAGTAGGGCCAACAAACCAAAACACTGGAGTTCAGTGAGCCAAGTGAGGCTCGTGCTCAAAAACCTTGAGTTCCCCAATGGTTTAGGGGAGAAGTTTTATAGGTGAAATTTGGGGTTGAGGGCTGCAGGATGTATGACTTTCTTCTGATTGGTTGCTGGTGAGGTAACAGGGCGGTGCTCCAGGAATCTTGTGTCTGTCCTTGAACTACCATCCTCCACCTGTGTGGGGGCCATAGTTCTGGAGAACTCATAGATATTGTTACATATATTCCTTGAGGAGGAACCAGAACCCTGCCCCAAGGTTGCACTAATATTTCTTGGCTGTTCCTCCTGTGTTTCTGTATTCCCTCCCTTCCCAGATTAGCAACTGTTTGAAAAGATCTAAGAAATGACCAAAGCTCGTTGTTTATAGACCCTTTAAAACAAAGAAACACATTAAGGTTACACACTTTCAAGCTTTTTGTTAATATTTGTGGAGAAGATTTTTAAGATTTGTATTTGTTCTTGACAAGTACAGGGTTCCCTAGTGATTCACTTGGTAAAGAATCTGCCTGGGATGCAGGAGACCCAGGTTCAATCCCTGAGGGTGGTGGGGGTGGGCAAGATTTCCTGGTGAAGAGAATGGCAACCCACTCCAGTATTCTTGCCTGGAGAATCTCAGAGAGGAGCTTGGAGGGCTACTACTGTCCATGGAGTTGCAAAGGACTGGCACAGGAGATGACTTTGACAAGTACTGCTGCTGCTGCTGCTGCTAAGTCGCTTCAGTCGTGTCCGACTCTGTGTGACCCCATAGATGACAGCCCACCAGGCTCCCCCGTTCCTGGGATTCTCCAGGCAAGAACACCAGAGTGGGTTGCCATTTCCTTCTCCAATGCATGAAAGTGAAAAGTGAAAGTGAAGTTGCTCAGTCATGTCCGACTGTTCATGACCCCATGGACTGCAGCCCACCAGACCATGGGATTTTCCAGGCAAGAGTACTGGAGTGGGGTGCCTTGACCCTCAAACAAGACAGGTTTGAAATGCACAGGTCCATCTCCTGGATAGGACCACACGACCTGTGGTTGGCTGAATCCGTGGATGGGAAACTGCAGGTGCCAAGGGATGAGTGTAAAGTTATAGATGGATTTTCGGTTTCATGGAGGGTTGGTGCTCCTGATCCCCACATTGTTCAAGGGTCAATGTAATCTTAAGGAGGCTGTGATCTAAAATTTGGGCAAGAGAGCCCTTTCAGCAGTTAATTTTTAAAAGACCTCAAAAATAAAGTAGGGAATTCCCTGGCAATTCATTGGTTAGGTATTGGCACTTTCACTACCTGGATTCAGTCCTCGTTGAGGAACTAAGATCCATCAGGCTGGGCAGTACATCATAAATAAACGAAATAGACGCTCTCTTCAGTTGACTTCCCTGATAGCTCAGTTGGTAAAGAATCTGCCTGCAATGCAGGAGACCCCAGTTGGATTTCTGGGTTGGGGAGATCCACTGAAGGGATAGGTTACCCACTACAGTATTCTTGTGCTTCGCTGGTTACTCAGATGGTAAAGAATCCGCCTGCAATGCAGGCAACCTGGGTTCGATCCCTGGGTTGGGAAGGTCCCCTGGAGAAGGGAAAGGCTACCTACTCCAGTATTCTGACATGGTGAATTCCATAGACTATAGTCCATGGGGTTGCAAAGAGTCCGACACAACTGAGCGACTTTCACTCACTCAGTCTCAAGCAAGTGTGGGCATGGTTTTAGATACCACCTGGGTATTTATATTTCTAAGACACAGTTCGGTTTACATTTTCAAGGGATATAGAGACAATGCAAGTTTTCTCCTAGGCATTTTGGAGTGTAATTGTCTATAATCAGAAGTCTAGAGTAATTATTATTAATGGTTTTCGTTGTTTCTGAGTGTACAATCAACTTCAGGCCAATTCACTTTAGAGGAGACAGCCTCTAATATCATATCTATCTAATCTCGTTGTTTCTGAGTGTACAATTTCGTTGTTTCTGAGTGTACAATCAACCTCAGGCCAATTCACTTTAGAGGAGACAGCCTCTAATATCATATCTATCTAATCTCGACTGTCAGCCTTCAGCTGAGCTATTTCCTGGTCATTTGCAGGAAGGCCTGGGAAAAGTTCTGGTCATCTGTTTCCTTTGTGAAAGGAGAAGTGGGTTTCAACCAGGGGTCCATAGATCCAAAAGTTCTTCTACAGGATCAGGGACAGGCTGTTGGGAATAAGAAGTGTGTAAGAGGAGGGGATAGGGGATTTAGGTCAGGTTTGATTTTTAATTTGTCCTAAATTTAATTTCTGTTCTTTCACCTTATTAAGAGAGTCCCTAAGGCTGGCCATTATATTTCTTTGTATCCATTTTTTAGTCCTCTCCCCCATGGGTACCAATGAGACCATTGTTTTAAGAGGAGAAAATTTTTCAATCTAGAGGTTTTTGCTATTCAAAAGATTAATTGTCTGGTGAGTAAGCTTTTCTTAATAGCAACTCAACCCAATAAGCCTTTTACAGCTTCATGGTGGATGCAAGAAGAGTACAAAAGATAGAGGTTTCACAAGACCCAGGAAGTTCATTCCCAAAGAGAATCTGAGAAAGCAAAGCAAAAGCTCAGCCAGGCAAGGGGACATCTCTCTCCATCACCCCGTTGTATTGGCTTTTGACGACACTCTTACAAACACATCCCTGGTACCCTTGCAACTCTGATTTCCCACCTAGGACAACACTGCAAGGTTCTGGTTATCTACACAGTCTCTGTTAAAATGCAGACCTGGGTGTAAATGCCAGATAGTTACATGGCTTTGGGCAAATTGCTCTACTTCTCTGAACCTTAATTCTCTCATCCTTAAAAAAGAAACGAATAATATACCCCCCCTTCCTGGGATGTTGGCTACAAATTAGCTAATGCATGATAAGCACTCAGCACAGGTTTTTAGAAAACTGTCTTTATTCTTTAGTAATTGGAAAAAAAATCAACTAATACAGAAAAAATGTTTAATCAGCTGGAGTGGCAAGAGACACTGGGTGACCCCCAAGAGAACTGGAGGCTCCTCTGGGAGGAAACCTGGGAAGGGTGAGAAGGAGCATTATGGATCAGAACAAGCCCCCACCACCCATATGAGACAGGTTATGCCTTGTGCCACCTTCAGAGATGCTGAAGTGCCTCAGGTATGAAACCAAATTCCAGTTCTCTTAACCTGACCCTGGGGAGGAGATACTGGGATGTGTGGGGAGGAATGTGGGTGATATGGCCATCTTTTACTAGAGGAACTGATTTTATTTTCAAATATACTTTCTTACAAACAAACAAAACCAAGACGCATTCAACAAGGATGACCAGAATTAGTCATTAGTCATCAGTCTGGTATAATTAGTACCAATTATACCAGAAAAAAAAAACAAAAACCCTACATCTAGTCTTGGGTATTTTTATTTATTTGGAGTAACCTACCTTCAGTGGCACTAATTAAACAGTAACTGTAACTAACATGAAACCATAGAATTGTAACTTTTCACGACTGCATGGACTTAGGCCTTTCTGGCTGAGTACATCTTCAAAAAACAGGATTCCCACCTCAGAGCTAGGCCAGTGAAATCTGTAAAGGAGTAAACCTCTGAAATAGTGACTCAGAATACCTTACAGCTGACAGATGACAAGCGGGACATGTTAGTTATAAAGCAGTTATAACTACTTTATAGTTATATACACCTATATTTATTATATATATAGCAGTTATATATATTTATATATATTTTTCCAGTAGTCCTGTATGGATGTGAGAGTTGGACTATAAAGAAAGCTGAATACTGAAGAATTGATGCTTTTGAACTGTGGTGTTGGAGAAGACTCTTGAGAGTCCCTTGGACTGCAAGGAAATCAAACCAGTCCATCCTAAAGGAAGTCAGTCCTGAATATTCATTGGAAGGACTGATGTTGAAGCTGAAACTTCAATCCTTTGGCCACCTGATGCAAAGAAGTGACTCTTTGGAAAAGACCCTTATGCTAGGAAAGATTGAAGGCAGGAGGAGAAGGGGACGACAGAGAATGAGATGGTTGGATGGCATCACTGACTCGATGGACAAGAGTTTGAGCAAGCTTCAGGAGTTGGTGATGGACAGGGAAGCCTGGTGTGCTGCAGTTTGTGGTTTTGCAAAAGGTCAGACATGACTGGGTGACTGAACTGAACTGAACTGATAGTTATAACTTGAATCAGTGCCTGGTGTGTCAGATCGGTAGAGAAGGAAATGGCAACCCACTCCAGTATTCTTGCCTGGAGAATCCCATGGGCAGAGAAGCCTGGTGGACTATAGTCTATGGGGTCAGTGTCAGATGGGAGAGTAGAGGGACCCTGGCAGGCCAGGTGGTTTGGATAAGCATGGCTGACTTCTAAACACTGATAGCAAGATGACTTCTGATATGTAATCTTAGATTAATTTTACAGGTAAATGAAAAAGGCCAGTAATCATCCACTAAGATTAATCAACAGCACTCAAAAATTTACTGCATGAGGACTGCGCTCTGCAGCAGTTTCCCAAGACAAAGCACCCAGATGTTTTCTTTCTTTTCTTGTTTTTGAAAATACCCACAGCATGTGGAATCCAGTTCCCCTACCAGAAATTGAATTGGTGCCCCTTGCATTGGAAGCACAGATTGTCAACCACTGGACTTCCAGGGAATGCCCAGATTTTTTCTTCTTTTCTCTGGCTTGCAGAGCTGCTCTCATGCCCATTTCAAAAACCTTCCTCCCTCCACCTTTGCTCTTCACTGCACACCCCATGTATCTCAAAGCACCAATCCTGTTTGCCATGCTTTCATCTTGCTCTAGTTTTCCCTACTCTTGCTATATCTTGGTTGGCTCCCACTTACTGCACTCATCTTTCCAGAGATCCTTCTTCTCTCAAGCAGGATAATGGGTCCATTGGAACAGAAATGCTTGGCTTCTGAAGTGCATTTTTCTGAGATGTTTTTCTGATGAATATCTGATGTTTCCTGATAAATGTCCTTTTATCAGGGCTACCAACAGAGAGACATATCAGTACAACATCAGCATCTAGGTAGGAGAGGGGCCTCAGGTGACCACTCTCCTCCTGCCCACCTGGGTCCCATAAAGCCAAGTTTACCTGCTTTCTATCCAGGTTGATATCTGCCACATGGTTCTCAAATACCATGAGTGCACATGCTTCTGGGAACTGGTCCTCGCTAAACACAGTGCCAGGGCACACTGGCCAATGAGGAAGACAGCAATTAATCAAATATTTAATTACAAACTGAATAGGTACTATAACAACAGCAGCAACAACAAAAGGTAACAGAGATCACAGGGGCCACGCCCTGGACTGGGGAGGTAGTTAGGGAGTGCTTCTGTCTCAGACATTCTGGAACACTCTATCCTAAAACCTAGTGACTCAAAACAACTACAGTCAATTTATTTTGCCCACAAAGCTCCAATTTGGGCAGAATTCAACGTGGCCACCAAATCTGGGCTCCACATGGCATCATCTGGGGCAGCTTAACTGGGATGGGAGAGTACAGTTTTTTTTTCCTAAGGATATAAATTACATACTAAACAATCCACCATTTCAAACTACACAGCTGAGAGGTTTTTTGCTATATTCATAAGGTTGTACAGCCATCATCACTACCTAATTCCAGGACATTCTCGTTTCCCTAAAAAGAAATCCTGTACTCACTGGCAGTCACTTCCCAATACTCCCCTCTCCCCAGCCCCAGGCAATCACTACTGTACTTTGTGTCATCAATGAAAATAATCAATGGACAATGTATAATAAGAATAGACATGAACTGGGACAAACTTCAGGAGATGGTGAAGGACAGGGAGGCGTGGAGTGCTGCAGTTCATGGTGTCCCAAAGAGTTGGCCACAGCTGGGCAACTGAACAACAACAAAAATAAGAAGAGAAAAGAGTTTTATTTGAGCCAAACTGAGGACCAGTCTGGTAGAGCCTGATTCCCAGATGACTCTGAGAAACTGCTCCAGAGCAGCATGGTTTCCAGGACAGTTTTGTATCATGTCAGAACAAAGACATTAAACAAGTCAGGGATACATTTCAAGGGAAAAAGAAACACATATGTCAGCACTATACAGTGAGTCAGCATGACCTTGGCACCTGGGAAAGCAGTCTTATCATCAAAGGAGGACAAGCATTGGCATCCCAAGAAGAGAGGAATTTAATCTTTATTTTTAACATAGACATTCTTTTTTTTTAATCACAAATAATGCTTTTAATTATTTAGCTTCTTACAGTACTCACATAACAGAAATTGACAAATCCATCTTGTTTATTTGCTAAGTCACGTCTTCTTTTGCAACCCCGTGGACTGTAGCCTGCCAGGCTCCTCTGTCCATGTGATTTCCCGGTCAAGAATACTGGAGTGGGTTGCCATTTCCTTCTCCATACCATGAACATTCTTTAGTTTTGGTCAACATGTCCTTTTCTCTAGTAATTAAAGCAGATGTACAAGGTATGTTTGATAGGCCACAGGCAGACTAAAATGTTAACATAAAATTCAGGTTAACTCATAAATTGGGGAATGATATATACACACTACTGTATATAAAATAGATAATAGGTAAGGATCTACTGTATAGGACAGAGAACTGTACTCAATGACCTATATGGGCAAAGAATCTCAAAAAGAGGGGATGTATGCATAACTGATTCTTTGCTATACACCTGAAATGAACACAACATTGTAAATCAACTATACGGCAATAAAAATTTGAAAAAAGAAACTTCAAGTTAACATGTATAAACCAGAATGACTTCTGTATATCTCAATATATGACAATTTCTCATCACTGTTTCTGTAGATATTCATAACTGGACATTTCATATAAACGGAAGAATCCAAAACACGGCCTCTGGCTTCTGTCTGGCTTCTGTCCCTTGATGCTGTCAAGGTTCTGGAGGATTCTCTCGAAGGTGGCTGACTCACCTGGCCTGCTCGTTGGTGCTGGCTGACAGCTGGGAGTTTAGTGAGGGATTTGGGCTGATCCTAGCTCCTCTCTGTCAGGGCCCTTTTGCTTCCTTATGGCATGACAACTGGGTTCTAAGAGTGAATATCCCAAGAGAATCAGGCAGACTTCTCATGTTTTGTAACTAAATTTGAAAGTTATGTAGTGTCACGTTGATACTTGTCTTGTCACCATCAAAATCTTGGCTTTCTCTCCCCACCAAAGCCAAATAAAAACATTCGGGACAGAGTTTGGAGGAAATAGGAAGATAGCTTTGATCCTCAGCTGGCCAAGGAGAGAACACTGCAGACTAGTGCCTCAAGAACTGTGCTGTACTCCATGGGGCATCTGAGGGGATCATATAGATGGGGCTCAGAGTCTGGGGTATGTGATAAGGAGCAAAGTAGGAAAGACCTTGCGGTCTTCTTTTTGAATTGTTTCCAAACAGTCATAGTTGATGTCAGGTAACACGGTAACTGGATATGGCAGTCCCATAGCCTGGTTATTATTTACATTTGTCTCTGGTTTATTGGACTGCGGCATTCGTGTCTGAAATCCAAAAAGCTACAAGGAGTGGTGTGCAAAGGGAGCTCGGAGGAGGTAAGCACCAGGTACAGGATGTAATTAATATGGGCAACAGGCTCAGGATGTATTAATAACTCATGCAGAGTTAGGGGGCTATAGGTGCAGGATGTAATTTACATAGTGTCAGGTTAGTTTGGGGAAAAGCAAACCTAGTTACAGACTACACATTCAGTTCAGCTCAGTTCAGTTGCTCAGTCATGTCCGACTCTTTGCGACCCCATGGACTGCAGCACGCCAGGCCTCCCTGTCCATCACCGTCTCCCAGACTTTACTCAAACTCATGTCCATCGAGTCGATGATGCCATCCAACCATCTCATCCTCTGTTGTCCCCTTCTCCTCCTGCCTTCAATCTTTCCCAGCATCAGGGTCTTTTCCAATGAGTCAGTTCTTTGCATCAGGTAGCCAAAGTATTAGAGTAAAACTAGGGAGGCTTCCCCAGTGGATCAGTGATAAAGAATTTGCCTGCCAATGCAGAGACATGGGTTCAATCCCTGGTCCAGTAAGCTCCCACATGCCATGGAGCAACTAAGCCTGTGCACTACAACTACTGAGTCCATGTGCCTAGAGCCTGTGCTCGGCAACAGGCGAAACTACCACAATGAGAAGCCCACACATCCCAACAAAGAATAGCCCCTGCACACTGCAAACTAGAGAAGGGCCCATGCAGCAACAGAGACCCAGCACAGCTGAACATAAATGAATAAAAAGTATTTTAAAGTAAAACTAGGGGTGATTTGCTCTTTCAGGCACGTCTGTGCTTATTCTCTGGCCTAGTCACTGTTCCCTTTTTGTTGGACTTGAGTCTCATTGGCCCTGCCTGGGTCACATGTTCATTCCTCAGCCATTCACTGAGGCAGGTGGGGGGTTGTGGAATGTCCTAATTGGGCAGAACTGGGTCTTGAGTCCACCCCTGCCACCCTACTGAAAGGGGCAGGTGGGGGAGTAAACTGTCCCCCAGTGGTCCTAATTGGATGTTGTTGTTCTCAGGAAATGGAAACAACAACAACAACAACAACAACTCGCATTCCTCTTTGGACCTTTCCACTGCAACAGTCTCAAGCTCACCTGGATTCACGGGAAAGGAACACAGACCACACTTTTCAATGAGCAGATTGTCAAGGACACATTGTGAGAAGAGCGTGTGCCGTGGAAGACGTTAACCGTGGCCATATTTGGATAATAACTGCCACAGCTTCCCTGAGGAAGTGTGACGTTTGAACTGAAAGCTGAAGTGTAAGTAGGTGTTAACTATGCACAGCGGTGGAAGAGCATTCCAGGAAGGTGGGATGGCATTTAGAAAGGCCCTCAGGTGAAGCACTGAGCACATTTGAGGAAGAGAAAGCAGATCCAAGTACCAGAGCCAGAGAGAAGAGACACACAAAGTGAATCTGAAGGGGCTGATCATACAGGACTTTGTCCTGTGCTTTGAGTGATGCTGTTTCTGCTCAGCTTCCCTTGTCTATTCTTCCAGAACAGACAGCATCCTAAAGTACCAACAGGGTGCAGTTTACTCCTCCACCCGCCCCTTTCAGTAGGGCTGGAATGGTGGAATCAAGACCCCACCAGCCTCAGTGATTGGCTCAGGAATGGACATGTGACCCATGCAGGGCCAATGAGACTCAAGTCCAAAGCATTCCTGGGGTGACTGGACAAGGGATACACTCTGTTTCTACGGTTGCTGAGTAGGATATAACTGGAAGTGCTGGTGTCATCTTTGACTCTGAGTGAGAAGAACATGATTGAGAATGACACTGATAACCTAAAATCAGCCAGTTTTATCAGCAAAATGAGTTTATCTGGGAAAAGCAAAAAACTGAACTTGAACTGTGAACTTCCAGATGTTCAAGATGGTTTTAGAAAAGGCAGAGGAACCAGAGATCAAATTGCCAACATCCACTGGATCATCGAAAAAGCAAGAGAAAAACATCTATTTCTGTTTTATTGACTATGCCAAAGTCTTTGACTGTGTGAATCACAACAAACTGTGGAAAATTCTGAAAGAGATGGGTTGTCCCATCACTTCATGGCAATAGATGGGGAAACAGTGTAAATAGTGGCTGACTTTATTTTGGGGGCCTCCAAAATCACTGCAGATGGTGATTGCAGCCATGAAATTAAAAGACGCTTTACTCCTTGGAAGGAAATGTGTGACCAACCTAGACTTCATATTAAAAAGCAGAGACATTACTTTGCCAACAAAGGTCTGTCCAGTCAAGGCTATGGTTTTTCTAGTGGTCATGTATGGATGTGAGAGTTGAACTTTAAAGAAAGATGAGCGCCAAAGAATTGATACTTTTGAACTGTGGTGTTGAAGAAGACTCTGGAGAGTCCCTTGGACTACAAGGAGATCTAACCATTCCCATCCTAAAGGAAATCAGTCCTGGGTGTTTGTTGGAAGGACTGATGTTGAAGCTGAAACTCCAATACTTTGGCCACCTGATGGAAAGAGCTGACTCATTTGAAAAGACCCTGATGCTGGGAAAGATTGAGGGTGAGAGGAGAAGGGGAGGACAGAGGCTGAGATGGTTAGATGGCATCACCGACTCAATGGACAAGGGTTTGGGTAAACTCCAGCAGTTGGTGATGGACAGGGAGGCCTGGCATGCTGCAGTTCAAGGGGTTGCAAAGAGTTGGACACGACTGAGAGACTGAACTGAACTAAACTTCAAGACTTGCAATCTCATTAGAACTGATTCAAATTTATTCTTTTTAAGGGCTGAGTAATACTCCATTGTGTATATGTACCACAGCTTTCTTATCCAGAAAGAAAAACACCAATACAGTATACTGACACATGTATATGGAATTTAGAAAGATAGTAATGATGACCC
>SJYW01041550.1:937680-962417 GCA_006410735.1 Raphicerus campestris
CAGGCGGCGTTGCGGCCCCGGCTCCCTCCGTCGCTGCCTCCCGCCCTCGCCGCCGCCGCCGCCGCCGCCGCCAGCAGCCGGGCCCGTCCGCCCGCCGCCGCCCGCCGTGCCCGAGCCGGCCGCATGGCGCTCCGGGACTTCTGCAGCGTCGATGGCTCCGACCCCTTCTGGGTACGTGCTCGGCGGCCGCTCGGATCGCGTGGGGCCGGCGGACGCGAGAGGGAGCGGCAGGGAGGGCGGCCGGCGGGCTGGGAGGCCGGCCGGCGGAGGGAAGCGCCGGGCTCGGGCGGGTTGGGCCCGCGGTCCCGGGGTCCCTTGCCACCCCGAACGCCGCGCTCCACTCCCCGCAGCCGGTCTGATGGGGCCTGCTCCCGACCCTGCCCTCAGCCGGCCCCCTTCGGGAGCGCAGCTGATGGGGGCGGAAAACTTGGGTGACTGGGTTCCAGGGAAGCAGGGCGTTGGGGAGGGGTTGCAAATGCCCGGCTCTCGGGCTTTTTGGGAAAGGTGAGGGGCCAGAGCCTGGGAGAGGGGGCCGAGAAGAGGGGCCCTTTCTTCTCTGGGGTTCTCCCTCCACTTGAAAATAACCTTGCACGGACAAAGACGCCAGAGTGGGGGGGTGTCTCCCTGCTTAAGTTCCCCCATCTCCTTTGTGGCTTGGAACCCCGCTTTCACAAACACCCGGTTGCCAAAGGGCTGAGCTGGGGAGGGGCTCAAACTGTGGAAAGGGGCTTCCAGTGGCTGACTTGAGGTTTGCCCCCTCCCCAGTTGTTTTGCATACACATTAATTTCCTGTGGTTACATGTTTTTGACATCTTTTACTTTACTTCTGTTTAATTACTGTGGGTCTGGGTTGGAGGGGGGGCGAGTTTGAGGGGATAGGGGAAGAATTAGGGAAGTTTCAGGAATAGCCAGGGAAGAAGGTGGGGTTGCTCACCCCGCCCTGACTTGCTTGACCCTGGGGTCAGATTTGGAGGTCAGCTGAGGATACCCAAGAGTCCTGGTACCAGTGGCTTTTGTGCCGTTCCACACCTGAGACCCGCGGCTCCTCTGTGTGGGGACCAACCCCAGGTTCCTTCTGAATCTTTGCTGTTGAGGCTGGCCGGGTCTCCGGAGGCCACTCTGGCTTAATCCCCAGTGTCTTGGGCTTTAGTTTCTCTCTAATGCGATTTGCCTCTTTGTTACAGGAAGCACTTCTGTGTCCTACTCTCTTGATAATTAACAGTAGGCAAACCTGGGCAGGATAGTTTTCCCACTTTTGTTTAGGAATCGGGAAACACCCCTGGTTCTTTGGAGCCAATCATTAGCATCTCCAGATACCTTCTTCTGTTTTGTGGTCCTCTCCTCGAAGGCTGCATTTGGAGTGTTGATAAGTCATCTTTGAGAGCCCCATGGGAAGGGTTTATTTGGGGGATGGGGGCGGTAGGTATCACTTGTTAGAACAACCACCCACATCTTGCCTGTATCTCACATTTTCAGGCCACCGGGATTTACTCGGGGGCTGGAAATAGTACAGACGCTATACACTCAAGGTCCAGGATTGATTGGGGAGCAGACTTAGTTGTAAAGTAGTATTGTACTTAGCAGAGACAGGAAAATCTGAGGAGTCCTTGCTCCTAGTACCCAGTGTGGCAACAAGATTATTTCTGCAAGAATCAGATGGGGATCTGGCCTAATGTTGCTGTGATATGGAGAATTTCCTTGTTTATTTTGTTCTGAATTACAGAGGGGATAAAATAGGTGACCATAAATTCTTCACCAGGATGTATTTTATTGATGGCAACTGGCGGTTGATGGATGGCATCAGGTTTTCCAATGTCGAATGGGTTTGGGGGTGTTCTCTGTTTATTTAGTTGAAGAAGCTCATCTGAGGAAATCAGTTGTGTGTTTTATTTTTTATTTTTCTCCTGCAAGGACTTTTGCTACAGAAATTGCCAGGTGGTTGGCTTTCCCTTCTGCCAGGCCCTCCATCTCCCTGCCAGTCTTTGGCCTTGCAGACTTTCCTCTGCCCTTCCTCCCTCTGGATTTCTGGACTCACTGATTGTCCCAGTTTCTCAAGGTGCCCTGGAACCAGGGTTTGAGTGCAGGCAGCGGGGGCATGAGCACTTCCAGGTAGTCTGAGAAACCGAATGTAATCACAAGCAGGTGACTTCTGTGTTTCCCAGGGCACCCACTCAAGGCCAGGAGAGACTGACCTGCCAGCCACTAGGTAACTATGTGATCTAGGCAAGCCACTATGTCTATCTGTGCTTTAGCTTCCTCACCTGTAAAATAGGGGTGTGGACCCCCACAGTCTCAACCTCCTACAGTTGTTTGGAAGAGTAAAATGAGTTTATCTGTGCAAGCCACTCAGCCCATGCCCTGCGCAGAGGTAAACAATGGTTATTGCTTTCTTCCAGAGATGAAGTTGTGTGTTTCAGGTTGCTGGTCCTTCCTTTGGACCCACTTTTTCTTAAGCTGGGGCATGGGATTGGGCCATCCATTTGGTCATGCCTGGCTCCTCTCTTGACCAAGGCCATGTGTTTAGAAATCAACGTGACTGCCCACCTGAGACTCTAATCAGAGTTTTGTTCCTGAGTCTGCCTGCCTCTAAGCCCCAGGAAAGGGCCAGAAAAACCACACGATGTGGAAATAACCCATGGTGAGGGTTCGGCTGACTTACCACCTTCACCCAGGCAAATGCTCTGGGATGAAAAAAGAGGAACCTGGTTATCTAAATGGAAAATAGGGGCCAAGTTCACCAGCCCTGGGTTTGCTCTTTATTTATTTTTTTTTTTTTTGAGGGTGCTTGGTGTTGGGCAGGTGGGAAGGGCTGTTTTGTGGCTGATGTTTGAATGATGGTTGGGCAAATGGGCCTGGGCCTCCCCTTGCAAGCTAATTTTTTAACAAAAAAATTGTTTATTAATTTATTGCAAACCCAGTGTAGAAAAATCAGAAAATGTCAAAAAGTAAGTGACAGGTCAGTAAACATTGGAGTATGGCGGCTCTGAGCAGTGCTTGGATCCCTAGAGTTTAAATCCTGGCTCTACTCCCTGGGCAAATCACTCCCCCCAACTCCATGCCTCAGTTTCCACACCTGAATAATGGGGATGTTAACACAGTACCAAGCAAATCCTCGGCAGGTACTTAGGATGTTGTTGCTTGGTATACAGTTGGTATGGTGTTTGGTGGTTTAATCTCTTTAAGTCATGTCCAACTCTTGCGACCCCATGGACTATAGCCATCCAGGCTCCCCTTTCCATGGGATTCTTCAGGGAAGACTACTGGAGTGGGTTGCCATTTCCTTCTCCAGGGGATCTTCTGAATCCAGAGGTTGAACCTGCATCTCCTGCGTTGAAGTCATGTTGTCTACCACTGAACCACCAGGGAAGCCTTGGTATACAGGTGTCCCTCGGTAAATTCAAGTGATGCACTAGCTGGAATTCTCTAGGTAATTTTTGCTACTGTACTTGCTGCTGCAGGGAGTGAACGGATCGGTGGCTCTGTGTCATAGTTCATGGAGTCCTGCTAATCATTTGGTCCTGGTGTTGATATTTGCCTCGGAGATGCCCTGAGCCTTCTTCCACCTCTGTAACCCCCTGAATATTCAGTTTGGCTGCCAAAAGGTGGGAGAAAAGGAGTGTTTTATTTTTTCAATTTTTTGGCTGCACTGCACAACATGTAGGATCTTCGTTCCCCCGACCAGAGATTGAACCTACACCCCTGGCGTTGGAAACTTGGAGTCTTAGCCGTTGGATCACCAAGGAAGTCCCCCAAAGTATTTTAGAAGCCATTTGAAATTCTCCTTGGGGTAAGGTCTGACCNATCATTTGGTCCTGGTGTTGATATTTGCCTCGGAGATGCCCTGAGCCTTCTTCCACCTCTGTAACCCCCTGAATATTCAGTTTGGCTGCCAAAAGGTGGGAGAAAAGGAGTGTTTTATTTTTTCAATTTTTTGGCTGCACTGCACAACATGTAGGATCTTCGTTCCCCTGACCAGAGATTGAACCTACACCCCTGGCGTTGGAAACTTGGAGTCTTAGCCGTTGGATCACCAAGGAAGTCCCCAAAAGTATTTTAGAAGCCATTTGAAATTCTCCTTGGGGTAAGGTCTGACCTTGGCATCAGTCTAATTTCTGGCCTAATTAACTCCCTGTGGCTTCACTATAATGTAGAAAGAGCCAATTTTTTTCTCCATCTTTTAAGCTTCCTGTGGGTTTTTAGATGCATCACTGTACTTTCCTCCACGTTTCTCTCCTCTACGTCTGCCCCTCCTTCTGGTCTTCTCTTCCCATGCGGACTAGAGCCACGGGGCCCCTGAAACTGGTGGGGTCGTCCCCTCTGTCCACCCCAGCTGAGGCCCAGAATGGCAGCATGACAAGGTAAATGGCTTTGGGAGGAGAAAAGGAGACTCTCTGAAACGACCGGGCAGGGCGAAGCTAGTCTCCTTCTCCCCGCTGGACAGGCTCTGTTTGGGTGGCTTTACCTTTGGATGGTGGATGAAAAATCTCTTTCCATTCACATTCTCAGCTTTTTGGAACCGACATCTCCACCTGGGTGTTGTTAGTTTACCATGACCCACGGGGAACTTGGGCTTCCCTGGAGGCTCACAGTAAAGAATCTGCCTGCAATGCAGGAGACCTGGGTTCGATCCCTGGGTCAGGACCATCCCCTGGAGAAAGGATTGGCTACCCACTCCAGTATCCTTGCCTGGGAAATCTCAGGGACTGAGGAGCCTGGCGGGCTCCAGTCGATAGGATCATGAAGAATCAGATTTGACTTAGCAACTAAGCCATGGCCACCACGATGAACTTAGAGGTCTCCCTCCCGTTCCCCCTATGCACCCCCACCTTCGACCACCCCGGCCCTCCCTGTCTCAGCTGACCAGGGCAGCTCTGCCCCAGAAGTTCAGGCCCAAACCCTGTATCAGCCGTGACTCCCCCTCTTGCCTCCCATTCCACATCTGATCAGCAAATCCTGTTGCCTGTTCAGAATGTTTCCAAATCTGCCTGCTTCTTACTGCCTCCTTGCCTTCCTCTCTGGCCAGAGCTATCACAGCCTCAGTCCTGCAGCTGGCTGTTCCCACCCCAGTGCTTTCCTTGCTGCCCTCCTTGACCCCGCAGTCTGGTCTCGGCTCTGTAGCCAGAGGAATCCTGTTAGAGATGCAGCTCAGACCCTCTCCCGCTTCTGCCCTATACCCTGCAGCGACTCCTTGCATCCCTCAGGGAAAAAGCAGGAGGCCTCGGAGAAACTTACAAGGCCTAAGAGCATCTGATCCCTCACCTCTCTGACCACACTGTCTGTCTCCCCTTGCTGCTGCCTTGGGGCCTTTGCACTTGCCCAGAATGCTTGTGGACTTTCAGATCCTTGTTCCAGTGTCAGCCCAAGCAGCCTTGCCTGGACTCCCAGCTGCTTTGTTGTGGCTCCCTCCAACCCCTCAACCCAGCACTTACTGCCAAAATAAGTCTACTTATTTAGTTTACTGTCTGTAAACTCCCACCAAAAGGTCAGCTTCGCAGCGGAAGGGGTTTTTGCCTGTGGCTGTTCTTAAGGCTGTAATTCCAGCCTCAGTGCCTGAAACATAGTAGATTGTCAGTAGATAATGAGTGAATGACAGGAGGCTTGGAGTGACTTTTGGGCTGGATTGAAGCCTCTTCCCAGAGTCTTCTAAGGATGAAATAGACCCTCACCTGTGTGGAATGGAAACCCAGGTGGACTGAGCCTTCCAGGTTCCACATCTAACTGCTTATGTTTCGTCTTGCAAAGTTCAGAACTGAGTCTAGCCTCTCTTTTTCCAGGACTCAGTACCTTGCACATATAGTAGATGCAATTAACGTTTGAATATGAGTGTCTTGGGGTACAAGTTCCATTGGGGGGTTAGATCTAGCTTGCTAGTGTTCTGCTCTGGCTTTATTTTAACATGGAATTACTGTGATTGCTGATATTTACTGATGGGAAGAATTCATGGAACGATCTGCATTTCTGACTTTTGGAAAATCAGGAGATCTGATTGCACGAGGGCCCTTGCTTGTACATCGTGGGTTGTCGGCTGGGGCTGCCCCCTCCGACAGAGCAGCCTGCCAGAACAGGCTGGCCCCAGGTTGGCACAACCGCTTCCCCTCCTTATTGCTACTTTACTTCTGAGGCCTGGCATCCATTGCCTTTTTCCCTTTGTGCTTTCTCCCTTGGTCTGCTTCCTTCATTGATGGAGCCCACCTGGACCTGTAGGTGTTTGAGTCGGTGTCTCCTGCTTTGAAGCCCATTGGTGAGATGACTGGGGCCGATCTGGCTCACCAGTGTGGTGTTGCTCTGTCTGGCTTGGTCTTGTTGGCAGGAGGGGGCTGGATAAACAAATTATCAATGCCCAGGGAATTTGAAGCAAGCGTCTGGTTTTGTCTGTTGGCTCCAGATTTTCATGGTGGGATAAGGCCTAGATTTCATCAGATCTTAATGGTCAGTAACATGCTAGCCCATAAAAACTTGCCTGGACCTTTTGCAGAAAGAAATAAATGGCTAGTAAAATACTTTTGAACTGTGATGCTGGAGAAGACTCTTGAGAGTCCCTTGGACTGCAAGGAGAGCCAACAGTCAATCCTAAAGAAAATCAACCCTGAATATTCACTGACGGGACTGATGCTGAAACTGAAGCCCCAATACTTTGGCCACCTGATGTGAAGAGCTGACTCACTGGAAAAGACCCTGATGCTGGGAAAAATTGAAGGCAAGAGAATGGAAAAACAGAGGATGAGATGGTTGGATGTCATTGTTGACTCAATGGACATGAGTTAGGGCAAACTCCAGGAGATAGTGAAGGATAGGGAATTCTGGTATGCTGCAGTCCATGTGGTCACAAAGAGTCGGACACGACTGAGCAACTGAACAACAAGTGTTTTGGGATACTAACAAGGACTTGAACTTCCTGAGGCCAATGTTTCCCCCAGCCTTGCCTGGTAATGGGACAGACAGGTCTTTTGTGTTGAAGGCATGGGACTCGACTTATCTTGACAAGGCTGGGCCGTGAGGAGGCCCCCGGAGGGGAGGGCTGGTAGGTGTAGAGCGATTTCTCAGCCTGGACTTGCTGGACCTTTTGGGCCAGGTAATTCCCTGTTGTGGGGCCGCCCTAGGCATTGTAGCCTGTTCAGCAGCAGCCCTGCTCTCTCCCCATGAGATGCAGGTAGCACCTTCTCTCTGTTGTGACAACAAAAATGTCTCCAGATGTTGTCACCTGTCCCCTGGGTGGGGAAGTCCCACAGCCATTGATGTGGAGGAATCCGGAGAAGAAATATGGGGCAAGACTTTTGCCTCTACCCGCAGCCCCCTGAGTTTTTAGGCTGTTGAACACCTCACATAATTGGCTTATTGGGGTTGCCGTGGAGAAGCTTAATGAGATGCGAAGAGGGTTAAACGCCAATTAGCCANGAAGAAATATGGGGCAAGACTTTTGCCTCTACCCGCAGCCCCCTGAGTTTTTAGGCTGTTGAACACCTCGCATAATTGGCTTATTGGGGTTGCCGTGGAGAAGCTTAATGAGATGCGAAGAGGGTTAAACGCCAATTAGCCAGAGAAGAAGATTGCAGCTGTTTTCATGCTGTTTGCCTGCCTCTTTCCATCTGGGGCTGCTCTTCCCTAATCCATTCTGGCTGGGGAGAGGGGTGGGAAAGGGTGGGGTGGGGTGGTATGAAGGTTTGGCCCCAGAGTGAAGTGCTTGTCTAGAGAGATCAGCTGCTCCTGCATCTTAAACTGCTCCAGGGGAGGTGGACAATTACAAAGTGGAGATTCTACTTAAGTGTCCCCTTGGTTCAATTGTGGGATTGCATCTCCGGGTTGGGGAGGGGTGGGGGGAGGTTGCCAGGTCCTAGAAAATGGGTCTAGATGTCCAGGGAGGGTGGCGTCCAGCCCTCAGGCAGTAATTGAGGTTTTATGAGGCTTCTCCATTCCCTCTCGGCTTCCCTGATGGCTCAGAGGTTAAAGCATCTGCCCGGAATATGAGAGACTCGGGTTCGATCCCTGGGTCGGGAAGATGCCCTGGAGAAGGAAATGGCAATCCACTCCAGTATTCTTGCCTGGAGAATTCCATGGACAGAGGAGCCTGGTGAGCTACAGTCTATGGGGTCTTTCCCTTCCCTCTCAGTGAATTGTTTCTGTGAGAACCTTCCTTCATGTTTTATTGGCTACCTGCTTGGAGTGCCTTCCTTCCTGGAGAGTGGTTATCAAGAGCCTGTGTTTCCCTGGTGCAGAGTACTGGAGTGTGATCTTTACAACTGGATTCGTTCTCCTGTTCTTCCCACAACCATTTCTCATTCATTCATTTATTCAGTCTTTTATTATTAGTTGAGCATCTGCTGTGCACTGCCACTGTTCTAGACACTGGGGATACAGCCATGAACAAGGTGGACGAGACCCATGTTCTCATGGAGCTGATGGTGGGGATGACGAAAGTGATTTTCGATAATGGCGAATGGCACAAAGACGTGAACTGGGATGAACTAAGGTGTGAGCTGCGATAGGGGTATGTCCAGGGAAGGTCTTTCAAAGGAGATGACTCTTGACCTTTGACCCATGGCCAAGCTGGCTATGCGAGGGCTGGGGGAATGGAATCTCAGATAGAGGGGGCAGCACGTGCAAAGGCCCTGAGGTGCATGGAGTGATCAAAGGAACTCTGGAGTCCATCTAAGGAAAATCTGGCCTGGAGCCTGCTACCAAAATGCCTAAAGCACTAATGAAATGACTTGTGGTACTAAGAAGGGCCTGGAGATTCCAAGGAGGAAGCTTGCTGCAGCTTGGCAGGGAGATGGAACATTATTACTGCTCCCCGATATCATGGTCTTCTGATTTATTTAGGTTTGAATGGGTTTCAGGTTTTAAAAACTAAGTTTATGTGTTTATATGTTTTTATCTGTTTCAGAACGTTGGCCATGCTGTCCAGGGTCAGATCAGGTTGGAAATCCCCGCTGCCCTTGATTCCCCTCCAAAGGCTTTTTAGGACCCATTAACATGATGAGGTGCTTTTCTTATATGATTAAGATGACTTTCTAAAAAAGTCTTCTTTTTAAAATAGATGTTGAATTGACCTGGAAGGTCTTGCACAGTTACTCTTTTGATTATGCTATTGCTTTCAAAGAATTATCTTTTAAAAGTTACAACTTTAGGGACTTCCCTCTTGGTCCTGTGGCTAAGACTCTGTGCTCCCAATGCAGGGGGCCCAGATTTGATCCCTGGTCAGGAAACTGGATCCCAGATGCCGCAACTAAAAGATTCTGCATGCCTCCATGCAGACCCACTGCAGCCAAAGAAATAAAATATTAAATAAATAAAAAGTTTGCAACTTTAAAAAAAGTTTATGGTATAGCCACTGTGGAGAACAGTGTGGAGATTCCTTAAAAAACTGGAAATAGGACTGCCATATGACTCAGTAATTCCACTGCTGGGCATACACACCAAGGAAACCAGAATTGAAAGAGACACGTGTACCCCAATGTTCATTGCAGCACTGTTTACAATAACTAGGACATAGAAGCAATCTAGATGTCCAGTGGCAGATGAATGGATAAGGAAGTGGTGGTACATATACACAACGGAATATTACTCAACTATAAGAAAGAACACATTTGAGCCAGTTCTAATGAGGTGAGTGAAACTGGAGCCTATTATACAGAGTGAAGTAAGTCAGGAAGAGAAACACTAATACAGTATATTAACCCATATATATGAAATTTAGAAAGATGGTAATAACGATCCTATATGCAAGGCAGCAAAAGAAACACAGATGTAAAGAACAGACTTTTGGACTCTGGGAGAAGGCGAGGGTGGGATGATCTGAAAGAATAACATTGAAATATGTATATCACCGTATGTAAAACAGGTGAATAGTGCAAGTTCGAGGCATGAAGCAGGGCACTCAAAGCCTGGGACAACCCAGAGGGATGGGATGGGGAGGGAGGTGGGAAGGGGGGCTCAGGATGGGGGATGCATGTGCACCTGCAGCTGATTCGTGCTGATATATGGTGAAAACCACCACAATGCTGTAAAGTGATTATCCTCCGATTAAAATAAAAATTTTTTAAAAGTTTAAAAATGCTAGAATAAAGCTGTATTCTAGAAGAGTATGAAGGGAAAGTAAAAGTTTCAGTACTTCCCCTCCCTGTGCTCTGTTCCCAGATGTCACGGTTGATGGTAGTTTCTTGGGTGTCCTTCTAGAAAATTTCAAGCATATGCAAATATGTATGAAGTGTGAGTGGGTGGGGAGAGATTGAATATCTTTTTTCCCTCCCCAAATAGTTTCATATTCTAAATAACGTTCTGTATCTTGCTCCTTTCGCTTAGAAACCAGTGTTGATTTTTCTGTCCGAGCTAAGTCCAGGGAAGTTGAAAGAAAAAGAAATAATACTTTACCAGCCATACCCTCTCCTGTTACATGACTGTGCCGTGTATTCACCCAGTCCTCCCTGGGTTGCTTTCAGGGTCTTTGGTTCCAGTTTTCTGCGCAGTGAACAGTGCTGCCTCAGACATGCTGGGGTGCTCATCTCGGTACTCTCTGTGGAGAGGTGTAAATGACTCAGCAGAGTCAGTTTCCCCTGAGAAATTGCTCCGTGGGGGATCTGTGCATTTTGAAATGTGACAGTTCTTTTTTCTTTCTCTTTGCTTTTCTCAGAGTTTCCTTTATTTTTTAAAATTTATTTATTTTAACTGGAGGCTAATTACTTTACAATATAGTAGTGGTTTTTGCCATACATTGACATGAATCAGCCACGGGTGTACATGTGTTCCCTATCCTGAACCTGCCTCCACCTCCCTCCCCATCCCATCCCTCTGGGTCATCCCAGTGCACCAGCCCTGGGCTCCCTGTCTCATGCGTCAAACCTGGACTGGCGATCTGTTTCACATATGACGATATACATGTGTTTCCCCGGTGGCTCAGAGGGTAAAGTGTCTGCTTGCAATGTGGGAGACTGAGGTTCAATCCTTGGGTTGGCAAGAGCCCCTGGAGGAGGGCATGGCAACCCATTCCAATATTCTTGCCTGGAGAATCCCATAGACAGAGGAGCCTGGTGGGCTACAGTCCACGAGGTCACAAAGAGTCGGAAATGTGATAGTTCTGATTCTCAAGTGACAGCTGTGGTTTAAACTCCTGCTAATGGATTTACTGGGTTTCCCAGGTGGTGCAGTGATAAAGAATCTGCCTGCCAACGCAGGAGGTGCAAGAGATGTGGGTTCGATCCCTGGGTCGTGAAGATCCGTTGGAGGAGGAAATTGTAACCCCCTCCAGTATTCTTTCCTGGAAAATTCCATGGACAGAGGAGCCTGGCAAGCTGCAGTCTGTGGGGTCCCAGAGAGTCAGACACAGCTGAGTGTACACACACAATGGACTCACCAGCATTTATTAAGTACCTGTTGTGCTCATGGCATTTGAGAGCATTGATCAGGCTGGGAATTGACCAGACTCATGTTGCTTCCTTGTGTATGAGAGGATTTTGCCCAGCAGTTACACCATCATCCTTCCAGTGGATTTGGTCCAGAGAGTGATTGGTTTATGTTCTAATTTTTAAAAGATATGTTTAAATTTTAAACATCTTTTGACTTCTTTGTTTAAAAAGTACTTTTACATTAACAGTTCAACAACATGTAAAAGTTTTACTCATAATTTTATCATGCTAAAACGATAAATGTTATTTTATTATGACTTATTTATTTTTTACATGTAAACTTTCTAGTTTAATTGTAGAGTTTTCTGATTCACAGAGTGATACTCCTTGTGAGAAAATAGCATAAAGGTATTTAAATAAAGCGGTTAACTCTGTCTAACCAATAACCAAACTATTCTTCCTGTCCTTTCTCTGTAATCATGGAAATGTTTACAAACATAAATAATATGCTTAAAAATAAAGTGGGTTGTATTGTTATCATCACTCTACCTTTTATTTTTGCTTAACAGGATCCATGGCAGTTAGTAATTCTTAAACTATTATATAATATTCCAAGTTATAGATTTGTTATGATTGATTCAGCCATTTCCCACTTAATAATATTGCTTTCATTGTTTTCCATTTTTTGGCTTCTGTAAACAATGCTCCAGTAAACATCCTTGTCCATGGGTTAAAATTCTGTAAATTTTAGTTTTTGATGAGTACTGGGGTTTCCCAGGTGGGGCAGTGGTAAAGAATCTGCCTGCCAATGCAGGAGACACAGGAGACACAGATTCAGTCGATGGGTTGGAAGATCCCTCGGAGGAGGTAATGGCAACTCACTCCAGTGTTCTTGCCTGGGAAATCCCATGGACACAGGGGCCTGGTGGGCCACAGTCCACGGGGTCTCAGAGAGTTGGACATGACCATGCACACACATATGCAGAGGGGATTGGCTGGTTATTTTCCAGAAAGGTTGTAGCAAGTCTATTCCTAGCGACAGGAACTTGGGATTACCATTTCTCAGCATCCTTCCCAGCCATGTACATGGCTGACTTCTGTTAATTTGATGGACAAAAATATATCTTATTTTCACCGGTATTTCTCTTAGAAGTTACAATTAAACTAGAAGTTAGAAGTTGAGCATCCTACGACATATTCCTTGGTGATTCACGTGTTCTGTTGTGTGCGTGTAATTGTCCTTTTTGTGCGTTTTTACTCTGGTTTGTTCTTTCCTGTTAATTTGTGGGCACACTCGGTATATTGGGACTCTTGCTTCTTTTGTTCATATTTTTCCATCGGCCGTTGTTTGTTGGTGCGTTAACATCCGAATCTTGTCCAAACTGTTACGTGGTCTTTTCTCTCCTGCATTTTCATTTATTCTTGTGAGAATTTTCCCATGTTCCTACACAACTTTTGTAATTATACCTTTAAATGTCCAAGCAGTAGTTTCTGGTATTGGTGGACTGTAATTTACATAATTATTGCCTGTGGTTTGACATTTAAGTTGCTGTTTCCCACCCCCCCCTTTTTTTTTCTTTCAAAGAGAACATTGTAATGAATATCATATGGTAGTGCCTGTTGACTTACTTCTTTAGAACATATTGTTTGGAGTGGAGAGAATATTTAAAATCATTGAAAATGTTTTATTTCCTGTCTACAACAAGCCCAACCTGTTTTTAAGAAAGGGGTAGCTCGGTTCTAGCAGGGTCTCTCTGGGGGTGCCCATCATTGCGGTAGTTGTCTTCATGATTATTTAGAGCAGATGATAACGTGTACACTCATGACAATGCCTTCCCCAGCCCCTCTAATCAGCCTTATCCGGCTGGAGACCCGGAAGCCCAGGGGAAAACTGAAACTCCAGGGTGCTGGGAGTAATTTAGATTATCCAAGAGCTCTTTGATAAGGCTTCTTCCTCAGAAGCGATTTCACTCACCCAGGGCCAAGGAGAAAAGGCACGTGGTAAATTCCGAGGATGGTAGTGCGATGGGGCTCTCCGTTCTTTTCTTTTTTAAAGTAATTTATCTGTCTATTTTATAGTAGGTCCTCATTGGTTGTCTGTTCTGTTTATTTACTGTTGGCTGTGCTGGGTCTTCGTTGCTGCCTGGGCTTTGCTCTAGTTGCAGAGAGCAAGGTCCTTACTGCGGTGTCTTTTCTTGTTTCGGCTCCCGGACTCCAAAGCACAGGTTCGATAGTTGTGGCGTGCAGGCTTAGTTGCTCCGAGGCATGTCAGCTCTTCCTGGATCAGGGATCGAACCTGAGTCTCTGGCATTGGCAGGTGGGTTCTTTACCACTGAGCCACCGAGGAAGCCCTGCTTATCTTTCTGTTTTAAATATAGCCGTGTGGACATGTTAGTCCCAAACTCTCAACCTATCCTTCCCCCTGTAACCATAAATTCATTTTCTAAGACTATGAGTCTGTTTCCGTTCTGTAAGTTCATTTGTACCATTTTATTTTTTTTTAGATTCTGCATGTAAGTGATATTACGATACTTGTCTTTTTCTTTCTGACTTACTTCACTTAGTATAATAATCTCCAGGTCTATCCATGTTGNCGATCCTATATGCAAGGCAGCAAAAGAAACACAGATGTAAAGAACAGACTTTTGGACTCTGGGAGAAGGCGAGGGTGGGATGATCTGAAAGAATAACATTGAAATATGTATATCACCGTATGTAAAACAGGTGAATAGTGCAAGTTCGAGGCATGAAGCAGGGCACTCAAAGCCTGGGACAACCCAGAGGGATGGGATGGGGAGGGAGGTGGGAAGGGGGGCTCAGGATGGGGGATGCATGTGCACCTGCAGCTGATTCGTGCTGATATATGGTGAAAACCACCACAATGCTGTAAAGTGATTATCCTCCGATTAAAATAAAAATTTTTTAAAAGTTTAAAAATGCTAGAATAAAGCTGTATTCTAGAAGAGTATGAAGGGAAAGTAAAAGTTTCAGTACTTCCCCTCCCTGTGCTCTGTTCCCAGATGTCACGGTTGATGGTAGTTTCTTGGGTGTCCTTCTAGAAAATTTCAAGCATATGCAAATATGTATGAAGTGTGAGTGGGTGGGGAGAGATTGAATATCTTTTTTCCCTCCCCAAATAGTTTCATATTCTAAATAACGTTCTGTATCTTGCTCCTTTCGCTTAGAAACCAGTGTTGATTTTTCTGTCCGAGCTAAGTCCAGGGAAGTTGAAAGAAAAAGAAATAATACTTTACCAGCCATACCCTCTCCTGTTACATGACTGTGCCGTGTATTCACCCAGTCCTCCCTGGGTTGCTTTCAGGGTCTTTGGTTCCAGTTTTCTGCGCAGTGAACAGTGCTGCCTCAGACATGCTGGGGTGCTCATCTCGGTACTCTCTGTGGAGAGGTGTAAATGACTCAGCAGAGTCAGTTTCCCCTGAGAAATTGCTCCGTGGGGGATCTGTGCATTTTGAAATGTGACAGTTCTTTTTTCTTTCTCTTTGCTTTTCTCAGAGTTTCCTTTATTTTTTAAAATTTATTTATTTTAACTGGAGGCTAATTACTTTACAATATAGTAGTGGTTTTTGCCATACATTGACATGAATCAGCCACGGGTGTACATGTGTTCCCTATCCTGAACCTGCCTCCACCTCCCTCCCCATCCCATCCCTCTGGGTCATCCCAGTGCACCAGCCCTGGGCTCCCTGTCTCATGCGTCAAACCTGGACTGGCGATCTGTTTCACATATGACGATATACATGTGTTTCCCCGGTGGCTCAGAGGGTAAAGTGTCTGCTTGCAATGTGGGAGACTGAGGTTCAATCCTTGGGTTGGCAAGAGCCCCTGGAGGAGGGCATGGCAACCCATTCCAATATTCTTGCCTGGAGAATCCCATAGACAGAGGAGCCTGATGGGCTACAGTCCACGAGGTCACAAAGAGTCGGAAATGTGATAGTTCTGATTCTCAAGTGACAGCTGTGGTTTAAACTCCTGCTAATGGATTTACTGGGTTTCCCAGGTGGTGCAGTGATAAAGAATCTGCCTGCCAACGCAGGAGGTGCAAGAGATGTGGGTTCGATCCCTGGGTCGTGAAGATCCGTTGGAGGAGGAAATTGTAACCCCCTCCAGTATTCTTTCCTGGAAAATTCCATGGACAGAGGAGCCTGGCAAGCTGCAGTCTGTGGGGTCCCAGAGAGTCAGACACAGCTGAGTGTACACACACAATGGACTCACCAGCATTTATTAAGTACCTGTTGTGCTCATGGCATTTGAGAGCATTGATCAGGCTGGGAATTGACCAGACTCATGTTGCTTCCTTGTGTATGAGAGGATTTTGCCCAGCAGTTACACCATCATCCTTCCAGTGGATTTGGTCCAGAGAGTGATTGGTTTATGTTCTAATTTTTAAAAGATATGTTTAAATTTTAAACATCTTTTGACTTCTTTGTTTAAAAAGTACTTTTACATTAACAGTTCAACAACATGTAAAAGTTTTACTCATAATTTTATCATGCTAAAACGATAAATGTTATTTTATTATGACTTATTTATTTTTTACATGTAAACTTTCTAGTTTAATTGTAGAGTTTTCTGATTCACAGAGTGATACTCCTTGTGAGAAAATAGCATAAAGGTATTTAAATAAAGCGGTTAACTCTGTCTAACCAATAACCAAACTATTCTTCCTGTCCTTTCTCTGTAATCATGGAAATGTTTACAAACATAAATAATATGCTTAAAAATAAAGTGGGTTGTATTGTTATCATCACTCTACCTTTTATTTTTGCTTAACAGGATCCATGGCAGTTAGTAATTCTTAAACTATTATATAATATTCCAAGTTATAGATTTGTTATGATTGATTCAGCCATTTCCCACTTAATAATATTGCTTTCATTGTTTTCCATTTTTTGGCTTCTGTAAACAATGCTCCAGTAAACATCCTTGTCCATGGGTTAAAATTCTGTAAATTTTAGTTTTTGATGAGTACTGGGGTTTCCCAGGTGGGGCAGTGGTAAAGAATCTGCCTGCCAATGCAGGAGACACAAGAGACACAGATTCAGTCGATGGGTTGGAAGATCCCTCGGAGGAGGTAATGGCAACTCACTCCAGTGTTCTTGCCTGGGAAATCCCATGGACACAGGGGCCTGGTGGGCCACAGTCCACGGGGTCTCAGAGAGTTGGACATGACCATGCACACACATATGCAGAGGGGATTGGCTGGTTATTTTCCAGAAAGGTTGTAGCAAGTCTATTCCTAGCGACAGGAACTTGGGATTACCATTTCTCAGCATCCTTCCCAGCCATGTACATGGCTGACTTCTGTTAATTTGATGGACAAAAATATATCTTATTTTCACCGGTATTTCTCTTAGAAGTTACAATTAAACTAGAAGTTAGAAGTTGAGCATCCTACGACATATTCCTTGGTGATTCACATGTTCTGTTGTGTGCGTGTAATTGTCCTTTTTGTGCGTTTTTACTCTGGTTTGTTCTTTCCTGTTAATTTGTGGGCACACTCGGTATATTGGGACTCTTGCTTCTTTTGTTCATATTTTTCCATCGGCCGTTGTTTGTTGGTGCGTTAACATCCGAATCTTGTCCAAACTGTTACGTGGTCTTTTCTCTCCTGCATTTTCATTTATTCTTGTGAGAATTTTCCCATGTTCCTACACAACTTTTGTAATTATACCTTTAAATGTCCAAGCAGTAGTTTCTGGTATTGGTGGACTGTAATTTACATAATTATTGCCTGTGGTTTGACATTTAAGTTGCTGTTTCCCACCCCCCCCTTTTTTTTTCTTTCAAAGAGAACATTGTAATGAATATCATATGGTAGTGCCTGTTGACTTACTTCTTTAGAACATATTGTTTGGAGTGGAGAGAATATTTAAAATCATTGAAAATGTTTTATTTCCTGTCTACAACAAGCCCAACCTGTTTTTAAGAAAGGGGTAGCTCGGTTCTAGCAGGGTCTCTCTGGGGGTGCCCATCATTGCGGTAGTTGTCTTCATGATTATTTAGAGCAGATGATAACGTGTACACTCATGACAATGCCTTCCCCAGCCCCTCTAATCAGCCTTATCCGGCTGGAGACCCGGAAGCCCAGGGGAAAACTGAAACTCCAGGGTGCTGGGAGTAATTTAGATTATCCAAGAGCTCTTTGATAAGGCTTCTTCCTCAGAAGCGATTTCACTCACCCAGGGCCGAGGAGAAAAGGCACGTGGTAAATTCCGAGGATGGTAGTGCGATGGGGCTCTCCGTTCTTTTCTTTTTTAAAGTAATTTATCTGTCTATTTTATAGTAGGTCCTCATTGGTTGTCTGTTCTGTTTATTTACTGTTGGCTGTGCTGGGTCTTCGTTGCTGCCTGGGCTTTGCTCTAGTTGCAGAGAGCAAGGTCCTTACTGCGGTGTCTTTTCTTGTTTCGGCTCCCGGACTCCAAAGCACAGGTTCGATAGTTGTGGCGTGCAGGCTTAGTTGCTCCGAGGCATGTCAGCTCTTCCTGGATCAGGGATCGAACCTGAGTCTCTGGCATTGCCAGGTGGGTTCTTTACCACTGAGCCACCGAGGAAGCCCTGCTTATCTTTCTGTTTTAAATATAGCCGTGTGGACATGTTAGTCCCAAACTCTCAACCTATCCTTCCCCCTGTAACCATAAATTCATTTTCTAAGACTATGAGTCTGTTTCCGTTCTGTAAGTTCATTTGTACCATTTTATTTTTTTTTAGATTCTGCATGTAAGTGATATTACGATACTTGTCTTTTTCTTTCTGACTTACTTCACTTAGTATAATAATCTCCAGGTCTATCCATGTTGCTGCAGATGGCATTCTTTCATTGTTTTTAATGGCTGAGTAATAGTCCATTGCATATGTGTATATCCATTCCTCTGTCAGTGGGCATTTAGGTTGCTTCCATGTCTTGGCTATTGTAAACAGTGGTGCAGTGATCCTGGGGTGCATGTATCCTTTTGAGCCCTGTTTTTCTCCAGATATATGCCCAAGAGTGGCATTGCTGGGTCATATGGTAGCTCTCTTTTTAGTTTTTTAAAGGTATCTCTATAGTGTTCTCCAATGTGTGTGTACCAATTTACATTCCCACCAGCAGTGTACTTTTGTCTACTGAGATCCCTGGGGGATCTAAGGGGACCATTTCACACTTGATGCTGGAGACAGAGCTGGCCCACTTCCAGTTCATTTGCATATTTGGTGGGGAGGGGCTGGAGAGAGGGCTTATCCTTGGGTCAGACCCTCTTATTCCCAAAGAGGATGGATATTAGTTGGGGGAGGTGGGGGGGGATCAGAGAATGGGTAGCTGAAGCCACCAATTGGGTGAGGGGAAGGTGCGGCACTAGAGAAAGCCAAGGATGTATATGGCTGGGGTCTCAAGGCCAGGTTCAGGAGCCCAGGCTCGAAAATTGGTCCTGCCAGTTCCCAGGCTGGTGCGACCTTGGGCCAGTTGCTTAACTTCTGGGAACCTCAGTGTCCTCATCTGTAAAGTGGGGATCATGATCTTGCTGCAAATCTCTCAGATTTGGAAAGAAAAGAGGCAGGATGTAGAGGAAGCTCAGAAAAGCTCAGCAGGCATGTGCTGTGTATCTGTAGGAGGCTGGCCTGGAGGGGACCGGGATGGACAGTCGCGGGCAGTAGCGTGGGGATTTCTACTGTGGCGATTCTTCTGGTTTATCACCTCCCTTCAACCTCTGGGCTCACGCAAGCCTTGGCAGAATAAGGATGGAGCCCAGCCTGATCTCAGGGATTCAGACATCCATCTCCAGCATCTGAGGATTCAGGCTAATTTGCCCAGCTGTTATAGGGTGTCTGTAGGGTGTCAGGGTCTGGGTGAGACATGCTGGGGTGTTGGGTGTCAGCCCTGAAACTGGGCTGATGGGTGGGAAAGTTCGTTCTGGAGATTTTCTTTGTCGTCTGGCATTCAGAAGACGTGTTTAAGTGCCTAGGTGCACAGGGATGAAGGTGGGCTCTGACAGCTGAGAGCTGCTGACGGATGCATACTTTGGGAAGTTCCAGGTTTTCAGTTACTGTAAACATGGTCATGATTGAATTACTTAAAGGGACTTTTCTCGTATTCTCTTCTTTGACGTTATAAGAGATCTAGTATAAAATGAAATAATACAGGAACTAATACAGTAAAATGTGACAGTCCTCCAAAATTAATGCTCTGCTAGAGATTATCTGTTATGGGCATTTTAATTTTCACTTCCTTTTCTCTGCATATCCCACATGTTAAGATGTTTTTTAAAAACAAGAGTGAGGTTTTATGAAAATGTTCTCTGTGTTTCATTTACTGTTCATTCCACCCATTTTTAATGAATATATTTACTTGAAGAGGAAATGTCACCATGAGCCTAATTATATAATTTGCTAATAATTGTTTCCTTTCCAGGCGGTTGGATAGCCTTGTTTTTTAACTTCTGTGTAAGGGAGAGCTGGGGAAGATGTGAAGCAAAGTTGCGTGGGTGGCAGAGGGGCATTTGTTCCACCCCCTCGGATGCCCCTGCCAGGAGACCGAGCCTCTGAGGGTCAGTGCCCCAGGGCTGGGAGTCGTGCTCAGAGGACAGAGCTCTTGCCCATTGGTCCCGTGGCCTGGCCCCATTCAGTCTGCATTCTCTGAGGGGCTCCTGATTATCCTTGCACTGAACTTGATGCTGAGAATCCAAAGATGTGCAGAGCAGGGCTCCCCACCAACCTTGAGTTCCAGTCTTGTGGGAGATTGAACAAATGAGTGGAAAATCATAGCCATGAAAGGCTGTGAAGGGGGGCTCAGTGGTGCTCAGTGAGTGCAGTAGGGGTTTTATTTGTTCCATGGATGGAAAGAAGAGACTCCTTGAGTGGGGAGATTGTGTGAGGATATAAATGTAGCTCTGTGTGACAAGGACCCCAAACACAGTGGCTTAAGATAGAAGCTAATTTCTCTCTGGGCTTCCCTGGTGGTAAATCATCCACGTGCCAGTGCAGGAGACATAAGAGATGCGGGTCGGATCCCAGGGTCAGGAAGATCCCCTGGAGAAGGAAATGGCAACCCACTCCAGTATTCTTGCCTGGAGAATCCCATGGACATAGGAGCCTGTTGGGCTACAGTCCATGGAGTTGCAAAGAGTTGGACACGACTGAGTGACTAAACAACAACCATTTCTCTGTGCTGTAAAAATCCCAGCTTGGCGTGGCAGCTCTGTCCCTGAGGATGCTAGGGGCCCAGACTCTTCCTGTCCCATTGCTTTGCTATCCCAGGTGCTGCTCTCATTGTGAATCAAGAATGTGCACCCCCATGGCAACTCCAGCTAGAGCGAAGGAAGCAGAAGGGTGCAACCCAGAAGTCACCCCACATCACTTCTGTTCACATGGCCAGTAAGTTAGTCATATGACTGCATTGCTGCAAGGGAGTCTGGGAAATGTAGTTTCCTTTCTCAGTAAACATGTGCTCAGCTGAAGATTAATTACTAGGCGTTCAGGAAGAGTGGATATTGGGGTAAAACAGTTTGCTATATAGGCAAAAGCAGAAAGTTAGAATGTTCTAGGCAGTGGAATAAAGCATGTGCAGAAGCTTCAGCTTAATAAGGAAGACCATTGTGGCTGGAACTTGGAAAGAAGAGAGGGATGTTGTGAGGAGACAGACCTGGACTCTAGACGTCGATCCTCCAGAAAGCCTTGGATGCTCTTGCTTTTCCCTCCCCTCACTTCACCTTTAGCACCAAGGCAGGGGTATTACACAGAATCCTTAAACCAATGGCTAAATCAATTCTAGTCTGTATTCCTATTTTTCTGAGTGACTCTGTTAAGAATTCACTTTTAGAAATAAGTAACATACATTGAGGATTATTCTCTCAAGTAGTAAATCCTTCTCTGTGAATGGTTTGTTTTCAGCTTATGGTAATGCTGAGTATGTGCTCTTAGGATCCCTTTTTTAGATGTGGAAACAGAGGCACAGTTGAATTTGCTCCTATTCACACAGCTGGCAGAAGGTGTAAGCAGATAGTGTTCAAACCCCCCAGTTAGTCCTCAGGGCCTGCTGTCTTCTCTGCTGTCTCATCCTCAGTTGCTTGTGTGTATTCTTTGTGGTCTTGACATTTATATCTCAGTGCATCACCGTTAGGATTGCATTTGGTTGCAAGAAACAAAGTGTAACTGCAGTGGCCTAAACATTAAGGTATCTATTTTTCTACGTATCACAGGGTCCTCTACTTCTGACAAGTTGCTGGTATTGAATTAGCAGCCCAGTGGACTGACCCCATATTCTTTCTCTTTTCCTCAAGGCTGCAGAATGGCTGCTGTAGCTCTAACCATCACATCTAGGTTCAAGGCAGGAGGAAAGAAGGAACACACCAGCTTCATTTACCTACTTTTTATTCAGGAAAGTAAATCTCATGGCTACCTCTATCTGTAAAGGAGACAGGAAAAGAGCATTTGGTTTTATGCTTCGAGATTGCACCCCCCTCCAGTACTCTTGCCTGGTGATGGGCTGCTGTCCATGGGGTCGCGAAGAGTTGGACACGACTGAGACTTCACTTTTACTTTTCACTTTCATGCATTGGAGAAAGAAATGGCAACCCACTCCAGTGTTCTTGCCTGGAGAATCCCAGGGACGGGGGAACCTGGTGGGCTGCCGTCTATGGGGTCACACAGAGTTGGACACGACTGAAGCGACTTAGCAGTAGCAGCAGTGGGAGGCAGCAAAACAGAGGGGAGTTGGGAAAGACTGTTGAGTAAGCTAGGCAGTAGTGTCTGCCACTTATTTATTTAGTAATTTAAATAAGTCCACTTTTTTGTAACCTAAATAAACTTATATCCCCCACAAAGAAGTTTCATATTACTTTAGAATGTCTGTGAAGTTTCAGGTTGGTCATATTCTTGTATTTACCTAATTGTTATTAAATATGTCACCACTAAAGGAAAACATAGAATATTCTGCAAACTGACTAGATCACTGCTTCTCTCCTCCAGGGAGTTTTGCCTCCAGGGGACTTTTGCCAACAGTGGAAACATTTTTGGTGGTCGCACCTGGCACCCAGTGGGTAGAGGCCGGGGAACCCTTTACATCTGAAGCTTGCTTGTAGTTTTCAGGTGTGTTCCTACAGCCAAGGAGTCCAATCTCCAGTAAACCCGAGAAGTAGTTTAGATGTGGACGTGAATGCAGCAGATTGCTCCTCCCCAGGGACCTTACAGAAACTGGGGTGAGGAGAGCTTCTGGACCTGGAAGTGGTTGAAATGATATCCCTTTTCCCGGGCAGGTCCTATCTGAGTACGTGTGTCAGAAAGAACACCGTGCTGGCGACAGGGTTTCTCTTGTGGAGCTAGGGAGAAATCATGGCCTTTTGGAAAGGGCTGTACATACTCAGTCGAGTAGGAGATTTTATTGCCTCCTCTCTGCCTAGGTTTGGCAAAAACAACCTGGCCTGGGCAAGGGCCCGTGGAAGGAGCTGTGGAGACAAGAAGGCAGCTGGCAGGTGGAGATGATCAGATCAAGCTGGTGGTAGTTTTGCCTGGGGTGGCCCGGTCAGGTAGCTTGACAATTACACCCATCCTCCCCCACCCCCATTAAAGTTAATTGAGTTGTTATGGAGCCACAGTGAGNACACATGCCCTAGTGGTTGCCATCCTTTCCCTCCACTCCCAGCTCTCGGTGCTTTCCTTATGAATGGCTGTTGTTCAGTTGCTCAGTCTTGTCCGACTCTTTGTGAGCCCATGGACTGCAGCACACTAGGCTTCCTGGTCCTTCACCATCTCCTGGAGCTTGCTGAAACTCATGTCCATGGAGTCAGTGATGGCTCAATATAAAATGGCTAAGACACCTGTAAACCCCATATCCTCACTCTGTATCATCACTGGGGACAAGGGAGCATATGTCCTTGCAGTGATTGGATTGATTTGGACCACATTCTGGAGCTGCTGATTAACAAACTCATTCCCTGGAGCTTTGCCCTAAGCATGTGGCTGACCAAAAGATTTGTGTAAGAACAAGAGCTCCTGCTGTTATCAAAGAAGGGAAAATATGTGTGGCCATTGGACAACTCATATCCACTGCAGCATGACTTTTGGGAAAATGTCTTGTCTTGCCTTGGTTTCCTTATCTGTGCAATGGGGATAACAGCGGTGCTACTTCTCCTGAGGGCTGAGTGATGAGCATGGCCCGTCCTGCTCAGAACATGCNAGCATGACTTTTGGGAAAATGTCTTGTCTTGCCTTGGTTTCCTTATCTGTGCAATGGGGATAACAGCGGTGCTACTTCTCCTGAGGGCTGAGTGATGAGCATGGCCCATCCTGCTCAGAACATGCTGGCTTTGAGCGAGGTAAGAGTACCATGTGACACCACACGATAGAAGTTTTATGAACTCCCTAAGTTTGTGGGCTAAGCAGGCTTGGACTGTGTTCTACAGATCTTTGAATTTCAACGCTGGGGAGAGAGGGACATAAAAGGGTGACGAACATGCCTTGTGAAGAAAAGCCTCAATTGCGGAAATCGGGGGTGCCTTTCTTTCTCTAAGGTTTTTTTGGACCAGAGCCCTGGAAATGCAGAGCCTGGGCCAGTGCTGATGTTCATGTTCTAGACTGCATCTCCTGTCACTGAACTTTTTTTCCCAGTCGTGGAGCTGACTGTGGCTCAGATCATGAACTCCTTATTGCCAAATTCAGATTTAAATTGAAGAAAGTAGGAGAAACCACTAGACCAGGTATGACCTAAATAATTACGATTATACAGTGAAAGTGACAAATAGATTCAAGGGATTAGAGTGCCTTATCTCTCTTATCACTCTCTGATAAGAGTGCGTGAAGAACTATGGACAGATGTTCCTGACATTGTACAGGAAGCAGAGATCAAGATCATCCCCAAGAAAAAGAAATGCAAAGAGGCAAAACGATTGAAGAGTTTTTGCAAATAGCTAAGAAAGCAAGAGAAGCTAAAGGCAAAGGAGAAAAGGAAAGATATACCCATTTGAATGCAGAGTTCCAAGGAATAGCAAGTGAAAGTGAAGTCTCTCAGTCGTGTTCGACTCTTTGAGACTCTGTGGACTGTAGCCCACCAGGCTCCTCCGTCCATGGGATTCTCCAGCAAGAATACTGGAGTGGGTTGCCATTTCCTTCTCCAGGGGATCTTCCCGACCCAGGGATTGAACCCAGGTCTCCTGCATTGCAGGCAGATGCTTTAACCTCTGAGCCACCAGGAAAGCAAAGAATAGCAAGGAGAGATAAAAAAGCCTTCCTCAGTGATCAAATGCAAAGGAATAGAGGAAAACAATAGAATGGGAAAGACTAGAGATCTCTTCAAGAAAATTAAGGTACCAAGGGAAAATTTCATGCAAAGATGGGCTCAATAAAAGACAGAAATGGTATGGACCTAACAGAAGCAGAAGATATTAAGAAGAGGTGGCAAGAATACACAGA
>SJYW01041550.1:963151-1001939 GCA_006410735.1 Raphicerus campestris
TGAACTGTGAGCTTCCAGATGTTCAAGCTGGATTTAGAAAAGGCAGAGGAACCAGAGATCAAATTGTCAACATCAATTGGATCATCAGAAGAACATGAGAGTTCTAGAAAAGTATTTACTTTTGCTTTATTGACTATGCCAAAGCCCTTGATTGTATGGATCACAGCAAACTGGAAAATTCTGAAAGAGATGGACATACCAGACCACCTTACTTGCCTCCTGAGAAATCTGTGTGCAGGTCAAGAAGCAACAGTTAGAACCAAATGTGGAACAACAGACTGATTCCAAGTTGAGGAAGGAGTATGTCAAGGCTGTATATTGTCACCCTGCTTATTTAACTTATATGCAGCGTATATTATCTGCATGAGAAATGCTGGCTGGATGAAACACAAGATGGAATCAAAATTGCCAGGAGAAATATCAATAACCTCAGACACACAGATGACACCACCCTTATGGCAGAAAGCGAAGAGCTAAAGAGCCTCTTGTTGAAAGTCAAAGAGGAGAGTGAAAAAGCTGGCTAAAAACTCAAGATTCAGAAAACTAAGATCATGGCATCCAGTCCCATCACTTCAAGGCCAATAGATGGGGAAACAATGGAAACAGTGACAGACTTTATGTTTTGGGGCTCCAAAATCACTGCAGTTAGTGACTGCAGCCATGAAGTTAAAAGATGCTTGCTCCTTGGAAGAAAAGCTATGGCCAACTTAGACAGCATATTAAAAAGCAGAGACATTACTTTGCCAACAAAGGTCCATCTAGTCAAAGCTATGGCTTTTCTAGTAGTCATATATGGATGTGAGTGTTGGACTATAAAGAAAGCTAAGTGCTGAAGAATTGATGCTTTAGAACTGTGGTGTTGGAGGACTCTTGAGAGTCCCTTGGACTGCAAGGAGATCCAACTAGTCCATCCTAAAGGAAATCAGTCCTGAATATTCATTGGAAGGACTGATGCTGAAGCTGAAACTCCAATCCTTTGGCCACCTGATGCGAAGAACTGACTCATTGGAAAAGACCCTGATGCTGGGAAAGATTGAAGTTGGGAGGAAAAGGGGATGACAGAGGATGAGATGGTTGAATGACATCACCAACTCTGTGGCCATGAGTTTGAGCAAGCTTTGGGAATTGGTGATGTACAGGGAAGGCTGGTGTGCTGCAGTCCATGGGGTCACAAAGAGTTGGACCCAACTGAGTGACTGAACTGAACTGATGGAAGCTCAGCAGAATTGGGGCAGTGTTCCAACCAGCTTGATTTCTGGAACTCCCTGTATGAGGAGGCAGAGACCCTAGGGAGGAAGACCAGGGTTAGCTGTCATCTCTGGGATTGGGGGCAGCAGGTAGCTGGTAGTCTCCATGAATCCTCCTTACTTAAGCCTTTTAATGGCCTTCAGCATTCCCTGTTTCCCCCAGAAACCCTCAGTGGAAGGGACCCCACTCCCTGTCTCCAGGAGTTATCAAGGGCATGGGGGCAGGGATCAGTTCCCTTGGAGAGTTGTTGTTTAGTCACTAAATCTTGTCCGACTCTTTCTTGACCCCATGGACTGTAGCCCTCTAGGCTCCTCTGTCCATGGGATTTCCCAGGCAGGAATGCTGGAGTGAGTTGCCATTTCCTTCTCCAGGGGATCCTTCCCACCCAGGGATTGAACCCTGGCCTCCTGCATTGGGAGGCAGCTTCTTCACCACTGAGCCGCCAGGGAAGCCCTCTTTGGACAAAGGATTCCTCAGAGACCTGGCCAGTGAGGAACACACCAGAGGCCCCTGACCTTGTTACATCACTGCTGTGACAGTTGTGGTCAGGGCCGTATTGGTGGGTGGTCGTGGCTGTGGAGGTGATGCAAGTTCAAGGTCACGGTCACATTTCCTCTTCTCAAGCCCTGCCTCCTTCCTCCTCTGCCCTCTCAGTCAGGGCTGGCCATCTGGCTCTGGGGAGGAAGCTGCCTTCTGAAGAATAAACCCAAACCCCTTCTCTTTGCTAAGCGTTTCTCTGGCCTCCTTCCCCAGAGTTCCAATCCTCGGGTGCTCCCGAGTTTCCCCTTGCTCACTTCCGAACTTGAACTTTTCTTTGTCCTTGAAGCTTCCTAATGCTAGGCAGCGCTGAGGGTAGCGGTGGTGATTATTATTAATTATTGGTCTGCAGCTAATAGCCACCACTTACTACCTCTAGACCATACCAGCTGGTGCAAAGCACAGTCCCATTTGATAGTTCTTCCAGGCCTGCCCGTGTTTCCCTGGCCACACTGGTAAGGAGATGGAGGCTTGGAGACATTAAGTAACCCGCCCAGGTGCAAGTGAGGTCAGCGCCTTTTAATCCACATCCATCTGANTTTGATAGTTCTTCCAGGCCTGCCCGTGTTTCCCTGGCCACACTGGTAAGGAGATGGAGGCTTGGAGACATTAAGTAACCCGCCCAGGTGCAAGTGAGGTCAGCACCTTTTAATCCACATCCATCTGACCAGAAAGCCAGGATCATAGTCAAGTTCTACCTGGATGATTGTTTCCTAAAAAACAAAGTAGCAAATAATGCTGAGGACCGGAGACCTGATTTGGGTCATTCGTTTACTCAGTAACCTCTGGGTCCCTGCTGGGTAAGGAGGAGAAGAGTCAGAAGTCCTGGCAGCACAGAGGTACTGATGGACAAGTAAGTCATCATTGCAGTGTGGGGGGGCTGTTCTCATAGTCTGGGGAGTGAGGCTGCTTTTTTTTTTTCTTTAATAATTTTGTTTATTTATTTTGGCTATGCTGGGTCTTTGTTGCTGCTTTTCTCCAGTTGCAGTGAGCAGGGGCCACTCTCCAGTTGCGGTGCATGGGCTTCTCACTGCGGTGGCTTCTCTTGTTGCAGAGCCACGGATTCTAGGCTGGCGGGCTTCAGGAGTTGCGGCTCCCGGGCTCTAGAGCGCAGGCTCAGTAGTTGTGGCGCACGGGCACTAGTTGCATCACAGCCTGTGTGATCTTCCTGGGTCAGGGGTCGAACCTGTGTCTCCTGTATTTCTGGTGGATTCTTTACCTCTGAGCCACCAGGAAAGCCCAGGAGAAAGGCTTCTTAAAGGAGGTGTCTCTACATTGGATTTTGAAGGATGCATAGGAGTTTGTTACTATGGAAGGGCAGGAAGAGCATCTAGCAAGACATATCCCAAAGCACCAATCATTGGATCAGCAATTGGGGAATGCATTAAAGGCAGGGACCACAGGCCTTCCTAAATCTCTAGTTCCTTGAACAGTGCCTGACACAGGCTTGATAAATGCTCCTTTGAATGAGTAGCCAAGTTAACACACTGGGAAATGGGGCGGGAGAAATCGTAGAAGAAACAGATGGAGCTTGAATGTGGATGTGGAAGGCCTCATGAAGCAAGCAAGGACTGGCTCCGAAAGGAAGCTATTGGAGGTTGTTACCCAGGGGAGATGGGTGTTCAGATCTGTTTCATTTAATAACACATAGGTATTTAAGCCTCTGGTTTTTCCTCTTAGAGAAGAAACTGACTGCTTTTAAACACACAAAGTGGCAAAATCTTCAGTTTCATTCATCATGAAGAAGAAAGGAAGTTAAGCTACAGGGAGATATATTCCATTATCAGATTGGCAGAGTTCAAAAGCTTATAATATACTGTAGTTTGGGAAGCAATGACCGTGGTACTTTGTGTGGTACAGAATAAACTGATGGTACCCATTGGATTCAGCGACCGTTTAAATTTTAAATGCATCCACCCTTTATTCCAGCAGGTCCACGTCTAGAAAGTTATCTTACAAATATGCTTGCTTTGTGTGAAATGAGGCACTTCCTAGATTTATTCACTGCTTCATTGTAAGAGCAGCCTAGTGCCCCGTTAGCTGATTATATAAGGTCAAGCCCATCCATACAGAACAGCTGGAGCAAAGGATGAGGAAATGGGCAGAGTAGAATAATCTCTCACATCTGTTCTTAAGAGATGAAAGGCTGGTACAGAACAGGGTATGGAGTATGTTTCTCTCCATCTGATTACAGAAGATATGTATTTATTTTTGTTATAGATGCATAAAATGTTTCCTGGAAGGATATAGAAGAAACGGATGGTGTCACCTCTAGAGAGAGGGACCATTTTGGGACCAGGAGGGGGAGGTAGCTTGTTACTTCTACCCTTTGTTTAAAAGAAAGGAAGTTAAACTAGCAAGAATAAACCAGATCTCTGGCACTGACAGAGATCATTTCTAATATTAAGGGGAAAACAGTGAGGTGCCAAACAGGTATATATTATGACACCTTTGGGGGAAACAAAGTAGATAAACTATATTTGGAAGAATAATAATATATTGTTAGCAATATCGGAGTTTTCTCTGTGGGGTAGGATGGGAGCGCTTTGAGTTCAGGGAGCAAGACTCATTTTTCACAGTGTACCATTTTGGGTAGTTGTGGAAAGTTTAGCACAGAAATGTGTTACCTATTAAAAGTAAATTAATATGAAGAGAGGCCAAGTGGACACATTGGGAAATGGGGCGGGAGAAATNATGACTCTATATTAAGTCTTGGTATTGTTTTCTTAGTACAAAGGCAAATTCCTTTGGAATGAGTTTTTTTCTGGCCAGAATCTGCTTTGTATATAATTACCACCAACAGTTAAATCCCCCTTTTCTCCATCATCTTAAGAATTTTAGGACTTAAGACTAATCATTAAAATAATTAGTCTTTGATATAAACTGCTCCTCTCCATGATCAGATAAATTATTTCCAAGGCTGTCTTCCAAGTGCCCAAGTCTACAGAGGCATGAACTTTGTCCTTTTTAGGGTTTCTTTGTGTCTAGAAGTTTCCTAGCTAAATTCCTTTGTCTGTGTTGACCTATTAAAGTTTATTTTTCAATAATTCCTTTTTCTTGGTTCTGGAAAAATAACTATTTATATCACAGAATAATTATACCTCTGAAGAACCAGTTTGGGTACTTAATTAATACTAGATCTTTCTCTCTCTGTTTTTAAAGTCAAATCTTTTCTTTTTCTGCTTACTTATTTTTTTTCTTTAACTATCTTAACCATTTTTATACCTAGANACAGAATAATTATACCTCTGAAGAACCAGTTTGGGTACTTAATTAATACTAGATCTTTCTCTCTCTGTTTTTAAAGTCAAATCTTTTCTTTTTCTGCTTACTTATTTTTTTTCTTTAACTATCTTAACCATTTTTATACCTAGATAGTGTATTAAAAAGGAGAGACATCCCTTTTCTGACAAAGGTCTGTATAGTCAAAGCTGTGGTTTTTCCAGTTGTCATGTATGGATGTGAGTACTGGACCATCAAGAAGGCTGAGTGCTGAAGAATTGATGCTTTTGAATTATGGTGCTGGAGAAGATGCTTGAGAGTCCCTGGGACAGCAGGGAGATCAAACCAATCAATCCCAAAGGAAATCAACCCTGAATGTTCACTGGAAGGACTAANGTGAGTACTGGATCATCAAGAAGGCTGAATGCTGAAGAATTGATGCTTTTGAATTATGGTGCTGGAGAAGATGCTTGAGAGTCCCTGGGACAGCAGGGAGATCAATCAATCCCAAAGGAAATCAACCCTGAATGTTCACTGGAAGGACTGATGCTAAAGCTGAAGCTCCAATATTTTGACCCCCTGATGGGAAGAGCCTACTCAGTGGGAAAGACCTTGATGCTGGAAAAGATTGAGGGCAGGAAGAGAAGGGAGCGGCAGAGGATGAGCTGGTTGGATGGCATCATTGACTCAGTGGACATGAGTTTGAGCAGACTCTGGGAGATAGTGAAGGACAGGGAAGCCTGGCATCCTGCACTCCATGGGGTTGCAAAGAGTTGGACATGACTGAGCGACTGAACAGCAGAACCAGTTTTAAGTGTACATCTCAGTAGCATTAAGTATGCTTGCACTGGTACACATCTAGGTCTCTTTCATAAAGCTCAGAACATAGATTTTGACTGATTATCAAATGTACAATGGTCTGCTTGTTCCCATTACTTTCTCTTCTGTAATGTTCTTTGATGTGGCTTTAAAGCTTGCGTGGAGTTTTAAGAATCCAGGTTCCTTGGAGTTCCTTGGTGGTATCTCTTAATCTGATTCCAGGAAGGCTGTTGGAATCAAAGGTGTCTGGAGAGTGCACATCCAGCAGTGGGGAGACGGTGCTGTGGGGAGGGGGCTGCGTGTGGACTGGCCGCTGGACTGCATGAACCTTACCCAAAGATTGGCTCCTTCCTAGTTCCTCCCAACGGTTGTGAAGTGGGAATCTGGGCCCAGTGCTGCCAGACTTTCTGGTTTTTTATTTTTCAAAGAGACACTGGAAATCCAATTTTTATATGAAATTTCCTCATTTTTAAGTGCGGGCAGCTAAACTGAGATTTTGTTTTAAAAGGCATGTTTAAAGTACCAGCAATAACTGCAGATCATCTCTGTGGGCCTAATCAGCCTGGGAGTCACCTGTTTCGGATCTCTAATTTTATCCCGCCTAATTATGGTAGAGATAGGAAATTGAAACCCCTGGATAGGGTAATACCTTTCCCCGAAGTCATATAACAGTTCAGTGGTTAGATCAGGACTTGAATTAAAATTTCCATTACAGAAGTCTGAAGGCTGGTTGAAGTTTTTTTCTTGGGCAGATATACCTGCTCTATTTATGTATGTGTTTATCTTTTTACCTATTTGGCGTTGTCTCTTACGAAATAACAGGTGGCTTCTTAAAAAGATAAAACAGATTTGTTTCTCAGCCTGGATAGCTTTGTGGTTAAGCAGGAACTCCAGAATCGAATTGCCTAAGTCTGAGTCAGGCTCCAGGTCTTACCAAATAACGGGGTAGGTACGGTGATATACTGGGCAAATCACTGAACCTCTCTGTGCTGTAGTTTTCCCTTCTAAGAAAGAAATGATAAAGTAATTATAGAATTAAAGGAGATAATACATACAAAGAACTTAGAGTAGGGCCTAGAACACAGAACTGCAATTTGGGTATTATCTATGGTGGTGGTGCTGTTGGTGGTCATGCTGCTGATGGCAATGCTGATGCCAGTGACAAAGATGGTGGTGCTGATGGCGATGCTGATGCCAGTGACAAAGATGGTGGTGCTGATGGTGATGCTGATGCCAGTGATAAAGATGGTGGTGCTGATGATGACTGCTATAGTGATGCTGATGGTGCTGATGAAAGTGATCATGATGTGATCACTGTCATGTGATCACTGATGTATTGATACAGTGATATGGGGATCATAGGGATGACAAAGAAGAATATTAGAAAGCTCTTAATTCACAGGATTGTAAAGTAGGCATGATTTATGTGATTAAAGGATGAGTCGATTTACCGGAAAATACCCTTCAGGATTCCTTTAAGTGGTGGTCTCCATCTTTTGTACAATAATGGAACCTGCCCATTGTTGTCTTAGGAACTTATCTGTGAGGTAAGGTGAGACATAACCTTCATTTGTCATTCTTTGTTTGAAGTCTTTCTGGCTACTGATCTTTCCAGTTTGCCTGTTCTGCCTGGGAGGGCATCATAGTTCTTAAACTCCACAGCAGGTAGCTTTGAACTCTATGCAGGCCCCTGGTCCACACTCTTGGGGGCATCCTGTTTACCTGCGCCTGTGTTTGTGTCCGCAGGAGTGGAATGTCACGTGGAACACCAGCAACCCCGACTTCACCAAGTGCTTTCAGAACACCGTCCTCGTGTGGGTGCCTTGCTCTTACCTCTGGGTCTGCTTCCCCTTCTACTTCCTCTATCTCTCCCACCATGACCGGGGCTACATTCAGATGACACATCTCAACAAAGCCAAGACTGTAAGTCTCCTGGGATTTTATTGTGATGTGCGTATTGGGGGGTGGGGTGTGTGCTGGGGCAGGGAAGACTGCTTGTGAAAACTGACATGTTCCTTCTGCTTAATTGACCCTGAGCTGCCTTTTACTAGGACACAGAATAATAATGTGGTGAATAAAGCCTGGGGCTCTGAATTCAGATGTGGGTTCAGATGTTGGCATTGCCACTTATTAGCTATATGACCTTGAGCAAATTTCTTTCTTCCTTCCAGTTTTATTGAGATATAATTGACAAACAGCACTGTATTAAGCATACAGCACAATGATTTGACTTACATAGGTCATGAAATGATTATCGCAGTAAATTTCATGAACATGCACCATCTCATACAGATACAAAATTAAAGAAATGGAAAGAAATTTTTTTTTTAAGAATTTTTTTCCCTTGAGCAAATTTCTTAACCTCCCTGAGCCTCAGTTTCCCCATGATTACAGTGGGGGTGATAGAATCTATCTCACAAGATCATATGGAGGTCTTCTTCCCTGACTCAAGGATGTCTTTTTTAATTAAAAAAAATTTTTTTTTTAATCTTGAAATAGTTTCAAACTGCAGAAGAGTTCCAAGGATGATATTAAGTACTCCCTCAGCCCTCTGAATACCCATTGTTTATAGTCACCGATTTTTAACATTCTGCCACATTTAACATTTTAACATCTTACTTTCTTTTGCTCTCTCCATATGCACACAGTATTTATTTTTTTCTGAATTATTTGAGAAAAGCTAGCATCCACCATGCCTCTTTGCCCCTTCTTCAGTGTATCTTTTCTCAAAGCAAGGATATTCTGTTATGTAACCACAGCACAATTAAATGTAGGAAATTCAACATGGACGCAATACTTTAAAAGAAAAATATAAACCACTATGTATATTCCCCTTTTGTCACTTGCCCCAATACTGTCCTTTCTAGCATCCCCTCCTCCTCCCATCCAATTCAGGGTCATTCATTGCGCTTGATCACACTGTTTCTTTATTTTTCTGTTATTTTGGAAGACCTTTCCACCGTTTTTTTTTTTTTTTTTTTTAAATGATGTTGGCATATTTGGAGAACATGGGCCAGTTAATTTAGAGTCAGTTCCTCAACTTGGGCTCTTGGGACCGTGTTTTCTCACAGTTTGATTCAGTAATGCCTGTCTGGCTGGAGAACTACAAAAGGGCCATGGGGTCCTTCTCTGGGTTACATCTAAGGCCCACGTGGTATCCATCTGCCCCTCAGTGATGGGCTTAATTCTGGTCATCTGGTCAGCAAGTCTTTCTCCACTATACAGATGCTGGTATGCCTCTTGTAAGAATGAGCTTTCTGGGGGAGACACATGAAGGGCATGTATATATCCTGTATATATCCATGTATATATCCTGTGTGCATTCCACTTTCTCCTCTTAGCATGTGTCTCAGTGCTTTATTAAAGCCCCATTTCCCGAGATTGATTTCCATAAGCCCTTGGCAAACAGGGTAAACTTGAATGATTTTACTGAAGCTGTCCCCTTGCCTGTGATGCCATTGCTCAGACCACATTCCAAGCCCATCTCACCATGCTGTCTGCTCCCCTGTCTTCAGCTGGATCTGGTGTCTTCCTCTTAGACCTCTAGCAGCACTTTGTGCTTTCCATGGAGAGCAACATCTCCCTTTAACGTGTAAACCAGAGGGCTTCCTTGGTGGTCCAGTGGCTAAGACTCCATGCTCCCAGGGCAGGGGCCCCTGAGCTCCATCCCTTGGGGGAACTAGATCCCACATGCCACAACTAAGGCCAGGCACAGCCAAAGAAATAAAAATATTTTTTAAAAAAACTGTAAGATTTTGTGTGTGCCTTGCTGAAAAACACTCTAGTAACTTCTCATCATAGGGAGTAAAACCTGGACGTCCTCTCAGTGGCAGCTTGATCTGGCTCCAGGCTCCTCTTAAGCTACCTCCTGTCACACCCACGGCTCATGCCACAGCAGGCATGAACCTGCTGAACACATTTCTGCCTCAGGACCTTTGCACTTGCTGTATCCTCTGCCCGAATTGTTCTCTCCCTCAAGTAGTCACTGTTGGCTCTTCACCAGATGTCACCTGATGGGAGAGGCCTTCTCTGACCACCCTATCTTATCTGTTTTATTTCTTCTTCCTGATGGCTCAGACGGTAAAGAATCTGCCTGCAAGGCAGGAGACCCAGGTTTGATCCCTGGGTTGGGAAGATCCCCTGGAGAAAGGCACGGCTACCCACTCCAATATTCTTGTCTGGAGAATTCCGCAGACAGAGGAACCTGGGAGTGGGCGGCTACAGTCCATGGTTTCATAAAGCGTCATGCGCGACTGAGCAACTAACACTGTCACTTTTCATGCGCTCATTCCTTTCTAGCGTTATATTGTGTATTTTTCCGTTTGTTTCTTGCCCGTTCCATCCACTGGAATCACAGCTCCATGAAAGCAGTGACTTCTGTCTGTTTTATTCATCGTTCTGTCCTTCACGTCTGTGGTCCATGGTAGGCCCCCAGTAAATTTTGGTTGGCTTAATACTGTTGGATGAATGGCCATTGTGTGAGGGACCCTGTGTAGGCCATGGATGTCGATAAGTCAGAGACTGAAGTCTTCAGGTGCTGGGGAGAATAATGACAGACAGAATCATGGCTGGGTTGCAGAGGAGACACAGACCAGCATGGGCCGGCCTGGATACTGGCTCACCCTGCCTAGGACTGGACTGGATCCCAGAGGATGTATTCTGTGTCTGAAGATCGCAGGCGATGGTTTAGGGGGTAGCCGGTTCCTCCGAGGCTGAGCTTTTTGCAGGGTGCCGGAGCAGTTCCAGGGCTGTCCACTGTAAGATGTGCATGCACTTCTCTTCCAGGCCTTGGGATTTTTGCTATGGATCGTCTGCTGGGCAGACCTCTTCTACTCTTTCTGGGAAAGAAGTATGGGCAAGCTCCTGGCCCCAGTGTTCCTGGTCAGCCCAACCCTCTTGGGCATCACCATGGTAAGTAGTGGCTGCCATTTGGAAATGAGAAGATCTTACAGTAGAAATACGGCTGTCTTGGGTGAATTTGGTTTGGTCTTGTTGGGAGGAGGGAGGAAAGGATGATGGAACTAAGGCGTAAAGAATGAGCAGGATGTTAAAGCTGAAGGGGCTAGAGATAGGGAGGATCCAGTGGAGAGACCAGTACGTGCAAATGTCCTGGTGTCAGAGTGGGGGAGATGGAGAGTTGGCCTGTGTGGCTGGGGCAGAGGCAGCGAAGAGGGGCGCAGGGGAGCTGGAAGGGCAGGGGGCTGACTCTGAAGGACCTTGAGCTCCAGGGTGAGCGGGTTTTGTCTTGTGTTTCAGTCCCAGAGTTGGGTTCCAAACCTTTTCTGTGCCACACACCCCTTTCTTCTTTGCCAGTCTGGTCTCAGAATAATGTTCTAAAAATCATAAAACACATAGGCTTGTGGAGGAAACCAGTCATACACAATATGTATATGTATGAAGATCTTAATGAGGTCCATTTATGGTTTTACTTGAGGTTTATTTTGCATAGGGTAAAATTCACTTTTTTGCTTGAGCAGTTGATGAGTTTTGATAAACCGATACTGTCGGGTAAGCACCATGCACACAGTGGAGATACACAGGAACATAGCAATTCATAGCCCCCGAAAGCTCCCTCATGCTGCCCNTTTATAGTCACCGATTTTTAACATTCTGCCACATTTAACATTTTAACATCTTACTTTCTTTTGCTCTCTCCATATACACACAGTATTTATTTTTTTCTGAATTATTTGAGAAAAGCTAGCATCCACCATGCCTCTTTGCCCCTTCTTCAGTGTATCTTTTCTCAAAGCAAGGATATTCTGTTATGTAACCACAGCACAATTAAATGTAGGAAATTCAACATGGACGCAATACTTTAAAAGAAAAATATAAACCACTATGTATATTCCCCTTTTGTCACTTGCCCCAATACTGTCCTTTCTAGCATCCCCTCCTCCTCCCATCCAATTCAGGGTCATTCATTGCGCTTGATCACACTGTTTCTTTATTTTTCTGTTATTTTGGAAGACCTTTCCACCGTTTTTTTTTTTTTTTTTTTTAAATGATGTTGGCATATTTGGAGAACATGGGCCAGTTAATTTAGAGTCAGTTCCTCAACTTGGGCTCTTGGGACCGTGTTTTCTCACAGTTTGATTCAGTAATGCCTGTCTGGCTGGAGAACTACAAAAGGGCCATGGGGTCCTTCTCTGGGTTACATCTAAGGCCCACGTGGTATCCATCTGCCCCTCAGTGATGGGCTTAATTCTGGTCATCTGGTCAGCAAGTCTTTCTCCACTATACAGATGCTGGTATGCCTCTTGTAAGAATGAGCTTTCTGGGGGAGACACATGAAGGGCATGTATATATCCTGTATATATCCATGTATATATCCTGTGTGCATTCCACTTTCTCCTCTTAGCATGTGTCTCAGTGCTTTATTAAAGCCCCATTTCCCGAGATTGATTTCCATAAGCCCTTGGCAAACAGGGTAAACTTGAATGATTTTACTGAAGCTGTCCCCTTGCCTGTGATGCCATTGCTCAGACCACATTCCAAGCCCATCTCACCATGCTGTCTGTTCCCCTGTCTTCAGCTGGATCTGGTGTCTTCCTCTTAGACCTCTAGCAGCACTTTGTGCTTTCCATGGAGAGCAACATCTCCCTTTAACGTGTAAACCAGAGGGCTTCCTTGGTGGTCCAGTGGCTAAGACTTCATGCTCCCAGGGCAGGGGCCCCTGAGCTCCATCCCTTGGGGGAACTAGATCCCACATGCCACAACTAAGGCCAGGCACAGCCAAAGAAATAAAAATATTTTTTAAAAAAACTGTAAGATTTTGTGTGTGCCTTGCTGAAAAACACTCTAGTAACTTCTCATCATAGGGAGTAAAACCTGGACGTCCTCTCAGTGGCAGCTTGATCTGGCTCCAGGCTCCTCTTAAGCTACCTCCTGTCACACCCACGGCTCATGCCACAGCAGGCATGAACCTGCTGAACACATTTCTGCCTCAGGACCTTTGCACTTGCTGTATCCTCTGCCCGAATTGTTCTCTCCCTCAAGTAGTCACTGTTGGCTCTTCACCAGATGTCACCTGATGGGAGAGGCCTTCTCTGACCACCCTATCTTATCTGTTTTATTTCTTCTTCCTGATGGCTCAGACGGTAAAGAATCTGCCTGCAAGGCAGGAGACCCAGGTTTGATCCCTGGGTTGGGAAGATCCCCTGGAGAAAGGCACGGCTACCCACTCCAATATTCTTGTCTGGAGAATTCCGCAGACAGAGGAACCTGGGAGTGGGCGGCTACAGTCCATGGTTTCATAAAGCGTCATGCGCGACTGAGCAACTAACACTGTCACTTTTCATGCGCTCATTCCTTTCTAGCGTTATATTGTGTATTTTTCCGTTTGTTTCTTGCCCGTTCCATCCACTGGAATCACAGCTCCATGAAAGCAGTGACTTCTGTCTGTTTTATTCATCGTTCTGTCCTTCACGTCTGTGGTCCATGGTAGGCCCCCAGTAAATTTTGGTTGGCTTAATACTGTTGGATGAATGGCCATTGTGTGAGGGACCCTGTGTAGGCCATGGATGTCGATAAGTCAGAGACTGAAGTCTTCAGGTGCTGGGGAGAATAATGACAGACAGAATCATGGCTGGGTTGCAGAGGAGACACAGACCAGCATGGGCCGGCCTGGATACTGGCTCACCCTGCCTAGGACTGGACTGGATCCCAGAGGATGTATTCTGTGTCTGAAGATCGCAGGCGATGGTTTAGGGGGTAGCCGGTTCCTCTGAGGCTGAGCTTTTTGCAGGGTGCCGGAGCAGTTCCAGGGCTGTCCACTGTAAGATGTGCATGCACTTCTCTTCCAGGCCTTGGGATTTTTGCTATGGATCGTCTGCTGGGCAGACCTCTTCTACTCTTTCTGGGAAAGAAGTATGGGCAAGCTCCTGGCCCCAGTGTTCCTGGTCAGCCCAACCCTCTTGGGCATCACCATGGTAAGTAGTGGCTGCCATTTGGAAATGAGAAGATCTTACAGTAGAAACACGGCTGTCTTGGGTGAATTTGGTTTGGTCTTGTTGGGAGGAGGGAGGAAAGGATGATGGAACTAAGGCGTAAAGAATGAGCAGGATGTTAAAGCTGAAGGGGCTAGAGATAGGGAGGATCCAGTGGAGAGACCAGTACGTGCAAATGTCCTGGTGTCAGAGTGGGGGAGATGGAGAGTTGGCCTGTGTGGCTGGGGCAGAGGCAGCGAAGAGGGGCGCAGGGGAGCTGGAAGGGCAGGGGGCTGACTCTGAAGGACCTTGAGCTCCAGGGTGAGCGGGTTTTGTCTTGTGTTTCAGTCCCAGAGTTGGGTTCCAAACCTTTTCTGTGCCACACACCCCTTTCTTCTTTGCCAGTCTGGTCTCAGAATAATGTTCTAAAAATCATTAAACACATAGGCTTGTGGAGGAAACCAGTCATACACAATATGTATATGTATGAAGATCTTAATGAGGTCCATTTATGGTTTTACTTGAGGTTTATTTTGCATAGGGTAAAATTCACTTTTTTGCTTGAGCAGTTGATGAGTTTTGATAAACCGATACTGTCGGGTAAGCACCATGCACACAGTGGAGATACACAGGAACATAGCAATTCATAGCCCCCGAAAGCTCCCTCATGCTGCCCCTGCCCTCCCCCACTCCCCCACTCCCCGACTCCCGCTCCATTTTCTGCCCCTGTGACTTTGCCTTTTCCAGAAAATCATGTGCATGGAACCGTGCAGGCTGGAGCAGTTGGAGTGTGACTTCTCAGCCTCTGGTGTTCCAAAGACCTTTATTCTATTTTTTTCCATAGTTTCTCAGTGTGTCTGATTAAATGGACTGGATGGATTCTTCAGTTGCAGGACATTTGGGCTGGGAAACCAGTTATCTTTAATTAACTGTTTGCAAAAGAGTAAACAGCAAAAACATATGGGCTTCTTGATCAGTGCATCTCAAATCAGGGTCCACCAGCAAGTGTGATACTTCCTTAATTTCCAGACAGCAACCCAGCGTCCACGGCAGTTGGAGGAGAGGCCTTCCACTTTTTGTTTTCGGATGTGACTCCCAGTGGTGGCAGAGCCCTGGGGGCACTGCTGAGGCCATTGCGCTTTGTTGCTTTCAATTGTCATTGGTGGTGCTGATGAGGGAAAGCGAAGCTATGATTGTTTCCCGTCCAAGTTCATGGACCCCCTGGCTTCTATCCAGAGCCTCATGGACCCTGGGTTACAACCCCTCACCCGAAAGGGAAAGGTGTGACATGGCAGGCTGTGCTTATTTAAGAGCTGAGCGTGGTGAGAATGGGTTGTGAGCAGGAGTGGAAGCTGGGAGGCCAGTAGGGGCCCAGGGACACCTGGGCCAGGGGGATGGAGGCTGAGACCAGAGTGAGCGGTGGGTGAACTGAGGGTGGCCTTGGTGGCAGAGCCAGGTGTGTTGCTGATGGTGAGATGCAGGGAGGGAGGGAGACGAGAGGACCGGGGAGGACAGACATCCAGGTTTCTGGCAGCTAGGGGCTGAGGGGCAGTGCCCTGGGTGCCCATAGCTCCTTGGGAATCGGGTTCATGACTGTGACCAGCATTGGGGTCTGCCTTCAGAGGGCTGTCTGCGGAAGGGCGGGGGCATCTCCTTCTTCAAGGAAAAGTGGTTTCATTGTTCTTTCTCCTTGATCACTGCTGCTGCTGCTGCTAAGTCGTTTCAGTTGTGTCCGACTCTGAATGACCCCATAGACGGCAGCCAACCAGGTTCCCCCATCCCTGGGATTCTCCAGGCAAGAACACTGGAGTGGATCACTGAGTCACGTGTAAAACGGAAGTCATAGTTCAGGGTACCAAGAAATGAATCCCCCCCACCACTGTCATTCTAATGAAGTTCCCTAAAGACAACTGTGTATCAGTCTGTAGCAGGTTAAGTAAGTTTCCTGATCTGCAAACTGGGGCTGAAAACAGGTTGCACTGAGTCGGTGCAGGTGAGTGCGTCCTAGGAGGCGGAGGAAAGAGAGGCTCAGTAGAGGAGAGGGGTTACCACTGCTGCCTGAGGCAGATGAGCCCACTGCATTAGGCTGGACTTCCTTCTCTAAATCATGGGGTGGCGTGCAGCTTGTTTTTGTAAATAAAGTTTTATTGGCAGGTGACCATATTCACTCTTTCNATCACACTGTTTCTTTATTTTTCTGTTATTTTGGAAGACCTTTCCACCGTTTTTTTTTTTTTTTTTTTTAAATGATGTTGGCATATTTGGAGAACATGGGCCAGTTAATTTAGAGTCAGTTCCTCAACTTGGGCTCTTGGGACCGTGTTTTCTCACAGTTTGATTCAGTAATGCCTGTCTGGCTGGAGAACTACAAAAGGGCCATGGGGTCCTTCTCTGGGTTACATCTAAGGCCCACGTGGTATCCATCTGCCCCTCAGTGATGGGCTTAATTCTGGTCATCTGGTCAGCAAGTCTTTCTCCACTATACAGATGCTGGTATGCCTCTTGTAAGAATGAGCTTTCTGGGGGAGACACATGAAGGGCATGTATATATCCTGTATATATCCATGTATATATCCTGTGTGCATTCCACTTTCTCCTCTTAGCATGTGTCTCAGTGCTTTATTAAAGCCCCATTTCCCGAGATTGATTTCCATAAGCCCTTGGCAAACAGGGTAAACTTGAATGATTTTACTGAAGCTGTCCCCTTGCCTGTGATGCCATTGCTCAGACCACATTCCAAGCCCATCTCACCATGCTGTCTGTTCCCCTGTCTTCAGCTGGATCTGGTGTCTTCCTCTTAGACCTCTAGCAGCACTTTGTGCTTTCCATGGAGAGCAACATCTCCCTTTAACGTGTAAACCAGAGGGCTTCCTTGGTGGTCCAGTGGCTAAGACTCCATGCTCCCAGGGCAGGGGCCCCTGAGCTCCATCCCTTGGGGGAACTAGATCCCACATGCCACAACTAAGGCCAGGCACAGCCAAAGAAATAAAAATATTTTTTAAAAAAACTGTAAGATTTTGTGTGTGCCTTGCTGAAAAACACTCTAGTAACTTCTCATCATAGGGAGTAAAACCTGGACGTCCTCTCAGTGGCAGCTTGATCTGGCTCCAGGCTCCTCTTAAGCTACCTCCTGTCACACCCACGGCTCATGCCACAGCAGGCATGAACCTGCTGAACACATTTCTGCCTCAGGACCTTTGCACTTGCTGTATCCTCTGCCCGAATTGTTCTCTCCCTCAAGTAGTCACTGTTGGCTCTTCACCAGATGTCACCTGATGGGAGAGGCCTTCTCTGACCACCCTATCTTATCTGTTTTATTTCTTCTTCCTGATGGCTCAGACGGTAAAGAATCTGCCTGCAAGGCAGGAGACCCAGGTTTGATCCCTGGGTTGGGAAGATCCCCTGGAGAAAGGCACGGCTACCCACTCCAATATTCTTGTCTGGAGAATTCCGCAGACAGAGGAACCTGGGAGTGGGCGGCTACAGTCCATGGTTTCATAAAGCGTCATGCGCGACTGAGCAACTAACACTGTCACTTTTCATGCGCTCATTCCTTTCTAGCGTTATATTGTGTATTTTTCCGTTTGTTTCTTGCCCGTTCCATCCACTGGAATCACAGCTCCATGAAAGCAGTGACTTCTGTCTGTTTTATTCATCGTTCTGTCCTTCACGTCTGTGGTCCATGGTAGGCCCCCAGTAAATTTTGGTTGGCTTAATACTGTTGGATGAATGGCCATTGTGTGAGGGACCCTGTGTAGGCCATGGATGTCGATAAGTCAGAGACTGAAGTCTTCAGGTGCTGGGGAGAATAATGACAGACAGAATCATGGCTGGGTTGCAGAGGAGACACAGACCAGCATGGGCCGGCCTGGATACTGGCTCACCCTGCCTAGGACTGGACTGGATCCCAGAGGATGTATTCTGTGTCTGAAGATCGCAGGCGATGGTTTAGGGGGTAGCCGGTTCCTCTGAGGCTGAGCTTTTTGCAGGGTGCCGGAGCAGTTCCAGGGCTGTCCACTGTAAGATGTGCATGCACTTCTCTTCCAGGCCTTGGGATTTTTGCTATGGATCGTCTGCTGGGCAGACCTCTTCTACTCTTTCTGGGAAAGAAGTATGGGCAAGCTCCTGGCCCCAGTGTTCCTGGTCAGCCCAACCCTCTTGGGCATCACCATGGTAAGTAGTGGCTGCCATTTGGAAATGAGAAGATCTTACAGTAGAAACACGGCTGTCTTGGGTGAATTTGGTTTGGTCTTGTTGGGAGGAGGGAGGAAAGGATGATGGAACTAAGGCGTAAAGAATGAGCAGGATGTTAAAGCTGAAGGGGCTAGAGATAGGGAGGATCCAGTGGAGAGACCAGTACGTGCAAATGTCCTGGTGTCAGAGTGGGGGAGATGGAGAGTTGGCCTGTGTGGCTGGGGCAGAGGCAGCGAAGAGGGGCGCAGGGGAGCTGGAAGGGCAGGGGGCTGACTCTGAAGGACCTTGAGCTCCAGGGTGAGCGGGTTTTGTCTTGTGTTTCAGTCCCAGAGTTGGGTTCCAAACCTTTTCTGTGCCACACACCCCTTTCTTCTTTGCCAGTCTGGTCTCAGAATAATGTTCTAAAAATCATTAAACACATAGGCTTGTGGAGGAAACCAGTCATACACAATATGTATATGTATGAAGATCTTAATGAGGTCCATTTATGGTTTTACTTGAGGTTTATTTTGCATAGGGTAAAATTCACTTTTTTGCTTGAGCAGTTGATGAGTTTTGATAAACCGATACTGTCGGGTAAGCACCATGCACACAGTGGAGATACACAGGAACATAGCAATTCATAGCCCCCGAAAGCTCCCTCATGCTGCCCCTGCCCTCCCCCACTCCCCCACTCCCCGACTCCCGCTCCATTTTCTGCCCCTGTGACTTTGCCTTTTCCAGAAAATCATGTGCATGGAACCGTGCAGGCTGGAGCAGTTGGAGTGTGACTTCTCAGCCTCTGGTGTTCCAAAGACCTTTATTCTATTTTTTTCCATAGTTTCTCAGTGTGTCTGATTAAATGGACTGGATGGATTCTTCAGTTGCAGGACATTTGGGCTGGGAAACCAGTTATCTTTAATTAACTGTTTGCAAAAGAGTAAACAGCAAAAACATATGGGCTTCTTGATCAGTGCATCTCAAATCAGGGTCCACCAGCAAGTGTGATACTTCCTTAATTTCCAGACAGCAACCCAGCGTCCACGGCAGTTGGAGGAGAGGCCTTCCACTTTTTGTTTTCGGATGTGACTCCCAGTGGTGGCAGAGCCCTGGGGGCACTGCTGAGGCCATTGCGCTTTGTTGCTTTCAATTGTCATTGGTGGTGCTGATGAGGGAAAGCGAAGCTATGATTGTTTCCCATCCAAGTTCATGGACCCCCTGGCTTCTATCCAGAGCCTCATGGACCCTGGGTTACAACCCCTCACCCGAAAGGGAAAGGTGTGACATGGCAGGCTGTGCTTATTTAAGAGCTGAGCGTGGTGAGAATGGGTTGTGAGCAGGAGTGGAAGCTGGGAGGCCAGTAGGGGCCCAGGGACACCTGGGCCAGGGGGATGGAGGCTGAGACCAGAGTGAGCGGTGGGTGAACTGAGGGTGGCCTTGGTGGCAGAGCCAGGTGTGTTGCTGATGGTGAGATGCAGGGAGGGAGGGAGACGAGAGGACCGGGGAGGACAGACATCCAGGTTTCTGGCAGCTAGGGGCTGAGGGGCAGTGCCCTGGGTGCCCATAGCTCCTTGGGAATCGGGTTCATGACTGTGACCAGCATTGGGGTCTGCCTTCAGAGGGCTGTCTGCGGAAGGGCGGGGGCATCTCCTTCTTTCAAGGAAAAGTGGTTTCATTGTTCTTTCTCCTTGATCACTGCTGCGCTGCTGCTAAGTCGTTTCAGTTGTGTCCGACTCTGAATGACCCCATAGACGGCAGCCAACCAGGTTCCCCCATCCCTGGGATTCTCCAGGCAAGAACACTGGAGTGGATCACTGAGTCACGTGTAAAACGGAAGTCATAGTTCAGGGTACCAAGAAATGAATCCCCCCCACCACTGTCATTCTAATGAAGTTCCCTAAAGACAACTGTGTATCAGTCTGTAGCAGGTTAAGTAAGTTTCCTGATCTGCAAACTGGGGCTGAAAACAGGTTGCACTGAGTCGGTGCAGGTGAGTGCGTCCTAGGAGGCGGAGGAAAGAGAGGCTCAGTAGAGGAGAGGGGTTACCACTGCTGCCTGAGGCAGATGAGCCCACTGCATTAGGCTGGACTTCCTTCTCTAAATCATGGGGTGGCGTGCAGCTTGTTTTTGTAAATAAAGTTTTATTGGCAGGTGACCATATTCACTCTTCCCTGTCTCATAAGAGGCTGCTTTCATGCTATAGCACAGATTGGAGTGGTTGTGAAAGAAACTCATGGCCCACAGATCCTAAGATATTTACTCTCTGGTCCTTGAAAAAAAGTGTGCTGATTTCTGTGATAAACTGAGCTCCCCGCCCGTGCCACCCCCCCCTCCCCCGCCAACTTTTCCATCCCATCCCGGATCTTGTTAAATTATCATGGCTTTTGAGATGAATACTGTTGTCACCTCCGTTTTGCAGATGAGGCAGCAGAGGCTCAGAGAGGTTTGGTGACATGCCCAAGGTCACCCAGCGAGGTGAGAGCAGAGCTGGGACTGGAGCCAGGCCATTCTGCTACCACTGTCCTGGGGGCAGCCCTCCTCCGGGCCCTGTATCTGCCAGGCCCCAGACTGGGGAGGCCGTGGGGACCTGACCTTCTCCTGACAACTCTTGTTGCATACTTCTCTCTTCCAGCTGCTTGCTACCTTTTTAATTCAGATCGAGAGAAGGAGGGGAGTCCAGTCCTCAGGGATCATGCTCACTTTCTGGCTTATAGCCCTACTGTGTGCCCTTGCCATCCTGAGATCCAAAATCATGACTGCCTTAGAAGAGGTAAGTGTAACCTCGTTCCATGTCTTCCTTTCACAGTGCCTGGGAGATACCTGTTCCTTCTGACTCGTGTGGAAACCATGTATTTCCTTGGGAACCAGAGAATGGCTACCACGTGGGTCTGGCTTCTTCCCTGGGGATTTCCCTCCCCACGATGCAACCTTTGTTCTAGGAGCTTCTTTCCTCCAAGCCCCATTTGTCTGTGTCTCTGTCAGGGGCAGGAGCAGCAGGCAGATGCGCACCGTGCTTGGAGCCTCTGTCAGTGGTGACAGCCGAGCAGGTCGGCTCTCCATGTGTTCTGTCTGGAATGCAGCCGCGTGGGGACTGGTGTCTGCAGGGCGACTCCCCCTGGGGGGCCCTGGACTGGTTCCTACGTGCCACTCCAGCTGGGAAGTGGCCCTTGTTGCTGCTCCTGGGAGTTGTAAAGAGCGGGTCATTTCAGACTGTCCCGTTGTCCCCTGCCACCTTTAGGCTAATCGGAAGCTGGCATTAGGCAAAGCAAGGAGGAGTGACCAAACGTTTATTGAGCACCTGCAGTATACATTTCAGGTGGTCTTTAATAGTGATGGCGGCTGCCGTTTGTTGAGTTCGTGTTTTCAGAGTGCTAGGCCGGGGACTGAGTCTTTTTTGTGAATGATCTTACTGCCATCTCACAGTCAGCCTGGCAGGGTGTCTCAGCCTCAGCAGGGATTGGTATCTGGGGCCTGAGTCTTCCTTTTGTTTTGGGGGAGGGCTGTCCTGTGCATTGCAGGATGTTTAGGGGCCATGCCAGTGGCCCTCCCACCCCTGAACAGAAATGTCTCCAGGAACTGCCAGATGTTCACTGGAAGGCAAAGTCGCCCGTCCTGTTGAGAACCCCTGATCTGTTTGTAGGTGGGGAAACTGAGGCACAGAGAGGCTAAGTAAGCCGATCAAGCCCCATGGCCTCGGCCAGCATGAGCTGAGCCAGGCCTTGAAGGCAGGCCTGATCCACTCCCAAGCCTGGGGCTCCTCCCCATGTCAGCTGCCCTGACCAGGCAGGGTGNCAGCCAAACCCAGGGTCAGGTGGGGTTGGCGGTGCCGGCCTGCTCCCCCTGCTGAGTCACCGAGCGCCGTTCTCCCCAGCTGGCCCTGTGCCCGATGTGTGACTCAAAGCCGTGTCCTGGCCCTGCTTCCCGGCGGGGCTGTTCCCCTCCGCGTGCAGGCCTAGGGCCCGGGCCTTGGGGGCTTTCTGGGGCTCCTGCCTGTCCTCAGCATCGGATCCTTTGATCTTCTGGCCCTGAGGCTACCACTTAGGGTGTGGGGTCAGGGTTGCCATCAGCAGTTGGGGGCATCAGGAACAAATGTGGCAGGTTGTGGACTGCCTCAGCTCCTGCACCCCGCCCTGCCGCTGCCACTTCTTATAGTGGGGGTCCTTGGACTGGCAGCATCAGCGGCACCCCCAGATGCACATTTGAAATGCAGAGTCTCGGGCCTGCTGAGTCCCGCTGAGTCAGGGTCTCATTTTCACAAGATCCCCGGCTGGTTCATGGTGNTTGCCATCAGCAGTTGGGGGCATCAGGAACAAATGTGGCAGGTTGTGGACTGCCTCAGCTCCTGCACCCCGCCCTGCCGCCGCCACTTCTTATAGTGGGGGTCCTCGGACTGGCAGCATCAGCGGCACCCCCAGATGCACATTTGAAATGCAGAGTCTCAGGCCTGCTGAGTCCCGCTGAGTCAGGGTCTCATTTTCACAAGATCCCCGGCTGGTTCATGGTGGAAAAGCACCAGGTTAGCACATTCTTAAAAATTACTCAACTCATTTGGTGGAAGAGGTATTTTTAGCCCTGTTTCATAAATATGGAATATTTTACACGGAGCATTTCAAACCTGCAGAAAAGTTGGAAGACACAGTGAGTACTTGCCATGTACCTGCCAGCTAGATTGCCTACAAGTTAACATTTTGCTAAACTCGTTTTTATCACGTATCTGTCTAGCCAGCCAGCCGGCTAAGATTTTTGGTATTTAAAACTGACCTTGAAATAACATCAGTAGCCTTCATCCGCACACTTAACCATGCGAATCATTAGCCAGAACTCAATATCTCCTTATGGTTCTATTTTGGGTTTTTTAATTTTTTTCTTCCTTCAAGTAAATTCACATAGTGACATTCGTGAATCTTAAGTTACCCATTTGATGAGTTCTGACAAATGATAACTCAAACTCCTATTGAGGCAGACTATCCCTGGAGCCCCAGGAAGTCCCCTCCTGTTCCTTCATGCCAGCCCTGCCCCTTGCAGCCCAGAGGCCACTGCTGGGCGTAGACTGTTAATGAGAGCATGGAAAACTCCATTTGTAATTCCTTTCTCCACCGTTTAGTACTTCATTATGCCAGGGGCTCTGCTGGGCTCTGAGTACCTAGAAATGAACAGACCTTGACCACCCCAAAGGAGAGATGGAGGAGGAGGCAGAGGGCCAGTAAGCCAGCGCTGTGGGATGGACAGAGGGTTCCCAGGCAGGGAAGTGCTGGGGGCGGTGGAGGAGCAAGGAGCCAGTGGTCCTGAAGTCAGCCCAGGGCCCCAGAGCTGGCATCCAGACGAGGGGATGCCTCAGGCCAGTAGGGTTGAAGGCTGGAGGATGGATGGGAAGCTTCTCCTGCTGGTGGAAGGAGCGTGTGCACAAGCCCAGCGGTGTGATGGAATCTGTGGGTGTTTGGGAACTGCATGGCTTTGTGCTTGGCTAAGTTTAGGGGAGCCAGGCAGCTAAGCATGAAAGATCAAGGGTAGAATTGAGTGTCACCATATGGACTTGGAATTATAATCCGAGGGAAAGTTTCTCAGCTGGAGGTGAGTGACACACTCAGGTTGAAAGATCCCTCTTCTTTTGGACGATCCCTCTGGTTGAAAGGAGGGTGCAGGAGCCTGGTGGCACCTAGGAAACCATTACTGGAGCCCAGGCAGATTGAGAGGAATGCTGTCCCAAAGAGTGACCGTGTTCAAAAGCCTTGGAAAGAAGATGGACAAATTCCTGGGAAAGCACACGTGGTGTGTGTGTGCCACAGTAGAAGAAACCATGGTCCTGAGCCTGGAGGAGATTTGCATAGCTGAGAAGCAGCAGAACGAACCTAGAACACCAGTGTTACACACTGTATCACCGGATTTGTTACTGTCAGACATTTGGGTGGTTCTAATCAATAATAATAATAGCAGCCTTGGGTTAATAAAATTAACTTATTTAATCCTCACTGCAACCCAGCGTTGAGGTGGAACTATGAGTCTCTACCCATTTTACAGATGGGAACGCTGAGGTTCAGGGTGGTGTAGTGTCACCTAAGTTCATAGGGCTGGATCAGGGGGTGAGCCCTTCACACCTGAGCAGGCATCAGCATCACCTGGAGGGCTTGTTACAACTCAGATTATTGCTCGGTACCCCCTACCCCACCAGAGCTTCTGAGTCAGTCGGTCTGGGCGGAGCCCAAGCCTTTCTGTTTCTGACAAACCCCCANAGGTTCAGGGTGGTGTAGTGTCACCTAAGTTCATAGGGCTGGATCAGGGGGTGAGCCCTTCACACCTGAGCAGGCATTAGCATCACCTGGAGGGCTTGTTACAACTCAGATTATTGCTCGGTACCCCCTACCCCACCAGAGCTTCTGAGTCAGTTGGTCTGGGCGGAGCCCAAGCCTTTCTGTTTCTGACAAACCCCCAGGCCTGCAGATGCTGGTGCTGAGACGAGGTCTGAGAACCTCTGGTCCGAGCCACACTGCTGCCATGCATCTCCTGCTGGGCATTTAGGCATGCCGAGTTGGAGTCCCCAGCAGAAAACTGAACTAAAAAGCAGAATCAAAACCAGAAAGGGGGGCGGCACTCAGAGAGTTTCTGATGGAAAGAGCTGAGGGGCCCAGACAAGGTCCTCTGAGCGGCCCCTGCAAGGTCATGGGGGACCAGTTCCCAGAGCCAGCGCCTGGGGCTGTTGTACCAAATTACTTTAAACCTCCCTTGCCAGGTAAAGATGCCAAAGAACAGCTCCCTCTGTATGAACGGCTTATTCCTCTTCATCCACCTTCACCTGGGGCCTGAGTTAATCTCGTTTTCACTGAACGGGGGATTGGTCATTAATAAGCCTCCTTCCTCCTTCAGACAGGAGTTCCTCCATTTCAGTCTCAGAGGCCCAGAAGCCCCAAGCCAACATCCTTGCCTTCTCCACTTTGTGGATTAGACCAGAAAGCTTTGCTTGGTTTCAGCTGAATGAAGTGCTGCTTGGATCCTTGGCCAGCAGCCCTCCTTTTTTTTTTTTTTCCCTTCTTTGACGATCAGTTCTTGATTACTTCAGACCTCTGATTATGTTAGCACATAAGACCTCTCACTCGTGTCAGATAGGGACTTCCAGAAACCGGCTCCCAAATTATGTAATTTCTTGTCTGGTGATGGGACCCAGTGTCCGCCCATTGTGATCTGAAAGTCTATGTCTGGATCCAGGGGGATGGAGCAGGGCTGGGGAGAGGAACCTGGGGAGACTCCTAGATGCTGCAGCTTAGAAACTGCAATGCTCATGTTGCTGAACAAGCCTGAGCTGCATCTGGGCTGGGGGGAAGGTGGGATTGGCTCTCCCAGGGTAGGATTTGTACTAGCCAGAGTAAGCAGTAATTTCTGCCCCTGGGCCATCACTCCTTGTGGTCTCAGGTACGAGTCCATCTGGGCACAGTTGGGTATAAAGGGGTTGAATTCATCTCCACTTATGCAGCCTTCTCCCTTCCCCCACCCCAGTTTTATTGAGGAATATTTGATATACATCCCTGATTTAGCTGAAGGTGTGCAACACTGATGGTTTCATATGTGTATATTGTGAAATGATTACTATAGTAGGTTTACGTACCATCTGTTGTCTAATACAGATAGAATAAAAGGAAAATAAAAAAGCAGGGTTTTTTGGGGCTGATCTACACCAACCAGGATCCTTGCGTGGCTTACAGAATCTTAGTTCCCCAACCAGAGATTGAACCCAGGCCCTTAGTGAAATCACAGAGTCCTAACCATTGGACCTCCAGGGGATTCCCCACAAAAGCAGCTTTCCTGGTGGCTCAGATGGTAAAGAATCTGCTTGCAATGCAGGAGACCCAGGTTCAGTCCCTGGGTTGGGAAGATCCCCTGGAGGAGGAAATGGCAACCCACTCCAGTATTCTTGCCTGGAGAATCCCATGGACAGAGGAGCCTGGTGGGCTACAGTCTATGGGGTTGCAAAGAATCAAACACGACTGAGTGACTAACACTAAAATTATAAATGTTGAGACTAAGACTGAATACTTCACCTCTCCTTTCTCATCCTCTCCTCCCAATTTTATCATATGTTAAATTATATCAGTAACTAGTGTTTCCAGCATTACAGCAATTGTAAATATTTTTCACTTGCAGGACCAACTGGAGTCCTATGTCTACATGTCCTTTTTTAAACCGGAAGTATAATTGACCCACAACACTGTCAGTTCTAGATACACATCATAGTGATTCACTGTTACTATATGTTTACAAAACTATTGTTATAAGTCTGCTGCTGCTGCTGCTAACTCGCTTCAGTCGTGTCCAACTCTGTGCTACCCCACAGACGGCCTCCTACCAGACTCCTCTGTCCCTGGGATTCTCCAGGCAAGAACACTGGAGTGGGTTGCCATTTCCTTCTTCAATGCGTGAAAGTGAAAAGTCAAAGTGAAGTCGCTCAGTCATGTCTGACTCTTAGCGACCTCATGGACTGCAGCCCACCAGGCTCCTCCTGTCCATGGGATTTTCCAGGCAAGAGTACTGGAGTGGGGTGCCATTGCCTTCTCCACCTTATAAGTCTAGGTTGCTTCATTCTTTTTTTTTTTTTTTCTTAAACCTTATTTTAATACCCTCCTCACCCCCCAAATTGGGGCAGACCAGAACAGTCTGGGCTGGGTTTAATTTTAAGTTAATACACATTTTTTTGGTCATTGTTTAAATCAACAGTGTGGCAATAAGGGCTTATCCTTGGAAAAAGTGAAACCCATGTTACCAAAAGACATCATGGAAGAACTCCACTTAGTGACTCACTGGCTACTTACTGGCTACTTACTTGCTGTTCTCTGAAACTCTGCATTCGGTTGGGTGTATCCTCCCCTTTCTCCTTTGCCTTTCACTTCTCTTCTTTTCTCGGCTATTTGTAAGGGCTCCTCGATCAATCACTTTGCCTTCTTGTGTTTCTTTTTCTTGGGGATGCTTTTGGTCACCACCTCCTGTACAGTATTGCCAACCTCCGTTCATAGTTCTTCATGCACTCTGTCTACCAGATCTAGTCCCTTGAATCTATTCGTCTGCTCCACTGTATAATCATAAGAAATTTGATTTAGGTGATATCTGAATGGCCTAGTGGATTTCTGTACTTTCTTCAGTTTGAGCCTGAATATTGCAATAAGATCTGTATAGTCAAAGCTGTGTTTTTTCTAGTAGTCATGTATGGATGTGATAGTTGGACCATAAAGAAGGCTGAGCGCTAAAGAGTTGATGCCTTTTAAATGTGGTGCTGGAGAAGACTATTGAGAGTCCGTTGGACAGCAAGGAGATCAAACCAGTCCATCCTAAAGGAAATCAGCCCTGAATATTCATGGGAAGGGCTGATGCTGAAGCTGAAGCTCCAGTACTTTGGCCACCTGCTGTGAAGAACTGACTCATTGGAAAAGACCGTGATACTGGGAAAGATTGAGGGCAAGAGGAGAAGGGGGTGACAGAGGATGAGATGGTTTTATGGCATCATGGATTCAATAAACATGCATCTGAGCAAATTCTGAGAGAGAGTGAAGGACCAGGAAACCTGGCGTGCTGCGGTTCATGGGGATGCAGAGAGTCGGACTCGACTTAACGACTGAATGGTAACAACAGCTTACAAGTCGGACTTATCCATGCAGTGGAAAGAGGCTTTGCCCAGACTCACTCAAGCCCAGTTAGTTCCAACCAGGCCCTGGAACTAAAAAGAGCAAGAAGAAAGGGCATCACTTCTTTAGAATGAGGGCAGAAAAAGAAGCTCACCAAATAAGATGCTACAGCTTTCTTCCTAAGGAATTGGGGGAAAGGAGGCAGGAACTTAGAGGGAAGGCTTAGAGAGGCAACATTCCATCCTAGGCTGTTTCATTCCTGATCCACATCCAGGCTTGCCTGATTTCAAAGGAATGGCAGGATTTATGAGACCCCTGGGCGTGTAAGTCTGACACCCTGACAGTTTGCACTGGGGTCTCTATGCAGGTTAGAAAAAGGCACCTGGGGACCTCCCTGGCAGTGCAGTACTTACGACTCTGTGCTCCCACTGCAGAGAGCATGGGTTCCATCTTTGGTTGAGAAACTAAGATCCTACGTGCCGTGTGGTACAGCCAAAAAGAAAAAATAATTTTTTTTAATTAGAAAAAGGTGTGTGGCCCCCCTGGATGGGTGAATTTGAGAAAGGGCCTGTGTCCTTCCTGCCAGTGCAGTCCCCCCTCCCTCACCCCCCTGTCCCCCAGGTCCAGGCACCGGCTGAACTTCAGCCCCCACTTGCCCCCTTGGCTGGGCATCTTTGTGCAGGGCTGACCCTGTGTTGATGGCCAAGACCGAAAGAAGCTGCATTTGAGCTCCAGTTCCTCTCCTTAAGAATCCCCATCTTTAATGTCATGAGGTCTGATATAAGCAGGGGTTAGCCAACTTTTTCTGTAAAGAGGTAGATGGTAGATAGTTGTAGACGACACGGTCTCTGACGCAAGTACTCAGTTCATCTGTAGCTCAGAAGCAGATATGAACAGTACGGAAATGAATGGGCATCACCATGTCCAAATAAAACTATTTTGTAAGCGGCCGGACTGTGGGCCTGAGTTTGCCAATCTTGACATGAAACATCTGCTTGGTATGTCAGGGTCTGCCGGAAATGGACTTGTTACTGGGGTTACCATTAGTATTAATGGTAATACTGCTAATGTCATTGCTTGAGCTTTTTACTCCGCTCCAGGAACTGTCCTGAGTACTTCATAGGCTTTATCTCATTTAATCTCACCATCACCAAGTAACATGGCCCAGGCCCCTCAGACAGTAAGTGGCAGGGCTGGGATTCAAACCTCCTTCTAATCACCTTGCTCCATGTTGCTTCACCTCTGGGCATCTCCTACGCTGGTACCCTCCCCCCCAGGCCCCTTGTTTTGTTGTTCTCCTCACAGCTCTGACTATTTATCTTTGTGTATTTATTTGCATCTTGGTTTGCTTACTGTCGGGGAAGCGGTACAGAGGACCTCACAGGCTGGTCTTGGATATAATGACATTTAGCCATCTGGCGTATAAACAGGTCCACCCTCAGTATTTGCCTAAGAAGTAAATGAGTCATTGTCCCAAGCATCTCCTTCTCTCTCTGCCAGCATTTTACAGGGGCAGGAACGAGGCGATAGTTGAAGTGCATTTGTGACTCTTTGATAACCTGCCCACTTCCCGGGGTGGGGGGGTGAAGCCTGCAAAGCAAATACCACCACCTCCTCCGGGAATAATGCTGTGGCCTCAGGTTGGAAAAATTGCAGCTTCCACGCTGTCCCAGGGACCTTATTCCTCCTGGGAGTCTCCTGGGGGAGGCTGAGCAGTGTTTCTCACCTGACTCCCATTTCCCAAATGTGAAAACTGAGACTCTGGGGTGAAAGGACTTGCCCAGGGCCATGCAGGTAGAAAGTGCAGGATTGGGGGATTCAGACTCAGGACCATGTGGCTTTTGGTTGGTTTGGAATGTAGGTCTGTGGGCCAGCCGCCTCTGATGAAAGCTACCCTGATGCCAGGGTCCCACCCCCAGAGAGGGTGATCTAGTTGTTCAGGGCAGCTGTGTTTATGACACTCCCCAGGTGATTCTGGGACAGGTAGTACTAGCGAAGCTTGGTGGTTCTCGGCTCAGGCTTCATATTTGACTCTTTGGGGAAGATTTTCATGGTAGAAACTTTCAGCTGTGTACGACAGTGGACAGCATAGTATACTGAGTGCCATGGACTAATTTATTTATTTATTTAAAATTTTTACCTGCCATGGACTATTTACCCTGCATCACATGTAAACATTTCATTACCTATCTGCAACAGATAAGCAATTAAAATTTTTTTTAAACATTTTATTTTGGAATAATTTGACCCACAAAAAGTTACAAAAATGGTATTGTTCTTGTATACCCTTCTCCCGCTTTCCACAATAATATCTGAGAGATAAGGATTTTAAGTAATACAACAATGGTACCATTATATGGCNTGGTTGAGAAACTAAGATCCTACGTGCAGTGTGGTACAGCCAAAAAGAAAAAATAATTTTTTTTAATTAGAAAAAGGTGTGTGGCCCCCCTGGATGGGTGAATTTGAGAAAGGGCCTGTGTCCTTCCTGCCAGTGCAGTCCCCCCTCCCTCACCCCCCTGTCCCCCAGGTCCAGGCACCGGCTGAACTTCAGCCCCCACTTGCCCCCTTGGCTGGGCATCTTTGTGCAGGGCTGACCCTGTGTTGATGGCCAAGACCGAAAGAAGCTGCATTTGAGCTCCAGTTCCTCTCCTTAAGAATCCCCATCTTTAATGTCATGAGGTCTGATATAAGCAGGGGTTAGCCAACTTTTTCTGTAAAGAGGTAGATGGTAGATAGTTGTAGACGACACGGTCTCTGACGCAAGTACTCAGTTCATCTGTAGCTCAGAAGCAGATATGAACAGTACGGAAATGAATGGGCATCACCATGTCCAAATAAAACTATTTTGTAAGCGGCCGGACTGTGGGCCTGAGTTTGCCAATCTTGACATGAAACATCTGCTTGGTATGTCAGGGTCTGCCGGAAATGGACTTGTTACTGGGGTTACCATTAGTATTAATGGTAATACTGCTAATGTCATTGCTTGAGCTTTTTACTCCGCTCCAGGAACTGTCCTGAGTACTTCATAGGCTTTATCTCATTTAATCTCACCATCACCAAGTAACATGGCCCAGGCCCCTCAGACAGTAAGTGGCAGGGCTGGGATTCAAACCTCCTTCTAATCACCTTGCTCCATGTTGCTTCACCTCTGGGCATCTCCTACGCTGGTACCCTCCCCCCCAGGCCCCTTGTTTTGTTGTTCTCCTCACAGCTCTGACTATTTATCTTTGTGTATTTATTTGCATCTTGGTTTGCTTACTGTCGGGGAAGCGGTACAGAGGACCTCACAGGCTGGTCTTGGATATAATGACATTTAGCCATCTGGCGTATAAACAGGTCCACCCTCAGTATTTGCCTAAGAAGTAAATGAGTCATTGTCCCAAGCATCTCCTTCTCTCTCTGCCAGCATTTTACAGGGGCAGGAACGAGGCGATAGTTGAAGTGCATTTGTGACTCTTTGATAACCTGCCCACTTCCCGGGGTGGGGGGGTGAAGCCTGCAAAGCAAATACCACCACCTCCTCCGGGAATAATGCTGTGGCCTCAGGTTGGAAAAATTGCAGCTTCCACGCTGTCCCAGGGACCTTATTCCTCCTGGGAGTCTCCTGGGGGAGGCTGAGCAGTGTTTCTCACCTGACTCCCATTTCCCAAATGTGAAAACTGAGACTCTGGGGTGAAAGGACTTGCCCAGGGCCATGCAGGTAGAAAGTGCAGGATTGGGGGATTCAGACTCAGGACCATGTGGCTTTTGGTTGGTTTGGAATGTAGGTCTGTGGGCCAGCCGCCTCTGATGAAAGCTACCCTGATGCCAGGGTCCCACCCCCAGAGAGGGTGATCTAGTTGTTCAGGGCAGCTGTGTTTATGACACTCCCCAGGTGATTCTGGGACAGGTAGTACTAGCGAAGCTTGGTGGTTCTCGGCTCAGGCTTCATATTTGACTCTTTGGGGAAGATTTTCATGGTAGAAACTTTCAGCTGTGTACGACAGTGGACAGCATAGTATACTGAGTGCCATGGACTAATTTATTTATTTATTTAAAATTTTTACCTGCCATGGACTATTTACCCTGCATCACATGTAAACATTTCATTACCTATCTGCAACAGATAAGCAATTAAAATTTTTTTTAAACATTTTATTTTGGAATAATTTGACCCACAAAAAGTTACAAAAATGGTATTGTTCTTGTATACCCTTCTCCCGCTTTCCACAATAATATCTGAGAGATAAGGATTTTAAGTAATACAACAATGGTACCATTATATGGCCTAACAACTTACTAATTCCTTAATAGCACCAAGTATTTCAGAAATGCACTGTGGTTGCAGAGTGGTGCAGCCTCTTATGTGGTATTGTTCCCTCCCCACCTGATAGCTGAACCATTTTATGCAAAGACACGTCCCCTCATCTCTTTGGTCACCCTGTGTTGTCATGGACAAATGCTTGTTTCTTTCCTTCTGCTTTCAAAACAGTGACTTGGTTCTCTGGTACCATCATCACTGACACCAAGAGGTTTTCCTTCTCTTCCAGTATCAACGTGGACTTGTGTATTTAAAATGTGATGTGTCTCAGTCCTTTTGCCTTACTGTCTGTATTGCAGCTCAAATTGTCCCTTTCTGGGCTCGTGAGAGCCACTTCTGGTTGCATCTGAGGTCTTTTACCTACCCTTGTCTTGTTGGGTGTGACAAGATATTCTGAGCTTATCTTGTACATTTCCTGCCCAGCCACTTGGCCAAGGAGACTGGGAGCTGAAAACAAAAACAAGAATTCAAGTACCTGGACCCACCCCAGACCAGCTAAATGTGAGTCTCTGGGGAGCCAGGCAGATACAGTGTGTTTTCTGAGTGCCCCTGGCCTGGGTGGACAACCGCTTGGGTAGAATGTGTTTCCTTATCCGTCTCTCAGTTTCTTTCTTTTTTTTAAGGAGTTTTAAAATATCTTTATTGAATTTGTTACAATATCATTTCTGTTTTACGTTTTGATATTCGGGGCACTAAGCATGTGGCATCTTTGCTCCCCGAGAGGGATGGAACCCACACCCTTACATTGAAAGGCCAGGTCTTAACCACCAGACCTCCAGGGACAGCCCTTCCCAGCATCTTATCCCTGCAGAATTCTGGGATGGAGAGCGATGTCCTCGGCTAGTGACCTCGTCGTTAGTCTGGTGACCCCACCTTCACCAATGCTCGTGTCCCCCGATTTAGACTTGAATGTATCAGCCCTCGTGTGCAATCCCAAAGGCTCTGTCTGATGGCCTTGGCTGTGTGGCCCTGAACTGGAGCTCATCTTTGTGGCTCTGGGAAAGAGGTTCTTTGAAAGCCTGCTTAGAATCTGTTGATGACTTCCTGTTGCCCTTGGGATGGAGACCAAAATCCCTTACGTGGCCTCCAGTGTAGACTGCTCAGGCCCCCTCTTATTTGCTGGAGCCCACTGTGCTCCCCTCTTCCTCGGGGCCGCTGCACCCATCAGTCGCTCTGCTGGGACCACCTCGCGTCTCCCCCTTCACTTAGTCATCCTCTCCTCACTTTTCAGACCCCAGCTTGAATGCCTTCCCTGACCTCCATCAACTGGATCAGCCAATGAGGTCCCAGTGATCTCACTGGTCATACTAACCTGCCTCCGGGATGTAATCCTTGTCACTGTTGTGGTTTTGAATTTGTTCACGTGATTGATTAATGTTTCTCTCTCCAGACCCTGACTATGTGGGGCTCACGTTCTGTCTCCACCGCTTCCAGCTCTGGCATCCTGGGCAAGGCTTTTCATCTCTCTGCCCCTCAGTGTCCTTAACTACAGAATGGAGACGATGCCTTTATCTAATTCCTAATGTGACTATGAAGATTAAAGATTTTTATAAAACATTTAAAACAGAACTAGCTATCAGAGTGTTAGCAGTTGACCTGGATTAGGGTTATGTCTGTTAGTTCAGATCTGTGTATAGTAGGTGCTCAGAAGATACTTGTAGAATGAGTGAGTGAATGAATGGAAGAGAGGAATAGAGGTCATACCAGGTTCTGTGAAGATATGAGATAATGCTAGTACTTTGTCTGTGCCTCCCACGTTGTAGATGCTCAATAAATATTTGTGGAATAAATGAGCTAATAAATGAACTAATATGAACCATTGGCCCACTGGGAGGACCAGGGAGCTGGCATAGACGAGGAGTTTAACCTGTCATTTCCCCTGGGTTCTGCACCCTGTGCTCTCTCTCCATAGAATCCTTGCCCGGAATCCAGTGCCTCCTTCCTTTCCAGGATCACCTTCTGGTGGATCACAGGGTAAGTCCTGGCCCCGAAACCTTGGGCAGGTGCTGGAACACCAGTGTGCAGCTCTCCCTCCCTCGCGCTTTCCGGCAGGGCTGTGTCCTGAGTGTGTGTGCCCTGAGCATGGGTCTCGGAGACACCGACCCTGAGCCCACAGTCATGTGATACATGTATAAATAGCTCGGCCTGGGCAAGAAGCTGCACACTCCTGGCTCAGCTTCAGATTTGGCTGTTTTTGTATTGCATTGGGTGTAATTATTATCATTATTCCCCTCCCCCCCAAAGATAAATAATGTTCGCGCCCCCTCAATCCCCCGAAATAAATAACATAGGGAAAGGGGGTGAGAAGCGTGTCTGGACCGGTAGCAGCAGAGGCGCCGCCACCCGCAGCTCAGCACACTGCCTGCTCGGCCTCATCGAGTTTGCATGTTGTTTCATCTCGTTGTCAGCATCTTATTGGGGGTTATTTAGATCCCTACCCCCCAACCAAGCATTGTTTCCTTGTCTTCATGAACTTTTCACACTTCGTAATTTAGTATTTTTCTGAACTGATTTCCAATTGCTGTTAAAGAAGAGCTCTGGGACTACTGATGGCGTTTGGACGTGGCCCGCAGGTCACGCCAGCCAAGCTCATGTTTCTGATTTTGATCACTGTCCTCTGGTGATATCAGAACGTGCCCTTTCTCTTAGGGGGATACACACTGATATTTAGGGGTGAAGGTGTGGAGGGTCTGCAGCCTCCTCTGAAATGGTTCTGAAAAAAGAGAGAGGCATGCTTCATTACGCTTCCCAGCCACCATATTTTTCCAGATTGAAGGTTGGTAGCCACCCTGTGCTAAGTGAGTCTGTTGGCACCCTTTTCCCATCAGCTTTCACTTACTTTGTGTCTCTGTGTCACATTTTGGTAATTCTCACAATCTTATATTTATTATGGTCATCTGTGATCCTTGCTATTATTACTAGGATTTGCTGAAGGTTCAGATGATGCTTAACTTGGCATTTTTTAGCAATACAGAATTTTTAAGTTAAGCTCTGTATGTTACTTTTTAGACATAATGCTAGCGTAAATATAACTGTAGTATGGGAAACCAAAAAAATTCTTGTGACTCGATTTGTTGTGAATTTCACTTTATCGTGGTGGTCTGAAACACACCTGTAGTATCTCCGAGGTCTGCCTTGTATGTGTTTGCACACACGTGTATATAGAGACAGAGACAGATAAGCACGTGTGAAATGTTAACAGTCATGAGCTTGGTGAAGGGTCGACAGGAATTTTGTACAATTCCTATGGTTTTTCTGTGAATTTGAAATCTTTCGAAATAACAAGTTAAAATACTAAGTTTCCCTTTTATAATGAAAGTGTTCAAAGCAGAAAGACTAGGCTAATAAACCTTAAACTCATCACCAAATATAGTGATGGTTAATGCTCCGCGATATTATCCTTAAAATTTTTTTTTGAAAGTAAATTAGAAACATCCTGCTACTTTCCTCCTAAATACTCTGTATATTTGCCTAAAAACGAGGCCGTTTTTCCTGGGGGATCTAACGGAATTAGCAGTAACGATGCCATGTGCCCACATGTCCCTTCGTGCTGAGATTTCCCTGATCTCGGCCGCCTGCGGTTGCGTGGGCCGCAGTAGCAGGGAGGGCCATCGTGTCACCTCCTTCTGACTCTCATTGCCTCCCCTCTTGTGTTCTGGCCACAGGATGATGGTTCAGGGCTACCGCCAGCCCCTGGAGAGCACCGACCTCTGGTCCCTGAATAAGGAGGACACATCAGAACAAGTCGTGCCGGTCTTGGTAAAGAACTGGAAGAAGGAATGTGCCAAGTCCAGAAAGTAAGTGCCAGGCATCCGGCCATGGGCCAGCGGACGCTCACTAGGTTGACCCCGTAGGCCTGTCCCTCCACTGTGGCCCAGGATGGTCTCAGTGCCACCCCTTAAGTGTCACAGCCCTGGGCAGGCTGCTTCCTTTCCCAGAACCATGGTTCGCTCACCTGTGAATGGAGTGGCATCCAACATGTAGCTCAGGCAATTTAGATAGAAAAGAAAAGAGAAAGATGTCAAGTGAGCGGATTCTGTTTGCCACGACCCTCAGCGACCCCGTCCTCTCAGAGTTGTTTCGTTTCCCTCCCTTCTCTCTGAGCAGCTGGCATCCTGAGCATTCTTACTGTTTTAAATGGTTCAGTTTAACATGTCAAATCAACTGCTTCTTGAGATGTTCAGCCTAAGAAGCCCCAATTGAGGGTGATTTGGTCTGTACTGGATTTTTATTTTCAACAGATTTTTATTTTTTGGAGCACTTTTAGGTTCACAGCAGGTCTGAGCAGAAGCTGCAGAGTTGCACACACTCCTCCCCTCCGACTGTCAGGGTACCCCACCAGAGGGGCACGTTGGTGGCAGCCTATGAGACCACACTGAGTACGTGGTTCACATCACTGCTCACTCTCTGTCTTGGATTTCACACCCTCCCCGTTTGCGAACTGTATGCCAACCCCCAACTCTGTCATCGGGTTATTTTGGGAGTCAGGCGAGGGCCTCTCCAGCATGTATTGTGTCTTATTTCTTCAAATATAAGAGTGATCACCTGTGCTCTGCATCATTATGATGTCATCACCTGTGTGATGCACCAAGGAAAAAGGAAAACAGCTGCCAGTTAAACCAGGAAATGACATTGACTTAAGACGCGCCCCGCGTCCAGAGAAGCTGGACGAGAACTCTCTGGTGGCAAGGGATGGTGTCAGTCCTCCTGTAGTCATTATGGGATGGTGGTACCCACCGTGGAGAGCTGGCTGACAAGGGCCCGGCCTGGTGTGTGTGCACATGTGCTAAGTCGCTTCGTTTGTGTCTGATTCTTTGCAGCCCTATGGATTGTAGCCTGCCCGGCTCCTTTGTCCATAAGATTCTCTAGGCAAGAATACCAGGGTGGGTTGTCGTGCCCTCCTCCAAGGGATCTTCCCTACCCAGGGATCAAACCCACATCTCTGGCATCTCCTGCATTGTTTACCACTTGTGCCCCCTGGGAAGCCCCAAGCCTGGTGCACAGCCCCACAGAGCAGCTGGCCTCCCAGGAGAGGAACTCTGGCTCTCCAGTTCCTCACCTTTTGCAGGAATGCCTGAGCTCCAGGTCTTCAGTCTGCATCAGGCTGTGGGTGAGGAATGTGGGACGTTGATGCTGCAGGCCACCAGGATGTCAGCAGAGGGCCTTGTGACGGTCTGCAGTGGCCGTGAACAGAGGAGATGTTGTCTCCTGGGAGGTGGGTTGAGCTGAGCCTCTGTGGCCTTCGTGGTGAGGAGGTGCTCTGTGCACATGTGACTCTGGCTGGCCACCGTGTCTGTGACCCAGTGGAGGTTTTCAGGCATAGTTGGGGTTTCTGGTTCCCTTTGGCCTGGCCTGCAGCCTCTTCCCTGATGTGAAGGCATGTCCTCAGGCTTTTTCCCATGCGGGGTGGCAGAGGGTCCCCACCTGGCTGTCCTCTGGGGCTCCGCTCGTGAGCTGGTTGCTGCAGCTGTGGGAGAGGTCAGCAAGGAGACTTGGTAGGAGAAGGACCGGCCTTGCAATGTGGAGCTCCATCACCGGCCTGGCCCTTAGTTGTTTGGTTCAGCAGATAGAGTTGATGACTGCTGATGTGCTGAGCATGGTTTAGGCCCTGGAGGTTCAGAGAGTGGAACAGGAGAGACAGGATCCTTGTCTGGTGCAACTTAGATTCCATGTGGGATCCAGGGTTTAAGCAGTCAAACACACCCTGCGAGAAGCTGGAGAGAGTGTGAAGTGAGATGATGAGATTAACAAGGAGGGGCCATGAGGGCCAGAGTGACTGGGAGCCAGTAGAGGTTGGGTGGTCAGGGGCGGCCCCTCTGAGTGGAGATTCGATATCAAAGGAGGGAAAGGGCTTTCCGTTCGCAGGAATGGCTAGTGCAAAGGTCCTGAGGTAAAGGTGGCGTACTGATGGAGCAGCACAGGGCTTGTGTGGCTGAAGTGCAGTGAGAGATGGGGAGAACGGGAGGAGAAGAAGCAAGAGAAGTATTTGCAGGGGTTCATAGGCTCTGGTACTGGGTTAGGGTTTGAGCCTAGATGTGTTGAGAAGACAGGTGGGCTTTTGGCAGGGCAGTGGCATGTCCTCTGGGTCTTCTTTGTGGCATGGTGAATGGTAAATGGTGAAGGTGCTCAGTCGTGTCCGACTCTTTGCGACCCCGTGGACTGTAACCTACTAGGCTTCTCCATCCATGGGATTATCCAGGCAAGAATATTGGAGTGGATTGCCATTTCCTTCTCCAGGGGACCTTCCCGACCCAGGGATCGAACCTGGGTCTCCTGCATTGGAGGCAGACGCTTTAACCTCTGAGCCACCTGCTGCATGCAAACTCTTAGTTGCGGCACATTGTGGGATCTAGTTGACTGATCAGGGATTGAACCTGGGGCCCTTGCATGGGAAGTGTGGAGTCTTAGCCACTGAACCACCAGGGAAGCCCCCGTGAGTTCTGTTTTGTAACAACCAGTTGGGGTGCTCTGGGGATGGTGGATTGTGGGAGGAGAATCGAGGGAGATGGGTCCCTGGCTCTGCTCCTGGAGGTGTGAACCATGCCAGCACCTATGACCCCTGGGGGTGTGGGTGTAGGTGGGGAGGGTCTGCTGGGCGCCCCGCAGCTCCTGGGGAGCAGGGGACCAAGGCCTGGGCAGGAGGGCCGCCTTGGCTTTTGGGGCTCCGGCCTCCACCTCCTCTCCTCACCCCTGAGTGCCTCCTCTCAGGGCTAGGTCTGAGCTGCTTCCCCCACTCCCCTGACCTTTGGGTTTTAAAATCCAGTGGTTCATTGGGTTTCATCAGATGATTTTGAGTGTAACAAAAAAAGAGTACAAATTTCTCAACTTAATGGCCTCCCATAGATTAAGGCCACTCTGGACTGTGGTTCCTGTTGAAACGACTATAAAATGATTTGGCAGCTCTAAAAAAGACTTGGGCAGTTAAAAAAAAAAGTTAGGGACTTCCCTGGTGG